>CAJQZJ010001750.1:18509-63891 GCA_907164525.1 Lophiomys imhausi | reverse complement strand
TAAATAAATAAGAGTTAAATAAAAAATAATTTAAAAGTTCGGTTTCACAGGACAGCAGAGCAGTTGATTCCAAATGACGACAACAAACATTTCCCAGTGTCTGGGAATCTGATCACAGTCAAGTAATGCCATCCCTTCATAAGGAAGGGAGAAATCCAGAGAAGAATCAATTTTATGCTGGAACATTTGTGTTCTCAGGGTACTCACCAAATATTATGAGGGAATATAAGAACATAGGAGATAAAGTTATTGTCCCTAGGCAACAGACAAACATGCAGTGAGGATTTTGGAATTTTGGTTTCTTTAAAAACACAGAAATAGGCCCGGGCATGCTAATGCATGCCTTTAATCCCAATACTCGAGAGGCAGAGGCAGGTGGATCTCTGTGAGTTTGAGGCCAGCCTGGTCTACAAAGTGAGTCCAGGACAGCCAGGGCTGATACACAGAGAAACCTTGTCTCGAAAAACCAAAACACACAGAAATATTATAAGAATATGCTTTCTTTTTAATCCCAGGTGTAGGGATATGGGGCTGCTTCACAGCAGCTGACTATGATTTGCCTCGTGCTCTAGCATAGGCATGATTTTGCCAGCTGCAGATACTTTTTGTGATTGTGTGACATTTGGAATTCTGGGGACTTTTCAGAGGGTATATAAATCCTAGGGCCCAAAGAGGTGGTGGGTTGTTGATTGCGGCTTGTTAAATAGTCATGCACAAAAAAGAAACAATAATAATAAGAAATTAGATATCCTGATAGCAAAACTCAAAATTTCCCCAATGAGCTCCACACCTCTAACAGCAAGAAGTAGTCTAATGATGACATCCACCCTGTTCTGACCCCTGACTTATTTAGGGATCTCTTTCCTTTCCCCTCTATCCTCCCTCTCTCTCTCTTTGGTTTTTTAAGACAGGGTTATTCTGTGTATCCCTGGATGTCCTGGACTTGCTATGTAGACCAGGCTGGCCTCGAAGTCACAGAGATCTGCCTGCCTCTGCCTCCCGAGTGCTGGGATTAAAGGTGTGGGCCACCATACCCAGCCCTTTTTTCTCTCTTATCTAGTGTTAGGGGGTTGAAAGGGTAGAAGAAAAGGGGTGGAGAATGGTGAAAGAAAGAGGAACTCACCAAGTAGCAAACATGGCTACACAAACACACTGCCATTTTGATGTAAATAAAATTGCACATGCATTTTTACTTACATCCTCAAGTAAAATAGACCACAGATGCTGAAACAAAGGCAAAGAAGTTACTTCAGCACACTTATGGAAATCATACCTCTGTAAGTGCATGCAACTGTCCTTGATGTACACACACACCCATGAACCTGAAAAACAAAACAGATTTTTTTCAAACAAAAAAAACAAGATATGAATACAATTCCATATGGAAAAAGTACTAGAGTTACCCAGGCATAGAAAACAATGTTAAGTCCCTATACCATATCAATCTTAAATAAGATGCTAGAGTGGTGCACACCTTTAATCCCAGCACTCGGGAGGCAGAGGCAGACAGATCTCTGCGAGTTCGAGGCCAGCCTGGTCTACACAGCCAGTCCAGGACATCCAGGGATACACAGAGAAACCCTGCCTCAAAAAAACCAAAATATAGGGGCTGAAGAGATGGCTCAGTGGTTAAGAGCACTGACTGCTCTTCTAGAGGACCCGAGTTCAAATCCCAGCACCCACATGACAGTTCACAGTGGTCTATAACTCCTGTCTCAAACAATCTGACAGATACACATGTAGTCAAAACACCAATGTATATAAAATAAAAATAAATAAATTATAAAAATACAAACAAACAAAAAACCAAAATATATAAATAAATAAAAATTTAAAAGATGCTAGCTTGAGGCCAGCAAGATGGCTCAGCATGTAAAGGCAATTGTCACCAAACCAGATGACCTAAATTCAATCCCTGGCATCTGAATAATGTTAGCAGAGAACCAAATCCTGCAGGGTATCCATGCTGGTTAGTCTTATGTCAATCTGACACAAGTTAGAGTTATCTGAAAGGAAGGAACCTTAATTGAGAAAATGCCCCCATAAGATGTAGACATTTTCTTAATTAGTGATTGATGGGGAAGGGCCTAGCCCATTGTGGGTGGTGCCATCCCTAGGCTGGTGGTCCAGGGTTCTATAAAAAAGCAAGTTGGGCAAGCCACGGAGAACAAGGCAGTAAGCAGCCCCCTTCTTGGTCTCTATATCAGCTCTGGCCTCAAGGTTCCTATCCTGTTTGAGTTCCTGTTCTGGCTTCCATCAATGATGGACTACAATGCAGAAACATACGCCAAATGAACCCTTTTCTCCCCAACTTGCTTTTTTTTTTTTTTTTTAAAGATTTATTTATTATGTATACAGTGTTTTGTCTGCAGGTATCTGCAGGCCAGAAGAGGACACCAGATTTCATTATGGATGGTTGTGAGCCACCATGTGGTTGCTGGGAATTGAACTCATGACCTCTGGAAGAGCAGCCAGTGCTCTTAACTGCTGAGCCATCTCTCCAGCCCCCAACTTGCTTTTTGATCATGGTGTCTCATCACAAAATAGAAACCCTAATCAAGATAGTATCCTCTAAACCGGGTGTGGTGGTGCATGCCTTTTATCCCAGCGCTTGGGAGGCAGAGGCAGTCGGATCTCTGTGAGTTCGAGGCCAGCCTGGTCTAGGACATCCAGGGATGTTATACAGAGAAACCCTGTCTCGAAAAACCAAAAAAAAAAAAAAAAACAGTATCCTCTGACCTCCACATGCCATGGCATGTGTACACTATCTATCTCGTAAATGTAATTTTTAAAGTTTTAAGGATGCCTAGCTGATAAATTTCATCAAATGTCTGGTTGCAGCATAGTTAGAAGTAAAAGGCAATGGTGCAATGATGAAGAGGGAGGGTAGAAATTCTTTAACACAACAAGAGAGGGGTGGAGCTAGACCTCAGTGGTAGATTCAATTTCCCAGAATTGTCAAAATAAAATAATAAGATAACCAAAATAATAAAATAGAAAGCCTTCACTTGAAATTGCCTTGGCAACCCCCCCCCCCCCAACACACATACAAGGTCTCTCTGTGTAGTCCTGGCTGTCCTAGACTTGCTCTTCAGATCAGGCTGGTCTCAAACTCAGAGATCTGCCTGTCTCTGCCTCATGAATACTGGGATTAAAGGTGTGCGCCACCATACCTGGCTCCCTTGGCAATTATTTAATGCTAGTGCGATAGTTCAATGGTAGATCAATTGCCTAGCTAAGACAAAGTCCTAGGTTCAATCTCCAGTACCAATAAATAAATAAACAGAAACTTTCCAGAGTATTTAAAAGAAAGCTAGTATGGTATAATAGTATATTAGAGAGAACATTGCGGGCAGACAGTTTGAGACAGGTCTCACTATATAGCTCATTTGCCTTGAAACTCAACCAGTCACAAAGGCATCCTCCTGCCTCACTAGTTTCCTAGTGCTGGGATTACAGGTGTGTCGCTAGCTCTGTCATTCATTTCTAAATTGATTATAATCTGCAATTGGTAGCTTTCTTCACGTAGAAAATTCAGAGTTTTATACATCTCTGCCTTTCTTGTACTTCACATAGTGTCTGCCATATAGTACTTCAAGATTTATTGACTAGCATGAATGGTTTTTATGACCTAAGAATGTATGAATGGTTGAAGTGCCCTCTTTGAGATGGTATGTATGTACTTGTGTTGGTTTGAATAAAAAGTTCCCATCGGCTAATATATTTGAATGCTTAGTCACCAGGGAGTAGTACTATTTGAGAAGGATTAGGAGATGTGGCCTTGTTGGAGGAAGAGTGTCATAGGGAGTGGGCTTTGAGGTTTAAAAAGCCCATGCCAGCCGGGCATGGTGACACATGCCTTGGAGGCTGAGGCAGGCAGATCTCTGTGAGTTCAAGGCCAGCCTGGTCTACAAAATGAGTCCAGGACAGTCAGAGATACACAGAGAAACCCTGTCTCAAACAAACAAACAAAATGCCCATGCCAGGTTGTTACTCTCTCTTTCTGCCTGCAGATCAGGATATAGCTCTCAGCTGCTACTCCAGCATCATGCTCTCCACTGTGATAATATATTAAGCCTCCAAAACTGTAAGCAAGCCCCAAATAAATGCTTTCCCTTATAAGAGTTTGCCTTAGTTATGGTGTCTCTTCAAGGTAATGGAACTGTAAGACAGTACTGAAAAATCACCTTTCCAAAATCAGCTAAAATTTCACCTTCTCTAGACAGAATCCTATGACTGACCTAGGTTGTTAGCATAATAGTCCTTTCTACTCCTTTCCACAGTACTGCTAGCACTTTTCTCCCTTTGAATAACTGCTGGTTGGCATTAACTGAAGTCATCTAAGTCTGGAGTCAGACTACTAATTACTGCACTGTGGGGACCCAGGAAATGGAAGCTTATGAGAAATGCCTCCTTGCTGGGAAAATGAAAGTAACTTGTGGGAGATATCTAAGATGGTGCCTGTCGGAAGATGCTTGACTCCAAAGTCAGGAGGTTCAAGTGGGCAGCACACTCACCTTTCCCTGAGAACCCCTCTATGTGGTAATTGCGGTGTCATGTGGGTTCTTGACACTCCATCACATACTCAAGACCTCTGTTTTAAAATTTATTTATCATAATCATCATTACTGTATGTATGCCTTATACATGCCCAGAAGAGGACTATTACTACTGCCTATTTCCTATAGCCACTGTGAAGAGGAAACCATCATAATATGCACTACAAAGTATAGTTCCTCTTTAACATCACTGATCCCCCCACTTGGAATATACACAAGCTTTTACGAGACTAGAGTATCGACTGGTGAGATAGCTCAGCAGGTAAAAGTGCTTACCACTAGGCTTAACAACTTGAGTTCTAGCTCCAAGAACAATATGGTAGAGGGAAAGAACAGACTCCTGCAAGTTGTCCGCTGACCTCCATGTAAGTACTGTGGCACTCACACCCACTTCCTCCCCAGTATACAAAGTAAATAAATACATGTTTAAAAACATTATTTTTTATGTTTTTTTTTTTTTTTTTGAGACAGGGTTTCTCTGTGTAACAGCCCTGGCTGTCCTGGAACTCAGTCTGTAGACCAGGCTGGCCTTGAACTCACAAAGATCAGCCTGCCTCTACCTTCCAGGTGCTGGGATTAAAGGCATGTGCCACCACGCCCGGCTT
This sequence comes from Lophiomys imhausi, assembly GCA_907164525.1. Taxonomy (NCBI): domain Eukaryota; kingdom Metazoa; phylum Chordata; class Mammalia; order Rodentia; family Muridae; genus Lophiomys; species Lophiomys imhausi. The sequence continues at coordinate 58,727 of CAJQZJ010001750.1, read as the reverse complement.
AAAAACATTTTTAAAAAGAGCTGGAGAGATGGCTCAGAGGTTAAGAACACTGGCTGTTTTTCCAGAGGACCCAGGGTTCAATTCCCAGCAACCACATGGTCGCTCACAACTGTCTGCAACTCCAGTTCCAGGGAATCTGACACCAAAACAACAATGTGAAAGAAAGGAAGGAAGGAGGGAAGGAGGGGAGGGAGGAAGGAAGGTTGAAAAATTAAAAAACATTAAAGAAAAGCAGAATATTTTATCACATTGTGAACCCCAAGTTTGTGAGTTGAAAAATCTGTTTCTAATTATTGGATGGCTCAGCCTTTAATCCAAGAACTTTCTGTTTACTGTAAATAAGTACTTGTGTGGATCTGCTGTAGCTTAACCCTAAATCAAGAGGCAGAGCAAGAAACCAGGTGACAGGATTAACAGAAAGTAAGGAACATTGAGCTGGAGGGTATTTAAGACAGTGTGGAGAAGCAGCAGCAGTTTTTTAGCCCTGGGTTTTTTCCTCTAGGATTTTCAGATGTACAGGAAGATCAGCTAGGCCTCCTCTGCAGGCTTTCAACACAGCATCTGGCTCCTGAGTCTTCACTGGTAAAAATCGAATGGGCAGGGTTAGTTTAGCTTTTTAAAACAACAAGACCAATTCTACCTCTTGTTTTTTGTCCTCTTGTTTCCACACACAACACTAATACTACTAATAAATCTCTCTTTTTCCCCTTTGTTTTTCTGAGACAGGGTTCCTCTGTGTAGCCCTGGCTGTCCTGGAACTCACTCTGTGGATCAGACTGGTCTAAAATTCACAGAGATTCTCTGCCTCCTGAATGCTGTGATTAAAGGCATGTACCACCATTCCTGGCCTTGGGGGTATGTTCTTAGGCAAATGCTTACAAGTTAATGCTGGCTCAACTTAGCGATTTTTAGTTTTATATTACATATTGATGGACTCATTGAGAAGAGAATTCATGTTATTTTAATTTGTATTTACTTAATTTTGGTATATGTGAGTACATATATTGTACAATAGTACACTATTGTCAGTGTGCACAGAGACCAGATATTACCATCAGATCTTCCCACTGTCACTGTCTGCTGTCTTATTTCTATTTATTGGGACTGGAGAGATGGCTCAGTGGTTAAGACCAGTGGCTGTTCTTAAGCACAATCATCTGTAAGTCCAGTTATAAGGAATCCAACACTGTCTTCTGACCTCTGTGGACACTGCATACATGTGGCACATTTACATATAAGAACACAAAACACTCATGAACATAAAATAAAAATAAATCTGAAATAAAAGAAAAGAGGCTGAGGCCAGCCTAGTCTACAGAGCAAGTTCCAGGACAGCCAGGGCTACACAAAGAAACTCTGTCTCAAAAAAGAAAAAAACAGGTGGGGAAAGGAGGTGAGGGCTCAGCAGTTAAGAGCACTGGCTGTGCTCTCTTCCTGTTCTCCATCACGGAACAAGATCAAGGTGAAGAGGAGAACCTCAAGCGGAAACTTCCCATCCACAAGCTCTGCCTCAATATCTGTGTGTGGGAGATCCGGGTCCCGGGTTGTTGGAACACTTCACAGGCCAGACACCTGTATTCCCCAAAGCTAGGTACACTGTCAGGTCCTTTGGCATCAGGAGAAATGAAAAGGTTGCTGTTCACTGCACAGTCCAAGGCACTGGAAATTCTGGGAAAAGGCCTGAAAGTGTGGGAGTATGAGTTACACAAAAATAACTTTTCAGATGCTGGAAACTTTGGATTCAAGGTCACATTGATCTGGGCCTTGGGTCATCAAATATTACCCAAGCATTGGGATCTACGGTCATCAAATCTTGGGTCATCAAATATGACCCAAGCATTGGGATCTACGGCCTGGACTTCTAGGTGGTGCTGGGTAGGTCAGGTTTCAGCATCGCACACAAGAAGCACAGGACAGGCAAAGAGGAGGCCATGTGCTGGTTCCAGCACAAGTATGATGAGATCATCCTTTCTTGCAAATAAATTTCATCCAAAAGGACAATAAAATATTTTCGGAAATGCCCAAAACAAAACAACCAGCAACAACAACAACAACAAAAGAGCACTGGATGCTTTTCCAAAGGACCTGGGTTCATGTTCCAACACCTGCATAGCTGCTTACAAACATTTGCAACTTCAGTCCAAGGGGATCCCAATGTCTTCTTCCAGCCTCCTTAGGAACTGCTCACACACATAGACAGAGAGGCAAAACACCCATACACAAAAATAAAATTAGAAACTAAAGGGCTGGAGAGTTGGCTCATTAATTAAGAGCACTTGTTACTCCTGCAGAGGGCATAGGTTTGGTTCCCAGCACCCACATGGCAACTCAACATCCACCTGTAACTCCAGTTCCAGGAGGTTAATCTTCTTGTGACCTCTGTGGGAACTAGGCACGCACATGGTACATACACATGCACACGTGCTAGCAAAATGCATATATATATAATAAATAAAATAAAAAATTTAAACATAAATAAATAAAGATATTGGGATGAACAAAATCCACCCCTTTCCTTATTGAGCTTCCGGTTACTGAAAGCTTTACAGTCTCTGACTATCATCCAAATTCCTCAACATGTTACTTAGTACTGAAGAGCTGGTGGCTGAAGGCATAGGGATACATGTCTACAGCCTCAGCCCTTGGGAGGTGTCCTCAGAGGACAGCAGTTCAAGGTTATTATTCTTAGCTCCACTGAAAGTTCAAGGCCAGTCTGGGCAACATGAGATTCTGACTTCAAAGACCAGAAAACAAAAACTAATAAACAAACAAAAAGGCACAAAAGGCGTGAGTGTTCTGGCTCAGCCTTATCTCCTACCATGTCTAACCTGCATTCTCTGTCATAGTTCTATTACCGCGCCACTCCTGTTCAGTTCTCAGATTTCTACACTGTTGCTTGAATAAGCATTTTTGAGCCCATTTTCTAAAAATTCTACCAATTCTTAAAAACTCAGTAAGAACATCTCTAAACAAGCCAGGGATGGTGGCACATTTGCTTAGTCCCAGCATCAGGAGGCAGAGGCAGGTAAGGGTAGATCAGGTAAAGCCTCTCAAGTTTGAGTTCCAAGACATCCAGGGCTATATAGAGACCCTGTCTCAAAAAAAAAAAAAAGAATTAAAATCTCCAAACAGTATTAATATAACAAACACAGTATTTGGTGTGCTAGAGTATGGCCACGCATTATGTCATTAAATTCCTTAAGCTGGTTGAACTTTGTGGCATGGGCCTACCATCCCAGCTACTCAGAAAGCTGAGGCAGGAGGACTGTAAATTCAAGGTCTATCTGGATAGTTATTTCAAGGCCATCCTAGACAACTTACTGAGATCCAGTCTCAAAATAAAAAGTGAAAGAGAAGGGCTGGAGAGATGGCTCAGCGGTTAAGAGCACCAGCTGCTCTTCCAAAGGACCTGGGTTCAAATCCCAGCACCCACATGGCAGTTCGAAACTGTCTGTAATGGCTGGGTATGGTGGCGCACGCCTTTAATCCCAGCACTCGGGAGGCAGAGGCAGGTGGATCTCTGTAAGTTCAAGGCTAACCTGGTCTACAAAAGGAGTTCAGGAAAACCAGAGCTACACAGAAAAACCATGTTGGGGCTGGAGAGATGACTCAACACTTAAGAGCACAAGCTGCTCTCCGGGGTTCATTTCCCAGCACCTATGTGACTATCTGTGTCTTCCAGGCTCTGTGGGCACTGTACAAACATGGTGCACAGACATACATGTAAGTAAAATACTCATACACAAAACATAAAAATAACCCTTGGAAACAAGAGGGCTGGGATGCAGACTGATTGCTTATTATGTACTAGGTCCTAGATTCAAACCAGGGCTCACCTAAAGACACACACAGACACAATCTAAAACTGCCTTCCCAAGATGGCTATCATAGTATCCATTCAGAGATGTAATTTCAACCATTTCTCTGATTTTTTTTTTCCCATCAAAAGTACCCTTTCTCTTCCCACACAAGACTATTTTGGAGCCTCTGTTGAAGAACTTAGCAGGCCCCATGACCTTCTACCTTATGTTTTATGTATATCCAGTTCTTTCACTAGGTTCTTCAGGTCAGGGCTCCTATATGTGCAAGAGAACGTCTGCTTCATCAGATTGTTTCACTACTCCTCCTGCTATGGACATTCTCAGTTTTCATAAGAGTGGGTCATCACAAGGCATGCGGGCAGAGTGCGGCACACCTAGGTCTGTCCTAGAACACCTTGACATCCTCCTCTAAGCCCTCACCATCCATCAGCAGACACAGAGACCCAGTGGAGGGATTTGAGATTTTGTCTTAGCAGGAAGAGTACTTACTCTTCTATCTCCACCCAACCTCACCACACCACGACAGGACTAAGAAACACACTTTGAAGACTAGGAGACCTTGTTTACTATAGTAATTAACCCCACCTAAATTGGTAACTTAGTTCATTGCTAATGTTCAGTAAATAATTACTAAATTTAATTAAAATTTAAAATTCTCTTTTTTGTTTTGTTTTTCTTTTTTCTTTCCTTTAAATTTATTTTTAGCTGGGCGTTGGTGGCACATGCCTTTAATCCCAGCACTCGGGAGGCAGAGGCAGGCGGATATCTGTGAGTTTGAGGCCAACCTGGTCTACAAAGTGAGTCCAGAACAGCCAGGCTGTTACACAGAGAAACCCTGTCTCGAAAAAAAATTATTTATTTTTGGTTCACACCGTTAATCCCAGCACTCCGGAGGCAGAGGCAAGTGGATTTCTGAGAGTTCAAGGCCAGCCTGGTCTACAAAGTAAGTCCAGGACAGCCAGGGCTACACAGAGAAATCCTGTCTCAAAAAAAAAAAAAAAATTTTTTTTAATTTGTTTTATGTGCACTGGTGCTATTCCCACATGTATGTGAGGGTGTCAGATCTTGGAGTTACATACAGTTGTAAGCTGCCATGTGGGTGCTGGGAATTGAACCTGGGTCCTCTGGAAGAGAAGTCAGTGCTCTTAATGACTGAGCCATCTCTCCAGCCCCCAGCTTTGTTTTGTTTTTCACAACAGAGTTTCTCTGTGTAGCCCTGGCTGTCCTGAACTCACTCTGTGGGCCATGCTGGTCTCAAATTCAAAGATCCATCACCTCTGCCTCCTAAGTGCTAGGATTAAAGGCTTGCGCCACCACTATGCATTTAAATTTTTAAATTTTTATTCTAAGACAAAACTTTCGTAGGCCCTGTAAATCTCCAACGGGGGAAGTGACTAAGATCTGTTTGTTAGGCTATAGAAAGAAAAGGAGGACTTTTATATAAAAAGAATTTAAAAATTATTTTATGTGTATGTGTTTGTCTGCATATTATATGTGTGCATGCAGAAGTCTGTGGAAGTCAACAGAGGGTGTCAGACATCTAGAAATGGGGTTAGAGACAAGTGTGTGCTGGGAACCTAGGGGCCTCCACAGGAGCAGTGAGCACTCTTAGCCACCGAGTCACCTCGCCAGCCTAAGCTTTACTAATATTTAATTAATAGTAACACAGGAGAACATGCTCAGAAATGTTCTAATGAGACACTGTGGTAGATGACTAATAGCCCCCAAGAGATATCCAAACTCTAATCCCCAGAAACTATAAATGCTGAAAGGCAAGGGGAATGAAGGAAAGTTACAGACAGAATAAAAACCTCATGCTAGGCATAGTGGTGCTTGCCTATAATCTCAATATTCAAAAGGCAAAAGCATCAGGATTATGACATTCAAAGGCCAGCCAGGGCTAACCATTGGGAAACTTCTTTCTCTATGGAAAAAAAGTTGAAATTAGGGGGTGGACAGCATTACTACTTAATTTACTTTAAAATAGAAATGGGCTTGTAGAGTTAGCTCTAGGTTCAATGCCTAGTTGAAGAAAAAAGGCAGAACAGGGAGGAAAGGTTACCCTAAATTAATGAGGCAGTCATTCTAAATACAGTTAGTTCTTAGAGGAGGAAAATCAAACACAAGGGTCATTATCAGAATGATACAATAAGAGGGAGTGAATATGATCAAAATACATTATATACATATATGAAATTGTCAAGGAATAAACAATTTGAAACAAAACAGAAAAAGAATGTATACAACATGAAAAGGACTCAACCTGCCATGCTACTTTTTTTTTTCCAAGACAGGGTTTCTCTGTGTAGCCCTGGCTGTCCTAGACTCACTTTGTAGACCAGGCTGGCCTTGAACTTGCAGAGATCTGCCTGCCTCTGCCTCCTGAGTGCTGGGATTAAAGGCATGTGCCACCATGTCCAGCAATTACAGAGAGCTGTGAACTGCCATGTGGGTGCTGGGATTTGAACCGGGGTCCTTTGGAAGAACAGCCAGCGCTCTTAACCGCTGAGCCATCTCTCCAGCACCGCCATGCTACTTTTCAATTAAAAAAAATTTAAATTTCTAGTTGGGTGTGGTGGCACACGTCTTTAATTCCAGTACTCGAGAGGCAGAAGCAGGAGGAACTCTGTGAGTTCAAGGCCAACCTGATCTACAAAGCAAGTTCCAGGACAACCAGGGCTCTGTTACACAAAGAAATCCTGTCTCGAAAAAAACAAACAAAAAAAGAGGTGGAGGTAGAAGAGGGTAGTGCCACAGATCTCAAGCCTCCCTCCAGATCTATAAAAGGGTGCAGTATCCTTGATAAGGTTTATGTGATACACAGTTCATACGTGCTCTGATTCGGCACTTAATTGAAAGATGGTTGTGCAAGGTCCTAGATATGAGTGTTCATAAGGAGAACTCAGCGGAACCTCACAAGCTGATACTCAGCAGAGCTGGCTCAGTCTAGATTGCTTCCGATTCGTCACCATGGAGGGGGGCGGTGTCACAGGCATAGGCTGATCTCAAACTCATGGTCTTTCTCCCCTCACATCCCAAATACTGGAATTACAAATGTCTGCTACTAACCTTGACCCTCTGTGTCCAGGATTTGCCTGTATGTACATGTATGCATGTGTATACCTGTGTGTATGTGAGCACGTGTGTTTGGGTGACAGTGTATGTAAGTGCACATGGAGGTTACCTCAGTTATCATCCACAAATGCTATCCATTCCTTTTTGGTTTTTTTTTTTTTTTTTTTTTTTTTTGGTTTTTTGGTTTTTTCGAGACAGGGTTTCTCTGTGTATCCTTGGCTGTCCTGGACTCACTTTGTAGACCAGGCTGGCCTCGAACTCACAAAGATCCGCCTGCCTCTTCCTTTTTGGTTTTTTAAGACCGAGTTTCTCTGTGTAGCCTTGACTAAAATTAGAACTCTCTCTGTAGACCAGGCTGGCCTCGAACTCACAGAGATCCGCCTGCCTCTGCCTCCCAAATGTTGGAATTAAAGGCATGCGCCACCACATCCGCCTGTATACATTCCTTTGAGACAGAGTCTCTCACTAAAAGACAATGCCTTAAAAATAAATAAATGGATGAATGAATAAGAGAGTGAATGAATAAATATAATACTACAAAACCACAAGGCACCAAAACAGAAAATTATACAGAAAAAGAAAACTTCAACCTAGCCTGCATGTATCATGTAACTTTTTTTGTGGTGCTGGGGATCAAACTACTAAGCTATTGAGTTGTAACCCCCAGAACTATTTTTTTTTATCATCAGAGCCAGAAAAAGAATAGAAATAAACATGATGACCCATTTTTCAAGGAATTCAGACAAAAACAATGCTGATGTAGAACATTTGTTGAGCACTTAAGGATAAGTCTGCCTGTTATCCTAGTATTCAGGAGCTGAAGGCAGGAGGGTTTCAACTTCAAACCTCGCACGAATTACATTGCAAGGCCCTGTCTCAAAAAAAAAAAAAAGTGTCAAACACAAACTTCATAGAGATTACTTCATTTAACCCTAATACAAACATCGGTAATAGGCACTAAATGTTATTTCTATTTTACAGGTAAGGAAACTGAAGACAGATTAGGTAGCTTACACAAAAGCTCACAACTGGAAAACAGTAGAGTTGTTTGTTGGGCATATTTTTGGGGTTTAGTTTTTGTTTCACTATTTGTTACATATACAGTGGGCATCATTCAGGGGGATAAAAGGAATTGAATTATAGAATCAAGCATGGTCATGTCTTCAAGTAATTCACAGACACGATGATGGTGCAGAACATTCTGACCAGTTTAGGTCAGTCACCAGCCTAGACCGGCCTGGAACTACTACATAGCTGAGAGTGACCCTAAACCCCTGGTTCTGTCTACCATGCCTGGCTTATGCAGTGCTGGGGCGCTCTAACTCGCAGCCCTTTGTGTGCTAGAATGGTGTCCTACCACCTGAACTATACCCACAGCCTACACCAAATCCTTTTTTTTGTTGTTAACTTACATTTGTTTATCGATGGGAGGGGACACATGGAAGTCAGAGAACAATTACTGGGAGTCTGTTCTCTGAGACTACCATGTAATGTATGTGTGTTCCAGGGGTAGAAATCAGGTAAGCAGGCTTGGCAGCAAGCACCTTTATCCACTGAGCCATTTTGTCAGCCCCTCTCCTCAAATTCTTTTCTTCTGTAAATATTTATTTGGGGGAGGGGTGTTTCGAGACAGGGTTTCTTTATGTAGTCCTGGTTGTCTTTGAACTCAGGGATCTGCCTGCCTCTGCCTCTCGAGTGCTGGGATTAAAGAAGTGCACCGCCATGCCTGGCCTAAACTTATTTTTATTTTATGTGTACAGGTGCTTTGTTTGTGGGTATATCTGTGTATCACATTCATTCAGTGCCTGAGAAGGCCAGAAAAGAGAGTCAAATCCTCTGGAATTGAAGTTAGAGACAGTTGTGTGCCATCATGTGATGCCGGGAACCAAATCTAGTTCCTCAGCAAGAGTAAAAAGTGCTTTTAGCCACTGAGTGATCCGTTAGTGCTCCCCTCAAATTGTTTATGTTCATTTTTTCACTTAATTCTATGATCAACCTAGCATAACAAACAGTACTATTATTGCTCCATACTTCAGAGATAAGAAAATGGAGATTATGGAGGATACATTATTTGTAGAGGTCTTAAACCTCTCCTCTAAATTCCAGATTTGTTTATCCAGCTGCAATTCTGTATCTCCTGATCCCAGTGTTGCTACTGGCACTGCAATTCTTCTAGTTGTTCAAGTAAAACCCCTAAGAGTCAACCCTGACGTCTGCACTCCTTGCACTGACATCCGAACCCCAAATTCATTGGGAATCTTTGTCCGTGTTTCAAAGTCCTGAGACAACCCGTCTACTATTATCTCAGCTACTATGAGCTCTGTCTGGATTGTGGGGACAGCATAGTAACCCTTTCCATCAGCTACATACTTACAGATAGATGATCAAACAGCACATAATGAAAACAATAGACCTCTATCTTGCCCAACTACGTGAAATACTATTCCTCAGATGAAATCACAACTTTTTTCCAACTATTTCTTCTTCTATTCATTTTTGGATTGTGGGGAGGGGTAAGGGTAGATCTCACTAGTACCCTAGACTAGTCTCAAAGTGGAGATCCACCTGCCTCAGCCTCCTGAGTACACAGATTATCGGCATAAACAATCATACCTGACCATTACCAATCTCTTATTTGCCTTTATGAACCTACTTATATACTGCTACTGATTTTTATTTATTTTTTTAGATTTATTTATTTTATTTTGTGTATGATACCTTGCCTGCGCTTATGTATGTGCACTGTGTGTGTGGTGCCCCCAGAGGGGGTGGCTGTGAGCCACCCTGTGGGTGCTGGGGACTGAACCTGAGTCCACTGCAAGAGCAGCAAGTGCTGTTGGCTGCTGAGCCATCTCTCCAGCACCAGCTATTGATGTGCCCACCAATCAACTTCAAAGGGCAAAAGCTGAGGATATGGCACTCAAACCACCTCCCTCCCTTCCGCTATTATTATAAAACAAGCTTAGGTAACACCAATATTTTTACAGGGGGAAATTTGAGACTCAGCATTTATACTATAATTGATTATAATCATTATCAAACCAGACATTATAATGTAATTACATTTTACCTCTAGGATTTTTTGCCTTTTAAATTTTTTGCTTATTTTATGTCTACCACTAGTTCTTCTCAAGGTCACCAAAAATCATGACATTCTTTGAATATGGTTTTCTACCTTGCCAAAACCATCAAGAAATGTGTATCCTGTCCCTTACACCTCCCTCAGTCTACTATCTCTCTAGAAATTCATAATCCTATGCTCCATTAGACTACTCGCTCTCTCCACCATTACAGAAGTCATCCTGGGACTTCTTGCCACCTCACTCCCCTCCTCATTTTGTTCTTGGTTTGGTTTGTGACAGCACCCCACTCTGTAGTTGAGGCTGTCATTTTGAGAAACTTTAGGTCAATGTTAAATGCTTGTATTATAGATACTAAGAAGTTTTAGGTGCTAGGTTTCAGAGTTAGGGGTTGGGTTTAGGATTTAGTAATTTTATAGACAACTGTTAGGTAACTGTTAAGTATTAATAAATATGTGTGTGATAAATAAAATTCTACTGTTACACACTCTAATACAGTAAATTTTCAAGCCTAATCTTTTAAGAGTCAGCCTTTAATTTAGTATGACTTAATAACACTGGTGCATTCCCAGTCCTTCTTTTGACAATGAAATCAAAGTCCAGAGATTGAATAACATGCCCTGAAGAAGAGTTAGGAAACATTTGAGCTGTGTTAAATATATTAGAAAAAAAGAATAAAGAATGGAATAAATCAGGAAAAGCAGATCAGATTTGTCTAAGGGATTTCTGATTCAAGTCTAAAATCAATGTTCAGTCATCAAAAATCCTTTAAGAAATAAACTACAGTAGCTGGGGCTACAGCAAGAGGCTCTACATTCTATTTCTAAGCACAAGAAAAAGAAGAAGGGGAAGATTGTTCAGTTAGAAGCTGCATATCAGGAAGAGTGAAAACAGAGGACAAAGAGGGGAAACAGTGTTCACTCCAGGTAAGCACTGCAGCAAAGGGAACAGATGCACATGTTGTCAAGATTCAGGATCAAGTCAAGGGACAGAGATACTGAAGATGTCTGGGATTCTTCAGTAACTGGAATGATGGCTATTTTAACAATGATCTTCAAGGCAAAAGCTGATACTAATCTCTTTCCTAGGTTTCCCTCGTCCTGCCCCTTCCTTCTCTGTGCTAGTGAATGAACCCATAGCCCATTCACACTAGGCAAGCATTCTACCATCAAGCTACAATTCAGCTCCATTTTTTTTTTTAAAGACAGGGTTTCTCTGAAGTCCTGGGCATCCTGGACTTCATTTGTAGACCAGAAAAAGACAGGGTTTCTCTGAAGTCCTGGGTATCCTGGACTTCATTTGTAGACCAGGGTGGCCTTGAACTCACAAAGATCTACCTGCCTCTACCTCCCCAGTGCTGGAATTAAAGGGCTGGGCCAACACTCAGCCATAAATTTGTACTCTTCATCCTCCTGCCTCCACCTTGAATACAGGCATGCACCACCATACCCAGCTTAAACTGAAGAAACTTTCAACAAACACTAGTAACCAGAGACTAGTAGTCAGGGATTGGGGACATAATACTTCTGTGAGGCCCTACTTTACATTAACAGTACTGAAAACAGAACAACAAAAAACTGGTAGGGCAGGCTGAGTATGGTGAGATCATGCCTGCAACTGAAGAACTCAGCAGAAGGCTGAGGCAGAAGGACTCCATATTTGAGGCTAGCCTGGCTACACAGCAAGACCTGTGTCAAAAACAGAGGTGGGTGCAGCAAGATGGCTTAGCAGCTAAGGGTGCTTGCAAAAAAGACTGAGGACCTGAGAGCAGTCGCTGTAACCCTCATGGTAAAAAGAAAGCAGCCACCTCTTGCAAGCAGTCCTGTGAGCACCACACATGTGCATGTCACATGCCCACTTGCACATATACATCCACACATAAGATAAATAAACATACGAAAATTTTTAAAAGAAGGGCAGCCGGGTAGTGGTGGCACACACCTTTAATCCCAGCACTTGGGAGGCAGAGACAGGAGGATCTCTGTGAGTTCCAGCCCAGCCAGGGCTACACAGAGAAACTGTCTTGAATAACCAAAATAAAAAGTAAGTGGCAGCCGGGCGGTGGTGGCGCACGCCTTTAATCCCAGCACTTGGGAGGCAGAGCCAGGTGGATCTTTGTGAGTTCGAGGCCAGCCTGGTCTACAAAGTGAGTCCAGGACAGCCAGGGCTACACAGAGAAACCCTGTCTCGAAAAAAAAAAAAAGTAAGTGGCAAAGTGTGCATAAGGATTCTAAAAGAAATAAAAAAAAATATTAAATTGCTCTGGGCTGGAGAGATGGCTCAGCGGTTAAGAGCACTGGCTGTTCTTCCAAAGGACCCCGGTTCAAATCCCAGCATCCACATGACAGTTCATAGCTGTTTGTAATTGCTGGGCCTGGTGGCACACACCTTTAATCCCAGCACTAGGGAGGCAGAGGCAGGTGGATCTCTGAGTTCAAGGTCATCCTGGTCTACAAAGTGAGTCCAGGAGAGCCAGGGCTACACAGAGAAACCCTGTCTCGAAAAACCAAAATGAATGAATGAATGAATAAACAAACAAACAAATAAATAAATAATTTCTTATAGCATGAAGAATAACAAAGAGATAGGAGAACAAATCCTGGTCAGGTCCTAGAGAAGCCATTGGGGAATGAAAATTAGTTGGATGTGGAATTGGGTTACAGATCTTGAGCACAAGACTTTCTGGCATAAACAACTCTATTCACAAGAAGCCCAAACTATCAATTCCTCCAAGCTCAACAATGTCCTTCACTGTTTATTTAACTGATAACTTAGAACAACTGATATTAAAACTCACCAATCTTAACTATACCTATATATAAAAATATACATACAAACAGAATTTATATACCTACCACCTCTATGCCTTACCCACCCATTTTCTCTCTCTCTCTCTCTCTCTTTCACTCATTTATTTACCCACCCATTAACAGGACCCACTGACGGGATTGCAAATGTGTGCCACCACACCCTGCTGTTCTTTCCTTTCTAAATGGAAATCTTTGTAGGGAAGATGATAAAAGGAAAAACTGTAGTAAGGAGGTTACGGTCAAGAAAAGGAGGGGAAAAGCCTCCAATAGCTCAGCTCACTGTCTGCTGCTGGGCATGGATAGCTCTGGCAGCAAGGGAACAAGTGTGACCACAGGGTCGACCAGCAGGCAGCCCTGCAGCAGGCCACACTCACAGCCTTCTTGCCCACACAGACTTTCCAAGTCTCTAACGCTGCCATTTTCTTCCCTCCTTCCTCTCACAGGAAATTTATTTTTTGCTTGTTTGTTTGTTAATTTTGGTTTGGTATGCTTCTGAGTCAAAGTGTGTCACTATGCAGCTCTGGCTATCCTGGAGCTCTTAAGATCAGGTTGTCTTATAAGTCAGAGACCCACCTGCCTCTGCCTCCTGAGTACTGGAATTAAAGGTGTGCACCGCCATCGACCGCTAAGACAACCTTTCTTTAAAACCCTTAAACTAGGGGCTAAAGAGATGGCTCGGTGATTAAGACCACTGGCTGTTCCTGAGGAGAATCTGGTTCAATTCCAGGCTCACTCTGTAGCTCCAGTCCCACAGTCTCTCCTGGCTGACACAGGCACTGACACACAAACCTGCGGGCAAAAGACTCAGCTAGGTATGCTGGTCTGTGCCTGTAATTCTACCACTCGGATGGTAAAGCAGGAGGGAGATCAGGAGTTCAAGGTTAGTTTCAGCTACATAATGAATTCAAGGTCAGTCAGCTCTATATGAGGCCCTGTCAAGAAAGGGATGGATAAGGAAGAGAGAGAAAATCTTTTATGTAAGCTATTTACTAGTGACCCTCCAGATCTTGAGGGTCAATAGGATTTTGAGGTCAGCCCGGGCACTTTTGACATTACAGGCATCTTATACATAAGTCCTACTTTAAAAATATATTAAATGATATTACCTTGTACAATTTCATTTGACAGTACAGCACAATTACCTCACTAATATATGATTAAAGTGAGAGATATTCAGATATTGATTACTTTAAAAATATAATGTACAACCTTTAAAAAAAGATTTTATTTTTATTTTAGATGTATAAGTGTTTTATATGTGTATATGAATTTGCACCACATGTATGTCTGGTAACTACAGAGGCCAGATAGGGGTGTTGGATCCTCTGGAACTGGAGCTTACTAATAATTGCAAATCACCATGAGGCTGCTGAAAATGGAACCTCCATCTTCTTAAGAGCAGCTAGTGTTCTTAATTGCTGAGCTATCTCCAGTCAGTAAAATATAACTTTTAAAAAATTTTAAATTACATTTATTTTGTGCATGTGTGAAGAGGGAAAAGAGAGACAAGACAGATAGACAGACAGACAAGACATACTACACGTTAAGCATACAAAAAGGTCAGTGAAAGTTTCACTAAAAGTACAACTAATATTATTGTATTTTCTCCCTCTGCCATGTGGGACCCAGTGGCCAAACACAGGCTCTAGTAAGGCAACTTTCATCCTGCTGCCCAAGCCTTTCATATGTAAAAGCACAGCAAACTCCGGCTCCTAAATAAGTATTCATGGCTTAGGGTGGATAGTTTTATGTCATAATTTTGCTGTTCTTTTTATTCACTGATTTAATTACAATTCCTCATAAAGCAATTAAGAAAATTAAATAACCACACAGAAATCAGTCTCTTATCTCTGACAAACTACTAATCACAGTAGGAAACAATTATTCTAATGAGCTAGTACAAATGTTCTACCCAGAATAAAAACTTGAGAGAGGAAGTTGCTGTATTAAATATTGTTAATTACAGGACAATTAACAATTAAGTTGTAACAGGGAGAAGAAGGCACAGAGCCTAGCTAAACCCCAGCAAGATGGATTCTGCAAGATAAAGTACTACTGGAGGAAGCTTCCAACAATGCCTCTTACTGATCCTGGGAGGAAGGAAAATCCATTACCTGAGGATGTTGGGATGGGAGAGTCTGTTCATAAGTTGCATCTCTTTCAGCAGGTTTGCTCGGTTACTGCTGAGTGTGTTCATCTTGAGAGCCATCACCTGACCAGAAGCTCGGTGTCGCACCTAGAAAGTTAGAGTAAGAATGTCAAGGGCAGCAGCTCCATGTGATATTAAAGTCTCTGTACAGAACACACAGGAGGTTTTAGTAACCAGCTTAAAAAATAAATATTGCATTATGGATGCTGATGTGGAAATGTGAGTACATGGCCAGCTTGGGCTACACAGTGAAATCTTGTCTCAAAAAAAAAAAAATTACATTTGTCTCACTCTACTAACAATTTATTTCATCCAAGATCACAATTGTTACACACTGAGCTGGCCAGAAATACAATGTTAATCATATCTTTTACTTAATTTTATTCCTATGTTTTTTTTAAGGGGGCAAGGGAGAGTTGGGATCCAGGCCCAAGTTGGCCCCAAACTTCCT
Organism: Lophiomys imhausi; assembly: GCA_907164525.1. NCBI lineage: Eukaryota > Metazoa > Chordata > Mammalia > Rodentia > Muridae > Lophiomys > Lophiomys imhausi. Next base: position 43,341 of record CAJQZJ010001750.1, on the reverse strand, counting down.
ATATAGCTAAGGATGAACTTGAAAACCTGATCTGCCTCTACCTCTAGGGTGGGATTCAGGCATGTGCCATCACATTCAGCAAAATGTGATTAGGCAGAGTCTTGGGTGAATCTCTGAATGGTCTGGAACTCACTAATGCAGCTTGCCTAATTGTAGCTTCACACAATCCTCCTGACTCAACTTCCAAGTGTGGGGTTATAGGCATAGCTACCACACCTGAATAATGAGAATTTTTTAGGCTACTTCCTTAAGGCCAACCCTAGTGAGTTAGGATACTAGAAGGAACATTCCCTTCTGTAAATTCTTAAGTGTGGGGGAGGGAAGAAGTATGAGTAAGCCTTATGTAAAAATGAGCCATAAAACTGTCTTTACAAGACACTATGAGGCATGAAAATGACACACTTTCAGCTTACACTAAGCAGTATAAAATGTATCTCTAAGAGGGGGGAACAGGGCTGGGACATAGTTCAAGGATAGAATATTGACTCATCATGCACAAAGCCTTGGGTTTGACCTTAGTGTACTGAATGCATGTGGATACATGCACACACACACACACACACACACACACACACACAGAGAGAGAGAGAGAGAGACAGAGAGAGAGAATCAATAAATGTAAATTTAAAAAATTAATTTCAGAACTTGAACAGCAAGGACTTGCAATGCAAAGCTATTGTCATTCTGTGACCTTCAGGAGTATTACTTTATATCTACTTTAGTCTTTACCCTCTAAAGGCTCAATGAAATAACAATAACTCTAAAAGTTTAATTTATCTATTAATACAGGAAACATCAGCACTTATTGTGTACTTAAAGTAACAATGGTTTGCAGTGGCCACAGCCAAAGAGAAAAATTGGAGAGCTGTAGAAGCTAGTCAGAAAAACGGAGGCAAAATGCTGGCAGGCTCTCCCCTCATCTAGATCCTTCTGGAGACTTGGAAGCCAACTCTCTTCTCAGGGCATCAATGATACTGTTTTCATGTATCTCGTGACTGATGAAAGAGAAGTGGCTTTTCTTTCTAGATCCTGCACAGATAAGTTAAAAGAGGTCTTTTTATACAAAGATCTCACTGACAGTACTTTTCCAGCACTATTAACAGAAAACATCTGTTTTAGTGGGTTTCTATCTACTGTCACTTTTCCATGTCCATCATCTAATGTTGTCTCTGGAGATTTTTGCTACCATTTTTGAAACAGAGTCTTGCTATACAGCCTTCACTGCACTGATACTCATCACATAGCTCAGGATGGTCTCCAACTTGCAGGATGTCCTGGAATATAATAAGTGGGTGCACCATATCCTGGTTCACTCTAAATTTCTATTTTATTTTTCCTGGTTTTGGGGACAGGGTTTCTCTGTGTAGCCCTGGCTGTCCTGGAACTTGATTTGTAGACCACACTGGCCTCAAACTCAGACATAAGCCTGCTGTCTCTGAGTTCTGAGATTAAAAAAGCATATGCCAGCACCTCCTGGCTCACTCTGAATATTTAATAAAATACTCAATTTTAAGAATATCTGATAATAAAACAACAAGCAACATTCAGGAATAAGCAATCTGTCTTCCTCCTCTTCTCCTTTTCTACTTATTTTGTTTCTTTGTTTTGTTTCATTTTTAATGAAACAGGGTGTCACTATATAGCTCTGCCTATCCTGAAACTGGATATGTAGACCAACATGTCCTTGAGTTTACAGAGATATGCCTGCTTCTGCCTCCTAAGTGCTGGTATTAGGATGAAGTGCCACAACATTGGGTTTTGTTTCTTTAAAAAAAAAAAAAAAAAGATTTAGCTAGGTAGTAGACACCTTTAATCCCAGCACTCAGGAAACAGAAGCAGTTTGATTTTTTTAAAGGTGTATTTATTTTATTTTATTTTTATTTACTTTATTTTATTTTGGTTTTTTGAGACAGGGCTTCTCTGTAGCCCTGGCTATTATACTGGAACTCCTGCTGTAGACCAGGCTGGCCTTGAACTCACAGAGATCCACCTGCCTCTGCCTCCCAAGTGCTGGGATTAAAGGTGTGTGCCACCACACCCAGCCATTACAAACAGTTTTGAACTGCCATGTGGGTGCTGGGATTTGAACCCAGGCCCTTTGGAAGAACAGCAAGTGCTCTTAACCTCTGAGTCATCTCTCCAGCCCTATTTTATTTTCTATGTATGAATGTTTTGTCTGCATGTATATATGTGTTTCATATGCATATCTGGTGCCTTAAGAGTTCAGAAGAAGGTCTCAGATCTCCTGAAACTGGATTTAGGAATGGTTTTAAATTCACCATGTGGGTCCTGGGAATTGAATCCAGGTCTTCTACAAGAGCAACTAATTCTCTTAATTGCTATTCCATCTCACCACCTCAACCCCTACTTTTAAAAGACAGTTTTACTATATAGCCCTGGCTATCCTGGAACTGGATATGTAGACCAAGGTGCCCTAGACTCAAAGAGATCCTCGTTCCTCTGCCTCCCTGGTATTAGGCATGTGCTACCACACCCAGCCCAAGCTGGTTTTGAACCTCTGGGTTCAAGTGATCTTATTTCAGCCTCTCGAGGGTTGATGCTATATATTTTGGTGTGTGTTACCATGCCTGGCTTTAATCTATTTTATATTTCTTTAGTGTGTGCACACACACAAACCCACACATGTGGGAGTCAGAGGGCACCTTTCAAAGTCTTCTGTCTCCTTTCACCATGGGGGTCAGCAGATGAACTTAGTTCATCAGGCTTGGCAGCCAGTGCCTTTCCCTGGCGAGCCATCTGTCTCCTCAGGCCTAGTTATTTATTTATTTATTTATTTATTCATTTTCTTACAGTGCCAGGGATTAAAACCAGGGCTGTTCATATGTTAGGCAAGTATTCTGCCATTGAACTATACCTGCAGCCCCAATGGCAACAGCAGTTAAGTGATGTGATATATATATATATATATATATATATATATATACACACACATATATTATATATTAAGTGATATACATATTATATAAAATATATATATTATATATATATATATATACACACACACACTATATGTCAGTGAAACACTAATCCATATGGTTGGCTGGTTTCTATTTAGCCAGGACTGACCAGAAATACCCTATGTAGACCAGGCTAGCCTCAGACTCACAGTGATTCTCCTGCCTCTGCCTTCCAAGTGTTGGTATTATAGGCCAGTGCCACCATGCTCAAGTAGCTCGTGCTCTTTCTACACATATATGATTCTCATCTACTTCAGCAGCAAGTAGGTTAGTGATTGCTTCGGTTTGAGGGAAAGAGAGAAGCACAGGGCATGGAGACTACTTAAATTAATCTTATCTAAAATTAGATACTGGTGATGGCTACATGACTTACAACTAACTGAATACAGTCAAAATCTTAACCAGTTATAAATAAAATAAAAGTGCTATCATATACCTATCATTAAGATCAGTAAATTTTCACTATAGATTCTAAACAGAAAAACATAAACTCACATATTCATGCAAACTATTGCAACACCACGCCCACTAGCAATTACTTTACCCATTTTATTTCATTCAAACAAGACAAGCAAATAAAAGTGACAGGTAGCCGAGCATGGTGGCGCACGCCTTTAATCCCAAACAAAACAAAACCCCAAAAGTGGCAGGTAAATCCTGCTGAGACAGTTCAGCAGGCAAGGGAGCATCTGAGCATGCTCCTTCAGACCCGCACGGTGAGAAGGAGAGGAACGGCACTCTTGAGTTTCCTCTGACTTCCGCATGTGTGCACAGAGTGCATGCACGCACACACACACACACACACGCATGCGCGCACACACACACACACACACACACACACACACACACACACACACACACACACACTTTGCTGGACATAGTTAATTTAAAGCCATGTAATGTGGCTCTTGCTTTTTTTTTTCTTTCGAGACAGGGTTTCTCTGTGTTGTAGCCCTGGTTATCCTGGACTCACTCTGTAGATTAGGTTGGCCTCAAACTCAGAGATCTGCCTGCCTCTGCCTCCTGAGTGCTGGGATTAAAGGGATGCACCACCACACCTGGCATGGTTCATGCCTGTAATCCCAACACTTGGGAAGTAGAGAGGCTGATCTCTGTGAGTTCAAAGTCACCCTGATCTGTATAGAGAGTTTCAGAATAACTAAGGCTATATAGAGAAACCCTGTCTCAAAAAAAAAAAGAAAGAAAGGAAGAAAGAAAGAAAGAAAGAAAGAAAGAAAGAAAAGAAAAGAAAAGAAAAGAAAAAGTTAGCTTAAGGGTGTGGTGGTTCACGCCTTTAATCCCAGCACTCAGGAGGCAGAGACAGGTGTATCTTTGTGAGTTAAAGGCTAACCTGGTCTACAGAGCAAGTCCAGGAGAACCAGAGCTCTGATATACAGAGAAACACTGTCTCAAAAAAAAAAAGTTAGCTTGAATCAGAAAGTTTGTTTTCTTTTTTCTTTTTGTTTTGTTTTTTGAGACAGGGTTTCTCTGTGTAACAGAGCCCTGGCTGTCCTGGACTCACTCTGTAGACCAGGCTGGCCTTGAATTTGAAGAGATCTTCCTGCCTCTGCTTCCCAAGTCCTGGGGATTAAAGGCATGTGCCACCATGCCCAGCAATTACAGACAGCTGTGAACTGCCATGTGGATGCTGGGATTTGAACCGGGGTCCTTTGGAAGAACAGCCAGTGCTCTTAATCGCTGAGCCATCTCTCTAGCTCCCATGACAGACTCTTATCCCTCTGGAACTATTAAAATAAAATCAACTCTTCTGCTGTGATAAAGATCATGACCAAAAAAAAGCAACTTAGAAGTATCTTAGTCAGCCGGGCGGTGGTGGCGCACGCCTTTAATCCCAGCACTTGGGAGGCAGAGGCAGGCGGATCTTTGTGAGTTCGAGGCCAGCCTGGTCTACAAAGCGAGTCCAGGACAGCCAGAGATATTCAGAGAAACCCTGTCTCGAAAAACCAAAAAAAAAAAAAAAAAAAAAAAAGAAGTATCTTAGTCACTGTTCTGTTGCTGTGAGGAGACACCATGACCAAGGTATCTTACAAAACAAAGCACTTAACTGGGGCTTTTTAAGCCCATGATAACTATGGCATGAAGCAGACAGGCATGGTCCTGGGGCAGCAACTGAGAGTTTACACCTGAACCACAGGCAAAAAGAGTGAGCGAGCCTGGGTCTGGTATGGGCTTTTGAAACATCAAAGCCCCCCCCCCCCAGTGACACACCTCAACAAGTCCACTCTTCTTAATCCTTCCCAAATAGTTTTACTAACAGGTGACAAAGCAATCAAATATATGAGCTGAAATAGAGACTATTCTGATTCAAACCACTGCAGGGAGGGATGTTTATTTCAGCTTACAGTGACAGTCCACCATGAAGGACAATCAGGGGAAGAGATGAAGGCAGGTACCTGGAGACAGGAACTACAATAGGGTCACAGAGGGATGCTGTTTACTAACTTGCTCTCCATAACTCACTTAGTTTGTTTTTCTTCTTTTTTTGTTTTGTTTTTCGAGACAGGGTTTCTCTGTGTAGCCCTGACTGTCCTGGAACTCACTCTGTAGACCAGGCTGGCCTCAAACTCAGAGATCTTACCTGCCTCTGCCTCCCAAGTGCTGGGATGTGACACCATCTCCCAACCAGTCTTCTTTTTTATACAATCCAACACCACTGCTAAGCCATCTCTCCAGTCCCCAAAAAAACTTTTTGAAGGCAAGATTTTATTTCCAGTACCTACTTCAAGATCTTATAGATGTCTTATACCTAGTGATCCTTAGCTAAATATACACTGAATAAGCAAATGAACAACAGAGCAAATAACTACAGTGTTTATTGAAACAGAACTGTTAACAGAGTGCTACAAGATCACAGAGGGAAAGTAACTGTCTCAGTGCAGAACAGCTCACTTTAGGGCTGAGGATGTAGCAGTTCCCAGCACAACAAAAGTTCCCTCCAGAACCAGCTTTCTGCAATTATTACCAAAATAGAGTGAATCCAAGTTTTACATACAACTTGGTGTGCTTTAGGCTTTTCTTCTAGGTGAATTAATCAAAAAGATGAAAATCTTGGAAGTACTTCTGCACATGTTCAAGCTAAAAATCTGCTGCCTGAAACATTCCGTCAGGTCACCTAGTACTGAAGGTGTGACCCATTAGAAGTATCTACAAAATTCTTCATTAATTAAAGCTTTCCACATCAGCTCTGGAACAAGTGTTGGATATAATAAATATCATCAAAAGCTACAGTTGCACTTTGCTGTGTGTGAACTTTAAAGTCCACATGTGATGCAAACAAGGGAGGTTGTATTTTATGTGCCAATTCACACATCCCAAAACACTGCTTTCCCAAGGAGTGCTCCCTCTCCAAAATCCCAGTGCCTCAAAAAGTTTGTAAAACCCAATCTATACACTAAGGAAAACAACACAAAAATTAGCAAGAAGCCCCAAGAATTTACAACTGTTCTAGTTTTACTTTCTGTTGCTGTGATAAGGACTGTGACCAAAAGCAACATGGGAAGGAAAGAGTTTATTTCAGCATCCAGTTGTAGTCCATCATGGAGGGAAGTCAGGTCAGGAACTCAAGCAAAAACCTGGAGGCAAGAACTGAAGTAGAGACCATGGAAAAATGCTGTTTACTGGCTTACTCCCCCTGGATCACTCAGTGTCTCTCTCTCTCTCTCTCTCTCTCTCTCTCTCTCTCTCTCTGTAGCAGAGGTTGAATTTTATTGAATCAGCCTGGCATCTGGCAGCGCATGTGGTCCTGTGCATAAGAAGGAAAGCCTGGGAAACTAGAAAGGGCTTTTGGATTGGCATTGCTTCTCAACACTGCTCAGCTACTGGACACTGCCATGCTTTGAAAGACACTAGAAAGATAGCACCCAAACTTGGACTGAGCCAGTGGAAAGCTGAGGCTTGGAGAAAGCAGTGCTCTGCAGAAGGGCATGACTAGGGACCTCAATACCCTGGCCACAATACCCACCAGGGACCTCAAGAGCAGTGCCATATTTCAGGGCATGGTGACAGAGTCCAAAGGAAGGTGGTTCAAGAAATGGAGTTGCAAAGCATACGTGTGCCAACTGTTGGTGCTGAGGCTGTGCTGATAGAAATGGCTGGACATCAAGCAAAGATGTACTAACCAGCCCCTAGGCCGCACCAGCCCTGAGGCGGTAAGAATCTGGCAGTCAGGCGCCTTGGTACATACACCAAGACCAGCCAAGGAAACAGAAGGTGTAGGCAGATAAAAGGCCATGGAAAGGGGCTCCTGCCACGAGCCAGCCCAAGAAGGCTGAGAAAAGGCTTCGGAAGGCTGCACCTGCCACAATTGTAAGTTTAGGCTAGAACAAGAAGTATTGCATAGGACCTGTTCAGAGAAAGTTCCTGAGAACTGGATGCTAAGGAGAGCCATGGCCAGTGGTGCAAACAGAGCAGCCTGAGGCTACATCCGTCCATGGACCTGCAGCCACCCAGGGAGTAAGCGAGGTATGAGCGCTCTAAGGCCTTGGCAAATGGACTGTGGAGACCTTGAAAACAGTTGGGAGTGTGGCCCATCTCATGAGGGTATGTCAAGGCCCAGACGAACAGAGGCAGTCCTGGCAAGGCTGCAACCCCAAGGACAAAGCCACAAGGCACAGCATCTGCCACATGTAAGTTTGGCAGTCTCAGATGGCACTAGAGGCTGACCTCAAGTGGAAGTGAAGCTGGCACAGTAACGCCAGAGCTAAGTAACCACTGAATGACTGCTATTGTGGTGCTCCTGCAGACAGACTGCTGACCAGTTGCTCACAAGGATCTACTCTTGAGGACTGGTATCCTTTCTAAAGGGTTAGAGTTGGTTGGGTGGTAAGGTTAATAGTTATTAATAAATACAGTTTAAAAGTTACTTATACTCTCTCTTGATTTTTTGAGGCAGGGATTCTCTGTGTAGTCTTGGCTGTACTAGAACTCACTCTGTGGGCCAGGCTGCCTCAAACTCAGAGATCCACTTGCTTCTGCCTTCCCAGTGTTGGGAGTAAAAGCATGCACTACCGCTGCCCAACCACTCAATCTGTTTTCTCATAGCACTCTGGCACACCTGCCTAAAAGTGGCATCCCCAGTAGACTGGGCCCTCTCACATTAGTCATTGATCAAGAAAATGCCCCATGAACTTTCCTTAAAAAAACAATCTGATGAAGCATTTTCAATTTTCAACTAGACTGTGTCAAGTTGACAAAAATCTAGCCAGTAGAGCAAAACAAGACTGTTTCTAAGGTTCTGAACCCTAAAAAGCACTGGACTGTTACCACTTTCTTCTCTGGCTTTTCAATGATTAACTCACTTGTGTGTGATGGGGTTGTGTGGTATACGTATGTGTATATTTTCATGAGTACACACATATACACATGGAGATCAGAGGTTGATATCTAGTGTCTTCAGTCTACCTTACATTTTAAGACAGTTTCCCCCTGAGCCTGAAGTACACGAATGGCTAGATTGGCTGACCAGCAAGATCTAGGAATTAGTCTACCTCTACTGTCCAAGTGTTAGAATAGAGGTCCTCATGATTGCATGGCAGGCACTTTACAGACCAAGCCATCTTCCTATAACCATCTCTTTTCCAGACACAGACTAATGCAGTTGAAGATGGCCTTGAATTTGTTACACAGGGAAAGATAACCTTGAACCCTGATTCTTTAGCCTCCACCTCCCAAGTGCTGAGATTAAAGGCATGAGCTACTATTTATGGCTTTCAAATTATCCATTTCCAGCAAATGTGTGTGTGTGTGTAGTCAACAACTAATAAGCCACTAAAGTGATAAGGTACAAAGGAGGAGGTACATTCTTTTTCCTCTTTTTAATCTCTCTTTTGAAAATCTCCTGGGCTCATGGAGGTGTACAGAGACCGAACCACCAAAGAGCATACATGGACTGGACCTAGGCCCTCTACACATATGTAGTTGATGAGCAGCTTGGTCTTCATTTGGGTCCCCTAGCAATTGAAGCAGGGGCTGTCTTTGACATGGACTCTGTTGGTCTGCTTTTGGATCACTTTTCCCTAGCTGGACTGCCTTGTCTGGCCTCAGTGGAAGAGGATGCGCTTAGTCCTGATGTAACTTGATATGCCAGGGGAGGGTGGTACAGGGATGGAGAGTGGGGTGGAGGGGTGCTCTGAGGAGAAGGGGGGGGGGGAGGGGGGAAAGCAGGCAGGGGGGGAGAGTGGGACTGAGAGGAGAGGGAGGGAGGGGCTATGATTGGGATATAAAGTGAATAAATGAGAAGAAAGAAAATCCCTGTAATGTAGCTCAATACTGTATTAGTTAGTCACCTTGCTGTTAAGACCAAATATCTAACAAGAAGTACTTTAGGGAAGGAAGAGGTTATTTTTGGCTAATAGTTCAAGGGCACAGTCCATGATGGCCACAACATAATGGTACAAGGACTTAAGGCAACTGGTCCCATAGTTACAATCAGGAAGGAGAGATGGATGAACATCCTGGCTAAGCTCTCTCTTCCTTTTTAGTCAGTCAGTCCAGGACCTCAGCCCATGGGATGTGCTGCTCACATTTCAGACAGTCCTCTTCCTCAGATAATTCACTCAGGAATACCTCACAGACACTCAGAGGGTTGTTTCCACAGTGACTCTAAATCCTGTCAAGTTGACTATAAAGATTAACCACCACACGCCAGTAAGATGGCACAGTAGGAAAAGGTTCTTGCTGTTATGTCTGACAACTTCATCACTGAAACCCATATAGACAGAAGAACCAACTCCTGAAAGTTATCCTCTCATCTCTAAATGTGTGCAATGGCATGGGAGAGAGCACACACACACACACACTCCTTTGTATGTGTATGTATTCATGTTTATATGTGTACATGTTTGTGAGTAAGTGCATACATATGCCAGGACATGCATGTAACGATCAGAGGAAGATGCTGGGTGTCAATCCTCTCTTTACCTCATACCTTGTTTCAGAGTCTCTTCTTGGTTGCCACTATGTCCATCAGGCTAACTGGCCCACCAGCTTGTGACAATTTTCCTGTCACCTCTTCCCATGTCATTACAGACATGCTGTGATTAAGCCCTACCCATCTGGTTTTCTATGGGCTCTAGGGATCCAAACTCAGATATTCAACTCTAGTGGCAATCACTTTACCCATTGGGCCATCTGCCCAGCCCTCTCTTGCTATTCCTTTTCCTTCTTCTCCCCACCTACTCCCAAATAAAGGAACTTGAGAAGGTTTGATCCTTGCTGCTTGACGTCTCGTGTCCATATTCTGAGCCTGGCTATGGACTGTTCCTCCCTGTGGTTCCTGTGTGAGGGCTTGGTCCTAAGCTGCTAGTGATATTTTGGGACGGTTCTACAAAGCTTAGGAGGTGACTCTAGCTGGAGGAACTAGATGGCTAAAACTGGTTCCTTAGACACACCTTGTCTCTGGTCCCTTCCTACCTTTCTCCTGTTGGACAGGAAGTGAAGCTTTCCCCACGACCTTCCCAGGGTCAGTACAGCAAAGATTATAGTTCTAAAATTCTGAAACTATGAGCAAAATAAGTCTTCCTCTCCTAGGTTGTTTCTGCCAGGTGTCTGGTCACAGCAATAATGAATTTAACAACTAGACAGCTCTTCAACTGTTTCTCACACTCAGAACATTTTCACTTTTATGGGTAAACACCATAAACATCACTGCTTTTAGTGAAGATTAACAGTGGGGTTTTTTTTAGACTTGTTCCTCCTTGATTTTGAGGGTTACTTTAATTCTTTTGAGGCAGTTCAATTCTGAGATGGTTGGTTTGATATGAGGAGGCAGACAAGCTAAGACACACAAGTATATTCTGGGATTTGGAGATGTTACTCATCACTCTTTACTTTGTTCCTCAAATGGCTCTGGTATGTCCTGTCATGCACACCAGAAAATAACTTTGGAAAAGATATGTCTGAAATGCCTAGTAGGCAAGACTTTCTAAATAGGACCCCACTCAAAAAATAAGACCAATAGCCGGGCGGTGGTGGCGCACGCCTTTAATCCCAGCACTTGGGAGGCAGAGGCAGGCGGATCTCTGTGAGTTCGAGGCCAGCCTGGTCTACAAAGAAGAGTCCAGAACAGCCAGAGATACACAGAGAAACCCTGCCTCGAAAAACCAAAAAAAAAAAAAAATAAGACCAATAATATACTCATGGGACCACATGAAAATTTAAAGCTTCTCTACAGCAAAGGAAACAGCTGAGTGGAGATACAATCTATAGAATGGGGGGGAGTGAATTTTGCTAGATACACCTCTGACAGATGGTTAATATCTAGAATATACAAAAAAACCTCAAAAACATAAAGAAGAAATTTAAAGAATGAAAAAAATCAGTACAAGGGATAATGAATGAATAGGTTGTTCTCAGATGAAATACAAATGGCCAATAAACTTACTGAAAAGTATTCAATATCACTAGCTATCAGAGAAGCACAAATCAAAATTACATTCAAATTCTGTCTTACACCGTCAGAGTGTCAATCATTAAGAAAACAAATAACGGGGCTGGAGAGATGGCAATGGCTCAGCAGTTAAGAGCACTGGCTGTTCTTCCAAAGGACCCCAGTTCAAATCTCAGCACCCACATGGCAGTTCACAGCTGTCAGTAATTGCCAGGAGTGGAGGCATACACCTTTAATTCCAGCACTTGGGAGGCAGAGGCAGGTGGATGTCTGTGAGTTTGAGGCCAGCCTGGAGTTCAAGGAGAGACAGGACTATATAGAGAGACACAGTCTCAAAAAACAAAACAAAGCAAAAAAGAACAATAGTGACAAGGATGTGAACTAAAGAGAACCCTTATATAGTGCTGGTGGAAATGTAAACTAGACCAGCCTGGGATATACGAGACCTGTCTCAGAAAACAAAAGAAGGAAGGGAGTAGACACAGAAAGAAAAAAGGAAGGAAGGAGAGAAAAGAAAAAGAGGTAGCTTTGCTTTCTTTCAAAGTTCATAAATTACAGTTTAGAAGATTAAAAAATACTGATGTTGGGTGCAGTGGCATATACCCACAATGTCAAGTACTTGAGAGGCTGAAACAGGAGGATCGCTTTAGGGCAAAAGTTTCTTTCAAGCTAGCCTAGGCAATGTGGAGAAATCCTGCATGAACAAAACCCCACACACAAATTATTATCAGATTTGGGTAGAACTGGGACATGGAGGCTACTGTAACAGCAGTAATATTTTTGTTGTTTTTTGAAGCAGGGTCTTATGTAGCCCAGACTGACTTGAAACACACTATGTAGCAGAGGATGAACTTGAATTTCTGATCTATCAGCCTTGACCTCCCAAGTGCAAGAATTACAGGCACACAGCACTATACCCACTCAGGCATGGTAGGCAAGCATGTTACTGATCTACATCCTCAGATCAGTACAAGCATTTTGAAACTTAGTATATAAATTATCAAACAAAGCTACCAGAGAATATAAAAACTTAACTTCCGACTAAGGTTGTATCTCCATTGGTAGAGGGGATTGTAGCATTTACAAAGCTGGCAGGGTTACATATATCTATAAGCACAAATAAGACTTCCACCTTCCCAATTGCAAAAATTAACATCACAGAAAAGTATGTTTGCTAAAATGTTTCCCTGCTTTCCTTAAACTACAACTTTGAGAATGCTACAGATACAGAGTTTGCATGACAAGCTGTATGTGTATTAAATAATAAATGCATAACCAGAAACATGAATAAATCAATATTTCAGTACCAAGCAGATGGCATACACTAGGTTCTTTTAGCTTGTAAGTTCATTGTTCCTTACAAGTTGGCATTTATAGCCGGGCGGTGGTGGCGCACGCCTTTAATCCCAGCACTTGGGAGGCAGAGGCAGGCGGATCTTTGCGAGTTCGAGGCCAGCCTGGTCTACAAAGCGAGTCCAGGACAGCCAGAGCTGTTAAACAGAGAAACTCTGTCTCAAAAAAACCAAAAAAAAAAAAACAAAAAAACAAACAAACAAAAAAAAAACAAGTTGGCATTTGTGATGCCAGTTTAAAAAAGTATAACAGGAGAAAATCAGAATTCTTACTTTATATCCATGAGGAGAAGAGAGAGGAGAGGAGAGAGAGAGTTTGTGTGTGTGTGTGTGTGTGTGTGTGTGTGTGTGTGTGTGTGTGTGTATGTGTGTGTGTGTGCCCTTGCCCATTTTCTATATCCAACCAGACATTCCAGAATTAAACTGTTCCAAGTACTCAGAGAATTAAAGTAACCTTTAAAATCAAGAATGGGGGCCAGGCATGTTGGCACAGGCCCTTAATCCCAGCACTCAGGAGGCAGAGGTAGATGGATCTGTGAGTTCAAGGCCATACTAGTTTACATAACAAGGTCCAGGACAGTCAGAGCTACATAACAGACTCTGTCTCAAAAGTCCAAAAATCAAACTAAACCAAAACAAAAATCAAGAAAAGGGTAAGGTGATAAATGTCTTTAATCTCAACACTTGAAGTTGGATCCCTGTAGTTCACGGAGTTTCATCACAGTCAGAATAGTGAGACTCTGCCCCCCCGCCCCAAAGAATCAGTTAAGCCTCAGTCTTGCAACATGGAACAAATCAGTATAAGCTCTATAACAAAGTAAAAAGCATACATAAATTTTCATATTCTAAAAATGCAAAAATAAGTTAAAATTTAAAAAGCAGTCAATTTCCTTCTTCTGAGAAAAAAATTAAAATCTTCCATTAATTAATTGGGAAAATAGAGAGAGAAAGAGAGTATGTTATGTGAATGTACCCACATGGAGGTCAGTTTCCTCAACTGTTTATCTTATTAAGATTTACCTTATTTGTATATTGATACAAAATTAATATTATATTTGTCTAAATTGGTATTGATCATTGTATATTAATGCAAAATTAAGATTGTATTGGGCTACATCGGTATTAATCTTTGTATACTGATATAAAATTAAGATTATATTTGGCCACAATGGTATTGACCCTTGTATATTGATGCAAAATTAAGATTGTATTGGGCTACATAGGTATTGATCTTTGTATATTGATACAAAATTAAGATTATATTTGGCCACATTGGCATTGATCTTTGTATATTGATACAAAATTAAGGGTAACACTTCTTAAAGGTATTGTACCTAGTAATGCTTAAAAATGAAATGTAAAGTTTTGGCCTCTTGCTACCAACCGTCATAAACTGTTTAGGATAATTAAGAAATGGAAATTAATAGTCATGCAAACGTGTCATTTTGTTAGTTACTATGACAGTCAATCACAGTTATTTTCTAAGCTACTCAGAAATCAAGTTGCTAAGAGACAAGCAACATTTGCTTATCTAAATATAAGAGATAGATAGGGCATTTTCAAAAAGCTCAAGAGATCTGCAGAATATGGCACTCAAAGATGTTTTCTTAACTTAAGATTTTTTGATATCGAGACATGTCAGCTCCTGACAGCACCCCCTATTCTACTCCAAGTAGAAGATGAGCATCAAAGAATCTCCAGTGGGAGATGGTTGAATTGGTGGTAAGCCTTTCTCTTGGCAAGAAAAACCCCTTGCTTCAACTGTAGGCAGACTGCTGTCCAAAAAGGACAAAACTCGGAAGCAGGTAAGTTGACAGCCTAGCTCTGCCAAGACAGGGTAGGTAAGTCCTTCATAATTCCTGCTCTACAATCAATGTCTGTCAGAGAAATGGGGCCAAATGACTGAAGATCGATGCTGTAATGTATGGAGAGAAAATGGGAACTGTCCAGGCAGCCACTGGTATGTCATTTCTTAGTTTTGGAAGCTGCAGGCCCTGTACTTCCTATATAATCAGATAAATTTATCCCTCTCAGGTCTCTGAGGTGGTTGAAGAATAGATAGCTAGAGTCTCATAGTTAAATTTTGAGTTGTTTAGGAATCAAGAGGATGTTCTGGATCTAAGAAGATATTTTTAAAATTGTGAGGCAAGTTAGTATGAAAGCTGAGTTAGATATAGAACTTTAAACTCATGGAGATGGTTAGATAGTAGAATGTTAAAATCTGGTGCCAAATACATATGGACTGGACATTGGGAATGTATGCTAAGCCATATAACTCTCATAATTGTGGCCTATTTATTTCTGTTGTTTTGTATTGTATTTATAGTTATAAGAGAAAGAACCATTTGTTGGACTGAAAGGGAGAGCTGTTGGGGGGGAAAAGAAATACCTTAAACTAGAAAAAAAAGGGGGGGAAGAGGATGGGGGGTTGAGGGGGAGGAGGGTGGAAGGGTGGGATTGGAGGGGGGAGTCGGGAGGGGATTGTGATTGAGATGTAACTTGAAGAAATAAAAAATAAATTATTAAAAAAAAAAAAAAGATTTATCTTATTTATGTGCATGAATGCATGAATGTTTGGCTTACATGGATGTGCACTGTGTGCATGCCTAGTACTTCTGCTGGCAGGAAGGTGGTGTTGGATCCTCTGCAACTAGAGTTACAAATGATTGTAAGCCAACATGTAAGTGCTGGGAACCAAACCAAGGGCTTCTGCTAGAGTAAGTACTCTTAACTGAGACATCTCTCCAGCCCTTTCATCTTATTTCTTTTCTTTTTTTGTTTCTTGTTTTTTCGAGGCAGGGTTTCTCTGTGTAGCCCTGGCTATCCTGGAACTCAATCTGTCGATCAGGCTGGTCTTGAACTCACAGAGACCCGCCTGCCTCTGGCTCCTAAGTGCTGGGATTAAAGGCATGCACTATCATCCCCAGACCATCTCATTTCTTTCTTTTTTTTTTCATTTTTTTTTTAAGATTATATGTCTTTGATGAACATGCAATGGAGAGAGACATGGTTGTCTTCTGGAGCAGAGTCCAGTACACTAAGAAAAACCATCCCCACTGAACAAGAACCTGCTTCATCCCACCTCTGAAGCCTGTGGCACTAATCCCAGACTCATCTGGAAATTGGCCTTAACATCTAAACTAATTACTGGTCCAGATAGATTTTTTTTGTTCTCAATTCCCACCCTAGTTGCAACATTATTCTCAAGGAGGAAATGTGGCAGAGCTGTAGAGACAGACCCCAGGACAAATGGAAATGACCTGTCTGGATTTCCTCTGCTCTACTGTAGCACTGTCTGTCCCCAGACCAGCACTAAGCAGCAGGACCAGGAAAGATCTGAGTGCAGACCATCTCATTTCTTAAGACAGAGTCTCACACTGAACCTGAAGCATGGGTTTTGGACAAGACAGGCTAGCTAACAAATTCCTAGGTACCTCCCATTTCTACCCCTAAGGGTTGGAGAAACAGGTGTGGCCATTTCCATGTGGGTTCTGGGGATCCAAACTTAGGTCTTCATGTTTGCACACCAAGTATTTTTTTTCCTGCTGGATCAGTGTTTATTATTATGAATACACCAAGTATTTTATGCACTGAGCATCTTTCCCATTCCCAGGAATTCAAAAACCCTAGCTTCAGCATGTACATGGTACAGTGTACCTGGCAAGATAGTAAATATCTTTGAACCTCAAGTTTCTTCATTATAAATTAGAAGTATTGGAACTGGAGAGATGGGTCAGTGGTTAAACAAGTTTGAATCTCAGCACCCATGTCAGGCAGCTTACAACTAACTGCCTGTAACTCCAGCTTAACAGAATATGACACACTCTTCTGGCTTCCTCTGGGCATCCATCCACATCGGATATACACTTACACAGATACACAAACAAATCAAAATAAAATAGCCAAGCATTGTGGCACATGCATTTAATCCCAACACTTGAAGGCAGAGACAGGAGGATCTCCGTGAGTCTGAGGCCAGCAAGTCCATGACAACCAGGGCTCTGTTATACAGAGAAACTCTGTCCCGAAAAACCATACATAAATAAATAAACTTTTTTTTAAATGGGAAGTTTAAATACAAGATTGTTACAGATATTAAACAAGATAGTCTATAAAAGATAACATTATCTGGCACAAACACATAACAGTTCTTAGGTATATGGAAGAATCAACAAGTAGTGGTTTTTTGTTTGTTTGTTTGCTTGTTTGTTTGTTTTGAGACAGGATTTCTCTGTGTATCCCTGGCTGTCCTAGACTCACTCTGTAGATCAGGCTAGCCTCGAACTCACAGAGATCTGCCTGCCTCTGCCTCCCCAGTGCTGGGATTAAAGGTCTGCCCCATTGTGGGCTGGAGAGATGGCTCGGCGGTTAAGAGCACTGGCTGCTATTCCAGAGGTCCTGAGTTCAATTCCCAGCAACCACATGGTTGCTTACAACCATCCAAAACTGTGATCTGATGCCCTCTTCTGGTTGCAGATGCTCATGCAGATAAAACACCCACACATTAAATAAATAAATAAATCTTAAAAAAAAAAGGTCGGACCCATCACGCCTAGCCAACAAGTAGCTCTTAAATAAGCTGTTATATACAGACATTATTCTTAGCCTTTACATATACTACCTTAGCATATCTTCAACTTCACAAGACAGGTATATTTGTTTTGCTTTTTAATTTTTTAAATTACATGATTTATTTATTTATTGTACTTATTTGTTTGGATAGGGAGCCTGCACATGCCACACCCCAAAAGACAACTTGCAGGGGTTGATTCTCTCATCACAGAAATCCCAGAGATGAAACACAGGTTGTCTGGCTGGAGACATGGCTCAGAGGTTAAGAATACTGGCTGTTCTTCCAGAGTTCCTGAATTCAATTCCCAGCAATCACATGATGGCTCATAACCATCTATATTGAGATCTGGTGCTCTCTTCTGGCCTGCATGCAGGCAGGCAGAACACTATATACATAATAAATAAAAATATAAAAATTTAAAAAAAGAAAGAAAGAAACTCAGGTTGTCAGGCGTGGTGGCAACCACTTTACTTCCTGAGTTGTCTCACTGGCCCCAAAATAAGTACTATTTCAATCTCCATTTGGCAGATAAGAAATGGAAACAGTCAACAGACTTGATCAATGTTAGAATATTTATAGTGACAGTTGAGATACAAATACAGAGAGCGAAGCTCTGGATTCTCTTTCTATTATGTACATGCACAAAAGGCATATATCCATTTCTTCCCTTGTGCAACAAATAGTTAATGAGTTCTCTCTAGGTGGCAGAGCTGTGCTAGATAATGATGAAACAGAAACAAACACAGAAGAAAAAAAAAAAAACAAAGAGAGTCACTGGTGTTAAGTCTGTAGTCTGAGTTACCGAGAACTTTTGTGGAAGTCAATTCCCCTGTAGAGGAAGATTTAAAGCTAAACAAAGACAGTATAACCTAAGCAGGTAACGCAACTAAGAAAGGCCTGTTGTTAGGGATGTCTGCAGGGCCCTACACTCAAAAACTGAATTATCTTAGAGAATACACATATGTCTATTCTCTTCAAGATCTACCAGCCTCTGCCTCCTGAGTGCTGGGGCAGGGATTAAGGCATGGGACAGCACAGCTGGCCACCTCCCCACATCTTTTTTTTTCCTTTTTTTCCTTCGTCTTCTCTCTAGAAGGCCTTCTTAGTTGACGGTCATTAAGTTGCATGGGTAACTTGTATCTAAAGTCAAATATTTGTTTTCATTGTCACTGACACCTTCCATTCAACTTGACCTCTAAAGTTCTAAAACCACCTGTTGTTGGAGAAAGGTCTCATGTATGGTTTTCAAAAGCTGACTTCAGTGCTCTGAGATCTGGTTGCCTCCCTTTCTGAGACATTCTCTGATTGGATAATAAAAGTTGCTGATGGCCAATTAGCTGGGCAGAAAGAGTAAAGGAAGGCAGAACTTCCTGGGAGGAAGAAAGGAACCCTGGGAAGACACAGAGGAAGAAGCTCTCTTTCAGCCAGGAAACACAGAAGCAGGCAGCTATGTCTAAAAGCTTCAGCAGGTACAGCAAGCCATATGGCTGCTTGGGACTAGGTGGTTGGGTTAACTTAGATGAGCTAGTTGAGAGTCTTCCAGCTAAGACCTAAGCATTGAAATCTTAAAAGGTCTTGGTGCATTTAATTACTGGGGAAAAGAGCCGCCCTTGATCTCAGGCCTTATCACCAGGAGACCTAAACATGGTCAGGACTCCAGCTAAGGTCAGCCAGGTCTGCAGGCCTCCTGCCAGGCCCTGCCAGCCTAATACAACAGTTTATAGTTATTATTAGGGTTAGTTATTAGGTAATAGCTGTTTATAGTTTTTAATAAATATACTTGTTTACAAAGACTCAGTGTCAATATGTACTTTACTTTATAATTAAAACTAAAATCTAACTTCCACTCAGCCATACACTATACAGGTATTAGATCACAGGTTTGCAAACTTTCTCTTTGGGGGTCACACAGTAAATACAACGTAATAGGGCTGGCGGAGGCTTTGTGGTCTCTAATAAATACTCAGTTTCCACACCTTTAGCACAAAAGCAGGCATCAAAAATAAATTAGCACTGCACACGTTACCACTGTGGTCTTTGGGTGTCCACCACGATCCTTTTCACTGTCTGCCTCCTTGACCAATCATGCTGTACAATTCACCCTTGCTGCCCAAACAGATGGACTACAAAGGGGCCGTTGAAGTTTATCTGAACTGATGTTTCTGAAACAATCTTAGTCTTTATTAAAAACTGATGGGTCCTCTGTACTCCATCTATTGCTGACATCCCCTCAAGTCATTGCCTCTTCAATACTCAAGGACAGAAGATAAGACATTAGGGGATAGAAAAATAACTAAGATGCACACTGAAAATAACTGACAGGGGTTTTCATGATCTAACACTGGCCTATATCCCCATTAGATAAGTTAAATTGTTTTTAAAATGAACACATGAGTTGAGGGGCTGGTGACATCTCAGCGGTTAAGAGCATTGGCTGCCCTTCCAGAGGACCTGGGTTCAATTCCCAGCACCCATATGGCAGCTCACAGTTGTCTGTGGCTCCTGTTCCAGGGGATCTGACACCCTCACACAGACATACATGCAGTCAAAAGACCAGTGTACATTTGAAAAAATGAGTTCAAACCATCTCTGCTTTTATAGCACAACTGTATGCAGATTAATGTTCTTTATAGCTCACGTATAACCCAGTGTGTTTTGATCCATAAATATTTTAGACTCATAATCTTGTTAAGAAATAGAGAACAGAAAACACTGTCTACAATTCTTTTGAAAGTATACATAAATAATGAATTAATGCCCTAAAAATGATTGCTTATGAAAAAACAAATAAGCCAGGTTTGGTGGCTCAATCCTGTAGTCACAGCAATGGGGAAGTGAAGGCAGGAGGATCAAGAGCTCAAAGTCATCCTTGGCTACACAAGCAAGATCGAGCCCAGTCTAAGAAAAGTCAGGAGGTGGAGCCTAAGTAGGAAGTCCTTGGCTCCATGGAGACATGCCCTCAAAGGATTCCATCCCCCAATGGTTACTTCTTCAAGACTAAAGAAGAAAATACAGGAAACCAGAGGATAGAAAACTAATGGAACTATTCATGGTTTGACCCCCTCAATGGGTCCTTATTTTGGACTTCTTGCTTAAGATGGTGTTTTTCACCAAACAGCTATAGGCTTAAAGCCCAGGAAGAACTGCATTTCATCTCTATTCCAAAGACAGGCAAAGTCCACACTGGGAGGTGTTCCTTCTTGCAGAAGGTCAGCCTTTTTGTTCTCAGATTTGCAAATGATTGGTTGAAGGCTATCCATATTAAGGCCACTCTACCTAACTCAGTCCATTAATTCAATTCAGAAAACATTCTATCACATCCAGAGTAACATCTGACCACTTACCTGATATCCCATGACCCAGTTGAAACTACATAAAATTACCACACCACAGACTCTAAAAAGGAAGATTCAATAATCATTTGAATATTGAATGCTATAAATTAAAGCCAAGACCTCATGCAAACTAAAAAAGTGCTGTATCATTTAGTTGTATCCCCGGCACCAACATCCCTTTTTCCCCCTCTGTATTTTCACACTAAGTGATGGGTTTCATTTTGGTATTTTCAAGCATTTGATGTTGATATCCTTTATGGAGATCAAAGGACAACTTGTAGGAATCAGTTCTCTTCTCCCACTGTGTGGGTCTCGGGGGTCAAAGGCTGTCAGGCTTGCTGCCAAGGCCTTTAACTGTTGAGCCTTCGACAGTTCAGGAGGTTTGTTGTTGTTAAGTTTTAAGATAGCTGGGCATGGTGGCACAACTTAATTCCAACACTAGGGAGGCAGAGGAAGGCAGATCTCTCTGAGTTTGTGGCCAGCCTGGTCTACAAAGCTTCCAGAACAACCAGGAATACACACAGAGAAATCCTGTCTTGAAAAAACAAATCAAAAAAGATTTTGAAGATAGGGACAAAAGGGGTGGCTCAACAGTTTAGCCCACTTGTTGTTCTCCCATAGGACCAGGGTTTGTTTGGTAGCAACCATATGGTAGTTCACCAACAGCCATAACTCCTATTTCTGGGGACCCAATGCCCTCTTCTGATCTCCACAGACACCAGTTATACACACCAATTATATACGTATAATGCAGGCAAAACATTCACACACATAAAAGGAAAACGATCCTTAACTGAACAAAGGATATCTATTTTAGCCTCTGAATCCATGTTCCATGTTTAAATGGAGAACACTACAAGCATTCCCATTAAAGTATGACACAAGACAAAGATGTTAAAACTCACTATTTTAAACATGCTCTGGAAATATTATCCAATACAATTTGGTAAGAAAAACACTATCAAAGTATGAAAACTAGAAAATGTATGGTTAGTCACAGATAATTAGCAAGCTGAAAAACCAAAGCAAGTCAACTTTAAAATCTATTGTAAAATTTAGATTCAGTAAGGTAGCTACATGAAAAGTAAATTTAACATTTAAAACAAAGTCAGGCCAGGACTGGAGATAGCCTGCTGCTAAGAGCACCTGATGAACTGGCAGAGGTCTAGAGCTCGAGTCACTGCACCCACACCAGGAAGTTCATAACTGTGTATAACTCCAGCTCCGAGGGATCTAACATCATCTTCTGCTTCCACAGACACCTGCACTCACATGCACACATCCACACACAGACACACATGCATACACATAATAAATAATCATTTTTTAAAATCATGGGGCAGGGTACAACATGCTTCTTAGCACAGTACTCAAAATACAGATCTCTGTGGATTCAAGGTCAGGCTGGATCATGCAGTGAGATCCTGTTTCCAAACACCCCCCCCTCCCCAAAAAAAGAACCACTCAAGCCAGGCTTTGTGGCACATGCCTATGATTCCAGCACTTGGAAGGTAGAAGCAGGAATTTCAGAAGTTCAAGGTCATCCTCAGCTACTAGGGAGTTCGAGCATAGCCTAGACTATATAAGACTATCAGACAAAATAAAAAGAGATAAAATAAAATAAAAATATTTAAAAAGCTATTAACTGGACTGGGCAGTGGTGGCACATGCCTTTAATATGAACACTTGGGAGGCACAGGCAGGCAGATCTATAAGTTCAAGGCAAGCCTGGTCTACAGACTGAGTCCCAGGATGGCCAGAGCTAAAGAGAGAAACCTATCTCAAAAACAAACAAAAAACAAGAAAAAGAGCTATTAACTGCACCTAAATTAATCTACAAATATAATCTCAATTAATGTAGCAAGATCCAGTGTTTGAAACTAGTTCTGAAGTTCACATACAAAATAAGGGAGTGGGAGCTGTAGCTCAACAGCAGAGCGTTTGTCTAGCACGCTCAAGGAAGGACTTGTGTTCAAGCCCTAGCACTCCTCAAAAATATAAACCTGGAGGGGTATGGTGGCATAAGCCCTTAATCCCAGCACTCAGGAGACAGTGGCAGTCAGATGTCTTTGACTTCAAGGCCAGCTTGGTCTACAGATTGAGTTCAGGACAGCCAGGGCTGTCTAGAAAAATCTAAAAAAAGAAGACAGAAAGGAAGAAAATTAAAAAAAAAAAGAAAGACCACCGGGCGGTGGTGGCGCACGCCTTTAATCCCAGCACTTGGGAGGCAGAGGCAGGTGGATCTTTGTGAGTTCGAGGCCAGCCTGGTCTATAAAGTGAGTCCAGGACAGCCAGGGCTACACAGAGAAACCTTGTCTCGAAAAACCAAAAAAAAAAAAAAAAAAGAAAGACCAAGAAAATTCTATAAAAGAACAAAAGAGAGCCAGGCGTTGGTGGCGCACACTTTTAATCCCAGCACTTGGGAGGCAGAGGTAGGCGGATCTCTGTGAGTTTGAGGCCAGCCTGGTCTACAAAGTGAGTCTAGGACAGCCAGAGCTGTTATACAGAGAAACCCTGTCTCGAAAAACCAAAAAAAAAAAGAAAAAAAAAAAAGAACAAAAGAGAACTAAATTAACCAAATATCAAAGCCACATGATTATATTATAATAACAATATGTACTGGCATATGAATAGACAAAGTCCAGAAAGACATGAAATCACAATGTAATACAGAAAGAAGGGGACAATTTTAATCAATTGGGAAAATATTAAACATATAATCAATTTTGGACCAGGCCTGGTAGTACAGAACTGTAGTCCTCGCTACATGCAGACTGAGACAAGAGGATTCAAAGTTCAGCATGTACTTGGCTTACACAGCGAGCTCAGTGACAGCATAGCCGGCTAGCATGAGAGGCCCTACCTGGTTCAACCTCCAATACAGCAATAATTCATGAACAAATGTGAGAGGTACAATGGAGTAGCCACTTAGAAAAAGTAAATTTAATATAAGAAAATAAAACTACAAAATTTTTAAAAAGGAGGGGCTATGGAGAGGGACCAGTTAGTAAAGTGCTTGCCACACAAGACCCGAGTGGATCCCCAGCACTCTCTCCTTTAATTCCAATACAGGGAAGCAAAGGCAGGGGATTTCTGGGAGTTCAAGGACAGCTGGCCTACATAGTTAGTTTCAGGCCAGTCAGGACTACATAGAAACCAAAATATGAGACAGGTGCAGTGATACATGTCTTTAAACACAGCACTCTGAGAAGCAAAGGCAGGCGGATCTCTGATCAGGCCAGACTGATCTACAGAGTGAATTCCAGGACAGCCAAGGTTACACAAAGAAACCTTGTCTCAAAAATAAATACAAAACAATAAATACTAATAAAAAATTTAAAAACCATAATAAAATATGAGGTAGAGCCAGTGGTACATGGATTTAATCCCACAGAAATAAGGAGGTAAAGGCAGAGCAGGTCTCTATGATTTCCACATCAGAACTATACAACAATGAGACCCTGTCTTAAAAACAAACAACCCTGGGGCTGGAGAGATGGCACACCTGTAGAGCACTGGCTACTCTTTCTAAAGGACCCGGGTTCAAATCCCAGCACCCACATGGCAGTTCACAGCTGTCTGTAATTGCTGGTCGTGGTGGCACACACCTTTAATCCCAGCACTTGGGAGGCAGAGGCAGGTGGATCTCTGTAAGTTCGAGGCCAGCCTGGTCTACAAAGTGAGTCTAGGACAGTCAAGGATACACAGAGAAACCCTGTCTTTTTTTTTTTTTTTTTTGGTTTTTCGAGACAGGGTTTCTCTGTTTAACAGCTCTGGCTGTCCTGGACTCGCTTTGTAGACCAGGCTGGCCTCGAACTCGCAAAGATCCACCTACCTCTGCCTCCCAAGTGCTGGGATTAAAGGCGTGCGCCACCACCGCCCGGCTGAGAAACCCTGTCTTAAAAAAACCTAAAAAAAAAAAAAACAAAAACAAAAAACAAACAACCCAGGCAGTGATGGGGCACGCCTTAAATCCCAGCACTCAGGAGGCACAGGAAGGCGGATCTCTGAGTTTGAGGCCAGCCTCCTCTATAAGGTGAGTTCAAGGACAACCAAGGCTGCAAAGAGAAACCCTGTCTCCAAATACCAAAAAATAAAACATAGATTTGTTGAAGAGGATATCCTACCTCTGCTCTATGTACACACACACACACACACACACACACACACACACACACACACACACA
>CAJQZJ010001750.1:5671-18499 GCA_907164525.1 Lophiomys imhausi | reverse complement strand
ACACACACACACACACACACACACACACACACACACACACACACACATGAAACGAGGCAGGGGTGAGGGGAGGAGGAGGAGGAAGAAGAAGTAAGGTTTAATTGGGCTTCTGGTTCTGGTTCAAGTGGCTTTCTTTCTAGCAGAGTTCTAAATCAGTACAAGGTATCATGGGAACATGTCTACATTCTCTGGTCTGTCTCTTTTAGAACTCACAATAGGGGACCCTACACTGATGACATATGTAATCTGGATCACCTGGAAAGGCCATGCCACTAAAAACAATAGATGAAGTAGTTTTGGAAAGTACAAACCATCTTCAAACCAAAGGGCATATGAATATGATTTTTAAAAAATGAATTCGGGGCTAGAGAGCTGGTTCCTCAATTAAGAAAACTTGCTGCTCTTCCAGAGCACCCAGATTTGATTCCCAGCACCCACAGGTGTAATAGGCAACTTTTTATTGTTTTAATCACTCTAGTTTCTTTGACTTTTATTTTTTTTTAGTTTTTTTTTATTTTTAGACAGGGTTTCTCTGTGTAACAGTACTAGCTGTCCTGGATCTCACTGTAGACCATCTGGCCTTGAACTCACAGAGAACTGCTGCCTGCCTCTGCCTCCCCATTGATGGGATTAAAGGTGTAGGTCACCACACCCTGCTACTTTACTGTTTTCTTGTTTGTTTATTTTTTTCCGAGACACGGTTTCTGTGTGTGACACTATTATTAGCTGTCCTAGAATTCACCCTGTAGAGCAGGCTGGCGTTAAACTCACAGAGTGCCCCTGCCTGCCTCTGCCTCCCGAGTTCTGGGATAAAAGCATGGGCCTCCATTGCCCACTATTTTACTGTTTTGTTTTGTTTTCAGACACAGTTTCTCTGTGTAATACCCCTGGCTATCCTGGACTCGATTTATAGACCAGAGTGGCCTCAAGCTCGCACAGATCCACCTGCCTCTGCCTCCCCAGTAATGGGATTAAAGGCATGCCCCACCATGCCCGGCTATTTTACTGTTCTTAAACCTCTACTTCCCTTCTAACCCTTATTCCATCAAACCCTCCAACATTAGGTAGGACAGAAAGAAGAGTATAGAGGAAAGGGAAGTAGAACTCTTTGACCTACTTCCTGCAGCAACAGGGTCTACACCCATGCTTGCCAGGCGAGGACCACCAAATGGGTTGTGATTCCCAATAGCGGGCAAGGTCCTTGGGTTTCAGAGGTCCGAGGAACCTCCACACAGGGTACTGGGAGAGCCTGCTGCAGCAGTTACATACATGCACAAATGGACAGGGACAGGGCCAGGGCCAGGGCCAGGCTCCGTGAGCGCCACTTCAGTAGATGTTGTTGAAGCTGAAGCAGAAGCAGGTTTTTTTTTTTTTTTTTTTTAAGAAACAAAAACTCTTACCACACAAGTGGCAACTCACAACTGTAACTCCAGTACTTGGGATCCTCTGTGGCTTCCATGAACATCAGGCATGCACATGGTTCACAGATGTATGCAAGCAAGATACCCATACACAAAAATCAAGTAAATAAATCCAATTAAAATAAAATTTGATGCTCAGTGAAAAACAAAAGTCTGTGAGGTCAAGACCAGCTGGCGTTACATGGTGAGACCCTACCTTTAAAAAACAAAACACCATAAACAACTATTCACTATTTCACCATTAGGAAATCCACATGAGATGAGCTGAGACATCACTCACTCACCTTGAACACTTCAGAGAAGAACCCAGATCCTATTTTTTCACGGGTGAAGTCATCCAAACTCGTCAGTCTGGAAAAGGCACTGATAATCGCACGATATGAAGATGATGAAACTCTTCCCACCTGAATACTGTTCCCATCCCCACCTCCTCCTTCAAATTCCTCCAGACGCTCCACACGTGGGGGAAATCCTGCAATTGAGTTGCGCTTGGTCCGATCCATAATCTCAATAATCACTTCACTTATGAAGGAATTCCACACATAATTTTTGTTCAACTGTACTTCTTTTCCAGTGTGACACTACAAAAAAAAATACATACCATTTAGTAAAACCATTAATCACTACATGAGAATTAACAAGCATTCAATGCAAAAATATGTCCTTTTGGATTCTACTTTTGATTTCCAGATCTAAATACTACTTCTATGTCTTCACTTTTAAATAACACTGATATACACAAAAAGCAAGCTGTACTCAATCTATCCTTTTTTTTTTTTTTTTTTGGTGTTTTGAGATAGGGTTTCTCTGTGTAGTCCTGGTGGTTCTGGACTCACTTTGTAGACCAAGCTGGCCTTGAACTAGCAGAGATCCAACTGCCTCTACCTGGCCAGTGCTGGGACTAAAGGTATGCGCCACCACGCCCGGCCTCAATCCATCCTTAATGTGACTAGAATATAAAGATCATAGATTAAATTGTTTTAAAGAATTTTTTTAATTTTTCATTTCATGTGTAGGAGTGTTTTGCCTGCATGTGTACAATTTGCTTGTCTGGCACCCACAGTGGTAAGAAGAGGGCTTTAGATCTGCTGAAACTGGAGTTAGGATGGCTGGTGTTATGTCAACTGGATACATGCTACAGTCCCTTGGGAAGAGTGACTATCAACTGAGAAAATGCCTCTATAAGATGTGCCTATGGGCAAGTGTGTAGGGTATTCCAGACTGATGTGGGAGGCTCCCAGCTCGCTGTGGGTGAGGCCATCCCTAGACAGCTGGTCCTGGGTGTTCTAAGCAGCTGCTGGATGGTGGTGGCAGCATCACAGGCCTTTAAATCCCAGCACTCAGGAGGCAGAGGAAGGCCGACTTCTGGATCCAAATCCAGCCTCGTCTATAGAATGAGTCCAGGACAGCCAGGGCTACACAGAGAAACCCTGTCAAGAAAAGCGCCACCCCACCACCAAAGAGAGCAGGCTGAAAGCCATGGAGAGCAAGCAAGTCAGCAGCACCCCTCCATAGCCTCTGTCACTCCTTCCCTGCTTCAACTCCTGTCCGGACTCCCTGCAGTGATAGACTATGATGTGGAACTGTAAGCTGAAGTAAACACTGTCTTGCCCAAGTTGCTTTTGATCTGTGTTTTGTCACACTAGAAACTTAACTAAGACAGTGATGAACCACTACTGGAGTCCTGGGAACCAAACCCAGGTCATGTGCAAGAGCAACACATGCTCTTAACCACCTAACCATCTCCAGCCCTGTAGAGTATATTCTAAATAACAAACAGCAATGAGAGGATCCATGGCTCATTAGCTATCTATCCGCCTTGCAGAAAACAAACTGCAAAAGCATGATCTGGGGCTACAGCTCAGGAACAGATTACACTTAGTCTGAGAGCCTAAGTGTAATGCCCTTTGGTCCTCAGAACATGGATGGTGAGGATGATGCTCCCTCCACAGAGATCTGGTCACCAGACTGTCACTGAGTGACAGGGAAAATTACAATGCAAGACTGGTTCAAATGCCACGATCCTGCCAATGTCTTTTATGGACTCACACAATGTTATTATCAATTTGAAAATTATTAAGTTCAAAATATAAAACAAAGATAATTAATTCTGGGCATGAGGATTTCTTTAATTTCAAGGCCAGCAGGGGCAACACAGTGAAACCCCGTCTCAAACACACACACCTATGAAAGATCAGGCTGGAATGTGCTCAGTGCTAGAGAGCTTACCTAAGTTATGTAAAACCCTGGGTTCAAACATCACCCCCATCAAAAAAAGTAAAAGGTGCTTAAATAAATACATTTCATTTTCAAATAAGTTTTGTTATTTATGATAATACTATCCTGTCCAAAAACTTGCCCCAGATTTCTTTTGGATCTGATACTTACTTACTTGAGTAGTATTTCTTATATTGTATTATATTTCCTACAGTCTAAAAATTTTATTTTGTTTTGTTTTGAGACAGGGTCCCTCTATGTAGAACAAGCTAGCCCCCAACTCACAGAGATGCCCCCCTCTCTGCCTCCTAAGTGCTGGAACTCCTAAGTGCTGGCATTCACCACTAAGGTCTGGCTTAGTTTTGTTTGTTTCTTTGTTTTTTCAAGACAGGGTATCTCTGTGTAGCCCTGGCTGTCCTGGACTTGCTTTACAGACCAGGCTTGCTTGGAACTCAGAGATCTGCCTGCCTCTGCCACCCAAGTGCTGGGGTTAAAGGAATATACCACCACACCTGGCCATTACACACAGTTTTTGAACTGCCATGTGGGTGCTGGGATTTTAAGCAGGGTCCTCTGGAAGAGCATCCAATACTCCTAACCGCTGAGCCATCTCTTCAGCCCCAGTTAAAACTTTTTAAAATAAAAATATTTTTCACTTTCTTTTCCTTTTTCTTAGGTCTATTGCTAATATGACAGTTATTCTATTCGACATGTGCAGGCCAAGAAACACAAAACATTTGGCAAATAAACAGCATCCAGTATGTAAGCCAAGCCTCCAGATTCTCCAACTGTTCTGCAATAGTTTCACTGCAAAAAAAAAAAAAAATAGTTTCACTGCAGTTTTTTTTGTTTTGGTTTTTTGTTTGTTTGTTTGTTTTTGAGACAGGGTTTCTCTGTGTAATAGCCCTGGCTGTCCTGTACTTGCTTTGCACACCAGGCTGGCCCCAAACTCGAACACACAGAGATCCGCCTGCCTCTGCCTTCCAAGTGCTGGGATTAAGGTGTGTACAAACACCACAGCTAAGTATGAGTAATATTATGCTTGTAAAAGCTTGGATTTTATTTTTTCTACTATGGATGGAACCTACAGCCTTGTACATGCTAGATGAGCATTCTTCACTAAGCACACACCCAGACAAAATGTGGGCTTTTTTGTTGTAGTTCATGAACATTGGTCATACTTGATGTGCCTCATACAATAATACTTCAGGTAGAGTCCCACTGTTTCCCTGCTAGTGGCATGTGAAAATCTGCCTGTGGGAGGCTGGATATCCTTGTCAGGGCAGGGTTTTTATGACAATGTTGGCTGTGTGGGGTATGCAACACTGGTATTTTAGTGGGCAGGAACCAGGGAAACTAAATGTCCTGCAGTGTGCAGAATTGTCCTCCCTGGAATGCCAGCAGCGCCCAGCTAAGTAACCCTGCACTGGACAAGCTTCATGGCTTTTGTCCTTAAACAGGAAATGGCCTTTAGTGGTCTTTCAAAAGTGCCAAAACCAATTGGCTTACAAGGAAACAAACACATATTTTGTTGTTGGTCTTGTAAGACAGTCTCATGATGTAGCCCTGGAGAGCTCCAACTTGCTACACAGACCAGGTGGGCCTCAAACACAGAGATCCCCCTGCCTCTGCCTGCCCAAGGCTGTGACTTAAAGCCTGCACCTGGCCAAACACAGTCTTTTTGTACCTGTGTTACAACTTGTTTATTTTTGAGACAGGGTTTTAGACATTTTTAGACAGAAGAAAGGTGAAAGAAAAGAGAATAGAAGAGGATGGAGGAGGAAAGGGAAAATAGGGGAACAGAGGGATGGAGATTGGGAGAGGAAATTCTCCACAGGTTTTTTTTTTAAAGTTAATTTCATCTACATTGAGATTGAGTTGTTTCATATAAAATGACAGTAAGTATAGGGCTGGAGAGATGGCTCAGCAGTTACAGTTTGGCTCATGACCTTCTGTTTGTAACATGAGTTCCGGGGGTAGAACGCCCTCTCGGGATCTCCTCAGGTACTGCATGTTCACGGTACACAGACATACATACATGTAAGCAAAGCAACTAAAAAACATGAAATAAAATTCATTTCAACTAGTTTGTTTATTTATTTTTCATCATAGGGTTTCTCTGTATAGCCCTGACTGTCTGTCCTGGAACTAGCTCTGTAGACCAGGCTGGCCTGGAACTCACACAGATCCCCCTGCCTCTGCACTCCCTACCCTGCTAGTGCTCGGATTAAAGGAATGTCCCACCACCACCCAGACTTCAAATATTTTTAAAACGTGGTAGCACACACCTTTAATACCAGCATCTGGGAGGCAGAGGCAGGCAGATAGTGGAGTAAATATTCTATACTTAATATTATTTTTCCAAAATGGAAATTTTATAAACCATTTCCTAAAGAATCAAGGAAACTTTTAGAACTCTCAGATCATTGAGATGCTTCTATAGTCACCTGCTGATACCATTTACCATGGCCCATACATTCTGCCAATTGCTTTTTAATTAATTAATTAATTAATTTGTTTGTTTGTTTATTTATTTTGGTTTTTTGAGACAAGGTTTCTCTGTTTAACCCTGGCTGTCCTGGACTCACTCTGTAGACCAGGCTGGCCTTGAACTCACAGAGATCGGCCTGCCTCTGCCTCCTGAGTGCTGGGATTAAAGGCGTGTGCCACCATGCCATGCCCAGTCATTACACATAGTTGTGAACTGCCATGTGGGTGCTGGGATTTGAACCTGGGTCCTTTGGATGAACATCTAATGCTCTTAACCACTGGGCCATCTCTCCAGCCCGTGCATTGGTATTTTAACTGCATGTAACTGCATGTATGTGCATGTGAAGGTGTTGGATCTCCTGGAACTAGAACTACACAATCGTGAGCTGCCATGTGGGTGGCAGGAATGGTACCAGAGTCCTCTGGAAGGGCAGCCAGTGCTCTTAATTATTGGGTCACCTCTTCAGCCCCAACCAGTTGTTATATGTATGTTTCCTCTAAACTTCATATCTCTGCAAAGTATGCATTATCTCACACATAAAGGGGGGGAGGCTACTGAATGTGGTAGTGCTGTCCTGGAACTCACTCTGCAGACCAGGCTGTCCCTGAACTCACGGAGATCCGCCTGCCCCTGCCTCCCAAGTGCTGAGATTAAATGTGTGTGCCATCACACCTGGCTGGTGACACACATCTTTAGTCAAGCAATGGGAGATTGAGCCAGATCAATCTGATCTACAAAGCAATTCCTCTTGCCATGGCTTTGTAGTGAGATTTTTGTCTCAAATAATAAAAAGGGGAGGTGGGTAAGACTGCCAAAGTAAGACCTGCTGGAAGATAATTAATGACACACTTGGGGTTCAAAAACTAAGTTTCCAAAGCTAAGTAAGCATTTACCACTATCAAGTGTCTCCCTCCCCAAGCATAGCTACATTCTGTTAACTACAGAATTTACTGTAACTATATTGTATGTACTAACATACTGTTAACTACAGAAGTTACAACTAGTCTCTAACCTCTCTGAACAAGGAGACTAAAATGTATACAGATGGTATTCCTCCAGCAACCTCTAAGGCAATATTTCTTAACCTGTGGGTCAAGAATTCCTTGAAGGTCACATATCAGATATTCACATTATAATTCATACAGTAGCAGAATTATAGTTACTAAGTAGCAACAAAATAATTTTATGGTTGTTGGGTCACCACAACATGAGGACCTGTACTAAAACATCATCGTATTCGGAAGATTGAAAACCACTGCTCTAAGGCTGTTTTTTTTTTTTCAGATTTATTTATTTACTATATGTAGTGTTCTGCCTACATATATGTCTGCATACCAGAAGAAGGCACTGGATCTCATTATAGATGGTTATGAGCCACCGTGTGGTTGCTGGAAATTGAACTCAGGACCTCTGGAAGTGCAGCCAGTGCTCTTAACTCTGTGCCATCTCTCCAGCCTGCTCTAATGCTTTCAAAAGACTTCACTCATCTAATTACTATAAAGTAAAAACTACCATTGATTCTGACAGACTTTTTGCTGTTGTTGTTGATCTGCTATTCGTTTATCCTGGGGTTTTGTTCATTTGGAGGTTTGCTTTATTGCTGTTGCTTTTTTAACTCTATCCCCCCTTCCAAAAACAAAACAAAACAAAAAAACAGATTATCTAAGGACTGGATTACAAACTACCAGAAAAGCATACCAATTCACTGCTATTCCTTCTTTCTATTCTAATCATACAGTGTTTGTTTCTTTGGCTTTTTTTTGGGTTTTTTTTTTCTTTTTTTGAGACAAGGTGTCATGGAAGGCCAGGCTAACCTCAAATTCCCTAAGTAGCTGAGGATGAGCCTGACTTTGATACTGCAACAGTATCAACCAACTGACAACAAATATTGTCAGCTAGACCTGAAAATCTTCAACGTCCATCCAAATACGGAAAAGAGTATGCATACATAGAGTGGGTGATGAATTGAGACCAGCCTGGTCCACAGAGCAAGTTCGTTCCAGGACAGACAGTCAGGATTACACAGAGAAACCCTGTCTCAAAACAAACAAACAAAAAAAAAACCCAAAAAAACAAACAAACAAAAAGTTGGTGATGAAGACTCTCAAAGTGAGGAAAATAGCAATTTTTACAGCCTAGATATAAAGAACAGAAAAAGAATGCAAACATAATATGCCGATATCCTAATAATTTCGGTTTTTTTCTAAACTCAGAAACTCTTTAACTGATCTAAAAATAAAATAAGAATTTATTATGTGTGATACATAAATTGGCCATCCATCTTCCAGAATAGGAAGACTGACAAGCATATTAGCTGTGTTTCAAGACCAAATACAGGGCACATCTACATGACAGGCCAGCTGACCAGCTGTCCTTTCTATGGACCAACACAGCACATACAGACACATTTCAGGACGGCTGCGTAATTAAAACAAAAAGCAACACTGATAAGCTTGGCAGCCTGATGCAAAATCATAACTTGCAATCGCCATTCAAGCCAAAGGCATTGGAGCATGAAATCTGGCATCGCGAAGCTAGTTAGCCGCAAACACACACAATGGCAGCTACTACTGCCAGACAGATAAAAAGATGGATACTTCTTAAAAGTACATTAGCTCTTTTGGGTAACTATCATAATTTGCTGTGAAACTACACCTACCAGGCTCAGGCCAGGCACTGGAACAAAACATAAAATAGAAATTTAGGCTGTGAGTTAGAAAGGCATTTGGAGGTAAATTAGTTCAAATCTCTTAACCCTTATAAGAATCCCTGTAGTTTTTGTTTGGTTTGTTAGTTTGCTGTTCTATTGTTTTTGGTTTTTTCCAGACAGGGTTTCTCTGTGTATCCCTGGTTGTCCTGGACTCACTTTGTAGACCAGGCTGGCTTTGAACTCACAGAGATCTGCCTGCCTCTGCCTCCCAAGTGCTGGGATTAAAGGTGTGCACCACCATACACAGTTTGTTGTTTTATTGAGATAGAGTTTCACCCTGTAGTCCAGGCTGGCCTGGAACATATTATGCAGTCCAGTTTGAGTTTGAACTCGTGGCAACCCTCTCCTGCCTCATCCTGAGTACTGAAATTACTTGTATAAACCATATGTGGCTAGAAAGCCCTTCTATTAGCTGACTACAATGTCAAAATCTGAGCAATGGTTCAGCAGGTAAAAGTTCTTGTGGAGGAGATCTGACAACTTCCTCTGACATCTTGACATGTGCTATAACCCCACTCACACAGAATAAAGAAACAAATGTAACATAAAACTCTGTAACCAAGGATGACATATTAACTTCTGATCCTCCTGCCTCTACTGTCCAAGTGATAGGATTACTGGCATGCTTCACCATAGAGGTCTTATAGTCATCCACAACTCATGCAAGCTAGGCAATCAAGCACTCAAGCAACTGGGCTACATCCCTGCCCACATGTTCAGATTCTTACAGACTTTTTCTTTCCAATAAAAGAAAAGCATTGGCTGGGTGTGGTGGCCCACGCCTTTAATCCCAGCACTTGGGAGGCAGAGGCAGGTGGATCTCAGTGAGGTCAAGGCCAGCCTGGTCTACAGAGTAAGTTCCAGGATAGTCAGGGCTGTTACACAGAGAAACCCTATCTCGAAAAACCTTAAAAAGGAAAAAGAAAAAGGAAGAAAGAAAAGCATTGGCTTTGTAATGTATGTATTTTAAAAAAAGATTTGTTTATTTATTTTATGTATATGAGTGCTCTATCTGCATGTACACCTATATGCCAGAAGAGGGCATCAGATCCTAGTATAGATGGTTGTGCCACAATTTGGTTGCTGGGAATTGAACTCAGGACCTCTGAAAGAGCAACCAAGTCTCCCAACTGCTGACCCATCTCTCTAGTCCTGTAATATATATTATTTTATTTGAATACTGAATCTGAGGCTAATAGTTAAAACAACAGCCAGTTGTTTCAATAAATACCAAATAAATAAATGCCAAAATATACATTTTTCTGTAATAATATTTCCACTGTTTCATAGGCATAAAAGATTTTAACAGCTGAACAGAAGTGAACCACAACCTATGATAGTTCTCATATGACACACATAGGAGGTGAAAATTGTCAGTGAGCTGGACACTGTGCTGACAACTGTTATCCTGGTACAGAGGAGGCTGCAACTGGAGTGCTATGAGTTTGAGTCCAGCCCAACCTACAGTATGAGATCCTGTCTCAACAAAAGAAGTGTAAAATCTTCAGCAATATCTAGTGGTGGGAGTTAGTTCTCTTTAGTGAATTACTATGCAGATCAGTCTGGCATCTGGCAGCACATAAAGGAGGAGTTTGGTGGTGCTTCGACTTGGGGCAGAGATGGACAGAGCCCAGTTGAGGCCACAGCTCTGTGAGAAACATGGAATGCCTCCTTGAAATGGCATGGCTAAGAAACTGCACAAGCTGCAGATGACATCAGTTGCAATGAGAAGCCATGGAGACTGTTGGATATTGTAGCAGATCTTGTGGGCCCTCAAGACCGCCAAGGATCACAAGACAGTGCTCTATATAAACAAGAGTTCCATGAAGCTTGCTTTCTTGCCCTCATGGACTGAGAGGACAGTGCACACTGGACAATGGCACAGCAAGGTATGCCATTTGTTAGCCTTTAGGTTGATATCCTGAGGCAGATCCCATAAACCAGCCTAAGAAGGCTGGCAGAAAAGGCATGGCATAGAACCTGCTGAGAGAGAGTTCTTAAAAAGTGACCACTAGAGGATCCAAGATGGCGGCGGCCGGCGCGGACGTATTTTGATTTCGGGGTCAACAGTCACAAGGCGACGAGTGTTGCAGGACGCTGTACAAAGGGCACGACCCCTTCTAAATCTCACCCAGCTACACAGGGACCACAGAAGATGCCTGGGCAGGACACCCCTTCCAACTCTCGGACAAGCTAGGAAGCCTCTGCGGCCGGGAATCGGGATAACCCATCCCCCCAAAAGGAGAAATACCCGGTAAATTCCAACCTAATACCCAGCCGGCAGATTCAGAAACCACGCAGAGATAATCCCCATCCTGCTGGGCACTCCCAGGTCTCACACAGACGATCCAATTATCTGGGAAAGGTTGCGACCCTTGGAAGTGAAGTAGCTCGACTGCAAAGCTCCTTCAGATCCCAGTCTGTGACATCACAGGCCAGCTTCCAAGCCTCGGGAGTGGCAAGGCTATTGGAGCTGAACTGCAGATTTACCCCCTACAGGAACCAACCCCGGGCAAACTGTGAGATATTTGAAACTGTCCTATATCGAACTTTTGTACTAGTAAGGGCCCTTCCGGCAGGGAATCAGAGCTTACTTGTGCACAGCTCCGCCACCAGAATTAATTAGGTCCCCACGTGGGAGGCGGGACTGAATGACTCTCCTTATAGGGGTGGAGTAAGGCAACTCCTACACCACAGTGCCCCCTTTGGACCCAAGTCCAGAAGACAGCAAAAAAAAAAATTCCTCATGGCCAGAGGCCAGAGACAAAAAAAAAAAAAAAAAAAAAACAGAGCGAAATGTCTCCAACAAAAGAAAGCAACACTATTCCGTCCAGCCCAAACCACCTCACCACAACTGAAACACATGAAAACGATGACAATTCTACATTATGGAAAGTGATAAAGTCCCTTCAAGAAGAACTTAAAATTATGAAGGAATTCAAAGAAGCCACAATTTTACAAGTCAAAACAACGAATAACATCATTAAAGAGCTCCAAGCCAAGGTGACCCAGCTTGAACAAGTAAAGGATAAAGCAATGAAAGATCTCCAGACAAAAACAAGCAAAATGGAGAAGGAAATGTACAAAACGAACACTACTATTCAAGACATGAAAATAGAAATGGAAACAATAAAGAAAACACAGTCAGAGTTAAAAGAGGAAATGGAGAATCAAGAGACGAGAACAGGAACTACGGATGTGAGTATGAAAAATAGGATGCAAGAGATGGAAGACAGGATCTCAGGCATGGAAGATTCGATGGAAGAAATCAGTACAACATCCAAAGAAAATGAGAAGGCTAAAAAATCTCTCACCCACAACATCCAAGAAATCAAGGACTCAATGAAAAGACGGAACCTAAGAATTATAGGCATAGAGGAAAGAGAAGACTTCCGACTCCATGGTCCAGGAAGTATCTTCAACAAAATCATAGAAGAAAACTTCCCAAACCTAAAGAAAGAGATGCCAGTAAAAATCCAAGAGGCTTACAGAACACCAAACAGATTAGATCAGAAAAGAAACTCCTCTCGCCACATAATAATAGAAACTCCAAATGTAGAGAACAAAGAAAGGATATTAAAAGCTGTAAGAGAAAAAGGCCAAGTCACATACAATGGCAGACCCATCAGAATCACACCTGACTTCTCCTCAGAAACTTTAAAAGCTAGAAGGGCCTGGACGGATGTCCTACAAGCCCTGAGAGAACAGAGGTGCCCAGCCAGACTACTATACCCAGCAAAACTCTCTATCAACATAGAAGGAGAAAACAAGATATTCCATGACAAAATCAAATTCAAACAATATCTCCTCACAAACCCAGCCCTACAGAAGATCCTAGAAGGAAAATTCCAACACAGAGAAGATAACTACACCCAAGAAAACAGAGGAAATAGAAACCTCCATAGCAACTAAACAAAAGAGAAACACAAGACAGCCAGCTAAACCAAAATAATGGGAAATAACAACCCCTGGTCACTAATATCCATCAA
>CAJQZJ010001749.1:0-23857 GCA_907164525.1 Lophiomys imhausi | reverse complement strand
GATACCTGATTTGCTTTATAAAGAAGTCAGAAATACACACTGAAAAAAGGCATCTTCAACAGACGGTGCTGGTCAAATTGGATGACTGTGTGTAGAAGAATGCAAATAGATCCATATTAATCATCCTACACAAAACCCAACACCAAATGGACCAAAGACCTCAACGTAAGGCTAGATACACTGAATATGATAGAAAAGAAAGTGGGAATAGTCTTGAACTTTCTAAACAGAATATTGGTAGCGCAAGCAATAAGAACAATTAAATGAGACCTCATGACACTAAAAAGCTTCTGTACAACAAAGAGCACCATAATTTAGACAAGGCAGCAGGCAACATAATGGGAAAAGGTTTTTACTAACTATATATCCGACAGAAGGCTAATGTCCAAAAAATATAAATAAAAAAAATAACCTGAACATCCAGAAAACAAATAACTCAGGTTAAAAATGGGGTACTGAGCTGAACAGAAGATTCTCAAAACAGGAATCTCAAATTGCTGAGAAACACTTAAATAAATGTTCAAAATTCATAGTCATCAGCAAAATGCAAATGAAAACATATTTCATCTGATACCAAGGAG
The DNA here is from genome assembly GCA_907164525.1 of Lophiomys imhausi. Classification (NCBI taxonomy): domain Eukaryota; kingdom Metazoa; phylum Chordata; class Mammalia; order Rodentia; family Muridae; genus Lophiomys; species Lophiomys imhausi. Next base: position 23,276 of record CAJQZJ010001749.1, on the reverse strand, counting down.
AATGGCTAAGATCAACAACACAAATGACATAATGTTATGTTATGGAAGTTATGGGGGGGGCAGAAATGAATCAGAATGATCAAATGGAGAGTAGGATGGAGGAAAAGGGTGAGGGAGAGAATGTGGGGAGGGACAGAAAAACCTAAGAGCCATTTGACGGGGCATATACAAATATAATAGAGTAGAAGTTTCCTAAAATAAATAAATATCTGAAGGTGATCTATATGAAATTGCCAAATGACAAGGGAAAGAAATCCTCAAGTAAACATCTCTCACACCACATGAAGTTTCCAATACTAGAAAAATTGGCTACATCTAAATGTGTTCTTGCCCAAAGAATGTTACTAAACAACCCAGGCTATTGCCAAGGCTATGGGTGGCTCTCCACAAACTGATGGTAAGGCCCTACACATGCACAACTCATTGAACACAGTGAAGTCAAGCTGCTGCCTACCAAGAACCTTCACCCCTACAGACTAGTATTCATGGAACTAAATGGTACTCTGATGCTACTAAAGGAGAAAGGTAAACACCAACCCATCTACAAACACTTCAATCTACATGAGTGATCACCCTGAAAGATATGCTGGTGAAATGGTGGCACAAAGCTTGTGGGACTAACCAGACAATATCTGACTTGAGCTAAGGTCTGCTCCATGAGATGAAATCCATACCCAACACTGCTCAGGTGGCCAAGAACCTGATACTAGATATGCCTTGGACCTAACGGAAAACCAAATAGTTCTGTTTTGAAAAGGAACTTAGCAAAAAAAAAAAAAAAATGGCTCCTAATGACATTCTGCTATATTCATAGATCAGTATATTGTTCAGCCATCATCACAGTAGCTTCCTCCTGCAACAGATGGGAACAAATACAGAGACCCACAGTCAGACATTATTCAGAGAGTAAGAAACCTTGGAACACTCAGCCCTAAATGGGATATCTCCATCAAATTCCACCCTTCAGGGCTCAGAGAACTCTGTAGAAAGAGAGGCAGAAAGACTATAAGAGTCAAATGGGATGGATACCAAGGAATCAAGGTCTTCTAGACACAAGAGGGCTAGTACACATATGAACACACAGAGACTGTAGCACCATACACAGGGCCTCCATAGGTCTGCACCAGATGGGATCATCAAACTGAATGAAGTGGACACATGCCCATATTCCTAACACAGAAGCTGTCTCCAATTGATAGTCACTTGCAAATTTTTCTTCAAGGGAGTATCACTGGGGAAACAGAACACTCTTTTTCCCCCCTGCAGCTCTGGCTACCCTGGAACCCTCTCCACAGATGAGGTTAGCCTCGAACTCAAGAGATCTGCCTGTCTCTGCCTCCTAAATTATGGTATTAAAGGCTTGAGCCACCACCACCTGGCTGAAACAAACAACTCTTAAGGGTAGGCCCCATGCCCAGAGGAAGATGACCAACACAAAGCAAACTCAATGAAATCTTTGGGGTTATCTTTTTTTTTTTTTTTGTTTTTCAAGACAGGGTTTCTCTGCATATCCTTGGCTGTCCTGGACTCACTTTGTAGACCAAGTTGGCCTTGAACTCAAAGAGATCCACCTGCCTCTGCCTCCCAAGTGCTGGGATTATAGGTGTGTGCCACGACACTTGGCCATTAGAGATAGCTGTGAACTGTCATATGGTGCTGGAATATGAGCCTGGGTCCTTAGGAAGAACAGCCAGTGCTCTTAACTGCTGAGCCATCTCTACAGCCCTTGGCGTTATCTTAAAATGTTAAGTTAGGGCATTTTTAAAAAACCTTACATGTCAGCTGGGCGTGGTGGCACATGCCTTCAATTCCAGTTGGGAAGCAGAGGAAGGAGGATCTCTACAAGGTCAAGGCCAGCCTGGTCAACAGAGTGAGTTCCAAGTCAGCCAGGGCTGTTACACAGAGAAACTCTATCCCAAAAAACCTAAAAATAAGGCTGGAGAGATGGCTCAGCAGTTAAGAGCACTGGCTGCTCTTCCAAAGGACACGAGTTCAAATCCCAGCAAACACATGGCAGTTCACAGCTGTCTAATTGGAGGCATGGTGGCACACACTTTTAATCCCAGCACTTGGGGAGGCAGAGGCAGATGGATCACTGTGAATTCAAGGCCAGCCTCGTCTACAAAGTGAGTCCACAACAACCAAGGATACACAGAGAAACCCTGTCACAAAAACCAAAAAAAATAAAAAATAAAAATAAACCCTAAAAATAAAATAAAATAAATCTTACATGTCCCTTGCATATATTTACGGGTTCTGTTTGTTTTATGGGATTCCTGTGTGAACTACATCTCTGAGTCTGTATGTGCTTCTTGTGGTTTTTTTTTGCTCTTTTTCTTTTTTGATAGCTTTGTCATATTCCAATTTATTTTTATCTTATTTTATTATTATTCCTTAGATGCCAGTTTGGTGTTTTTGTCAGTTTTTTTTATTTCTAATGATTTTTTTATTATGTGAAATTCTCACCATGCACCCTGTTCCGTCTCCTCTCCCACTTCCCCTCAGAGCCACACTCTGCCCTTGCAACCTCCCCCTACATAAAAAACTCATTGTGGAAGCTGTAGTGTGTCTCAGTATGTCCCACAATATTCCCTTTTGTCCACACATTTTTGCTTGGAAATGTTCATTATAATGACTTCTTGGTCTGGTATGAGGCCTCTGGTTTTGTGGAGCCTGACTGAATCCATTATTGAAAAAAAGATTCCCTTTTGTATTAAGTTTGACTCAGAGCGGACCTCCAGTTCCAGAACAACAAAAAAAAATGTACCTGACCTTGTATTCCAGGGGTGTTCCCTCGTCATCACCAGACAGCTCACTCTGAGAAACCTCCAAAAAGTCTAAACAAACTTTCTGATGGTCAAGCTGACCTCAGCTGGTTAGTCAGTAACAACAACGAGCCAATTAGAAATGGACATGACTAGCTACCCAAATGTCATCCAATCATATGGTAAAGAACCTGCTTCTTTGAGTCTCTATATAAACTTTGTACTTTTGGGTCTGGGGGCTCTCAACTCAAATTGCTGTGTCACTGAGTGTTGAGAGTCCAAGCTCTGAGCTTGAGTAAACAACCCTCATGTATTTACATTGGAGTTGGCTCCTGGGTGGTCTTTGGGGTCTCGAGAACTGGACAGAACAGTTTCTCCTACTTTGTCAATGCTGGAACCTCACTGGGATTCTCAGATATCCTGTTATTGTCCTGTGTCATGGAGATCCTATAGTTTTGGGTCTGTGTAACTAGCCTTCTCATGCACTCCCACAGTTCATCCTGGGGTAGATGCTGGTGTGGGCCAACTCAAAGCCCTGTTTCTGGGACTGCAACCCCTTTTTTCAGGGCCTGCTCTCCTGTGTTGCAGAAGATAAGCGGTTGGATTAGCTCTCCTGCTTTCATGACCCCATCAGGACCAATTCTCCTGACTGCTACCTGTGGCAATGTCAAGAGAGTAAAGGGGATCATTCCCTCACCAACACCTCCACAAAGCAGACAGAAGACAGGGCTGGCTCTCCTGCAATCACTCACTCAAGGCTGACTCACCAACAAGCCCCACATCCGAGTGAGCTATAGGGCCTGCTCTTCCAAGTGCTGCACATGTGAGGGGCAGTGACAGTTCTCCTGTTCTTGACACCCCATCTGGGCCAGATCTCCAGTCCCCCCATCAGTGGTGAGGGCAAAGGGGAGGGGAGGGGATTTCTCCCTTGCCAACACCTCCACAAAGCAGACAAAAGGCAGGGTTGACTCTTCTACACTCACTCCCTCAGAACTCACCCACAATCTCCACATCCAGGGCCAAGAAGCGCTCTCCTAGTCTCTGGATTGCTTCCTGTTCTAGGAGCACATCTGGTGCTTGCCTGGTCCTGGATAGGTTGTCAACACAGACTAGCTTGCTTTCTGGGCCCCATGGCACCAAAGTTGTGTTGTTATTTGGCTTGTTTTCCCCCACCCTTTTTAGGAATGTTAGGCTACTATTCATTCAGATGTTCACAGGTCAGAACACTGAACATAGATATAGCCTCTCTTCTCTCTGGCACTTACTAATGCATATATGACACATCAGCCACATCTACAATGAATCTAGGGGCAGGTGCCTGTTTGTTTTCTAAGGAGAGATAAAAAGAGTATCGATCCAGATGGGAAGGGAGTTAGAGAGGAAATGGGAGGAATAGGGGGAGGGAAAACTGCAATCAGAATATATTGTACGCAAAAAAAAGTCATTTTTAATAAGAGAAAACACAAGAATAAATATAAAGAGATCATATATACACAGGTAACATTATACAGAATTGCAGTGTTTATTCACATATTTAGGAAATAAATATATATATGTATATATATATATGACACATATATACATATATATATGACAAAAGTTAAGGAAAAAAGGCATGAATTTGAAAGACAACAAAGGGGTGCATGGGAGGGTTAGAGGGAAAAGGGAGAAGTAAGAAATTTTGATATTGAAATGATCATTAAGAGGAGGTTGATGGTAATAATAAAAAATATTATATCTACGTCAGAGTAAGCACCTCTCATCAAAAAGCCGTAAAAGCTAAAAAATAGGTACTTCTCCAAAATGGTGGGGGAGAGGCACAAATGGAGAAATTGAAGGCTGAGAGAATCTATTGCCATGGGTCTGCACTAGGAAGTTCAGCATGCAGATAGAATATAACAGATGGAAATGTGGATCTACAAAGGAAATGAAGAGCAACATCAATGGTAAAATGAGAATAAATAGAAAAAGCATTTTGTATTTGTAAAAGATAACTTAAAAGATGATAGAATATCTAAAGCATGGATTGGCAAAACTGCCTGCAAATAAAATCCAGCCTGGGACATGTTTATGTATGCTTGTGAGTTAAAATATTTTTAAAGAATTGAAAAAAATGCAAGAGGTACCATATGCACTGTAAGGCCTGAAATACTCTGTGGTTTTCAATGGAAGAACTTGAGTCTGCAGCAAAATTGCAAAAATGCACTAAGAAATTTATAGCATGCAGAAGTAAAATACGGGTGACACTAATAGCTCAAAAAATGTAGAAGGAAGTAGCTTATTCCTTTTATGACAATCTCACATTATACCTAAAATGACATATTATTCAATATAGAACATGATACATAAGAATTGATACTATAAAAATTACAACTGTCAATATGGAACAGATACAGTATATGACAGTATGGAGAAGATAGAATCATAATAATCACAATTTAATAGAAATATGACTGGAAAACACTGCACACAGATAGGGCAAACAGAAATCGACTAGAGCATGGTGTGTTTGAAGCCAAGTATACTAATAATTACATTAACATACATGATCGAGGGTTAAGAAGATGCAAGCTTAATCTATGTTGTCTCTGTCCAAAACAAAGGCAATGATAAATCCTAAAAAGAAAAAATGAAGCAGCTAAGGATTCTAGAATTCAAATGTGGTATTCACACCTATATATAATCCTAATTTAGCTGATAGGTTCTAGAGGAAATGACATCCTAGTACCACTGAGCATTCCTAGCATATCATTCTTCATTAAAAGGAACCAAAGATTCTTTGACAAATGTCTTATTCTAGAAGTGGATCAAGAAACACAGGATAATTTTCCCCAGAGACTACATTCTTAAAAACAAACAAGGGACCTGCAGGTATGTTGATACATTTAGAAGCTGCCTCTGTAATTGTGGGAGTGGCCAACAAATGTTTGGTTTTACTTGAGGCTCACACCACAAGAGGGAGCCCATGCCCTAGCCTACCTAGATGTCCAGGAACCAGAGATCTGACAGCCCACAGACCCAGGGTAGAACCAAACACAACTAACTGACAAAGAAAAAAAAAGAAATAATTCCTAATGATATTATACTATATTCAGATCAGTGCCTTGTCCAATCATCATCAGAGAGTCTTCCTCTGGCAGCATATAGGAGCAGGTGCAGAGTCCAACAGCCAGATATGAGAATTCAGAGTCTAAATTGGAGGTCTCCATTGGGACCCTCCCTGGGAGTTTGCAGGAAACCCATGGAAGAGAAAGAAAGATGTTAGGATTCAGAGGGAATGGAGGACACCAGGAAAACATGGTCCACCAAGTCAACTAATCAGGACTCACATGGGCTCATAGAGACTGAATCAGCAAGCATGGGGCCTGCAAGGGTCTCCATCAAGTTCTGCACATATGATATGGCTGTCAGCTTAGGGTTCTTGTGGAACCCCTGACAGTAGGAGTGGGTGTATCTCTGACTCTTTTGTCTGCTCTTGGGGCTCTTTTCCTCATATTGGGTTGTCTTGTCTTGTTGTATCTTGTTTTGTTCTGTTTGGCTGTTGTCACTTGGAGGCCTGCTGTTTTCTGAAGAAGTAACAGAGGGGGAGTGGATCACAGGAAAGTGAGGGTTTGCTAAGAGGAGTAGAGGGAGGGGAAACTATGACTGGGATGTACTGTATGAGAAAAGAATCTATTTCCAATTGAAAATATTAGTAATATAGAAACTTGCCTCTGTGAAACCTGGTAAAAGATTGGGATAAAAGCAATATACCCTATTTCTAACTGGGCATGGTGGCACATGCCTTTAGTGAGGCAGAAGTGAGGCAGGTGGATGTCTGTGATTTCGAGGCCTGGTACACAAAGTGAGTCCAGGACACCCAAGGTTTGTTACACAGAGAAACCCTGTCTCTGAAAAAAAAAAAAGCAATATACCCTATTTCTATAAGAAAGTGTTGAATATGTCGGGCATGGTGGCACATGCCTTTAATCCCACCATTGGGGAGGCAGAACCAGGAGGATCTTTGTGAGTTCAATGCTTTGTGGTTTACAAAGTGAGTTTAGGACAGCCAGAGCTACACAGAGAAACTCTGTCTTAAAAAACCAAAAACACCAAAATGAAAATTTCCCTTTTTGATGATAATGCTCTAAAACCTATAGACTACCAAAACCCAAATACCAGGCATGAGAAGCTCCATTTTCAGCTATTGGTCAAGACTGTCCAGGAGACTCCTTCCCCCAAAATAAGACTAGTACTGTTTACTTGCCTCTCAGAAATAGAAGGTAAGTTCTTATTGCTAAAGCACCAGGCACTTGGGACACACAACCCAAGGAACCTGAGTTAAATGTGCCCTAAAAGTTTTCTCCCTGAGATACTGAGAGGAATAAAAATTTTAGAGACCACCGTGGCAGGCAGTGGAGTCAGGCCAGCCAGGCTCCAGGATCTAGCTAAACACAAAGATGATAGTAAAGTAAGATTAAATTCATTCTTGAGATGTTTACTGCTGACTAACTAAAGGGCTGGTACATTCCACCTGCATTTCCCCTCACCCCCTTCGGTTGTGGTAAACAATGGGCTGGTACATTCAACCTGTATTTCCCCTACCCCCTTGGGTTGTGGTAAACAATGGGCTGGGCTGGTACTTTCCACTTGTATTTCCCCTCACCCCCTTGGGTTGTAGTTTAGATGGACTACTCTCCCCCAAATTGGGGTAGCGACTCCTCAACTCCTGCATGGGATATGAGTGGCGTCCTCAGTGCACTGATCCCCTCCCAAAATAAACCTCTTGCGATTACATCAAAAAGGTCTCTTGCAAGTTTTTGGGTGGCCATGATATCCCGAGTGTCGGGAGTCGGGAGAGGGACTTCCCTCCCCCGGGTCTTTCAATACCAGGGTACCAGAAGGCACTCATGCAAGCTTCTAAAGGAGGTATGCATCCCACATCCTACTGAACTATGATGCTTATGAACTACAGCAATGACCAGCATGGCACAATATACCTAAGGGTATAATAGTGGCACACATAACTTGGCAGTAATCGACAGGTCTGTAATTAAACTTAAGAAATGCTCAACAAGAGGAAAATTAGTCCTAAAAACATATACATATAAGTAACATTATAAGACTGAGTAGATTGTATTTATACACACACAGTAACAACAATTAAAGAAAGAGGTCCAGCCGGGTGTGGTGGAACACACCTTTAATCCCAGCACTTAGGAAGCAGAGGCAGGCAGATCTCTGTGAGTTCAAGGCCAGCCTGGTCTACAAAGTGAGTCTAGGACAGCCAGGACTATTACACAGAGAAACCCTGTCTTGAAAAACCTACAAAAAAGAAAAAAGAAAAGAAAAAAAAAGAGGTCATTAATATGAAAGAGAACAAGGATGTGAGGGTTTAAAGAGAAGAAAGAAAAGGGGAAATGATAGAATTATATTATAATCTCAAAAAATAAGCATTATTAAAACATTTTCTCTAATTCAAATGCTTCTAATTCATACATTTACTTTCTTTCATATTTTATTCCATATTCCCCCATTCCTACTTCCTACTTACTTAGTTTTTTAAGTGTATTCATAGCACTATAAAAATATAAACTGCATTTTTTTTCAATTCAGTACCACAATTTCTGACCCTTATGTAATGCAGGTTAACACAAGGAATGTTGCCAAATCATTCACAAGATCTGTTGCTGTAGTTGGTTTTCTCTACTAGTAGTGAGAAATACAGTACTCCATATGCAAGACAAAGTACCCAGAAAACATACACTAAAATAAACAAAAAAAAAAAAACCCACAAAGGTGAAAATAAAACCTGGGGGACACATATACCCCAATAGATGCACAAACTACAATAAAGAAACAAACAAAAATATGCCACTATTGTTACCCTTGGTCTGTCTAGATTAGGTGTTTCCAGATCGTGGTGCTTATGTGAAGAATAGAAGTGTAGAAAATAGCAAAGAGGGATTGTTCTTTTTTTTTCAGGTCAGAATGAAAGCAAAAGTATAGCCCACATATGCTGTAAGAGTACAAGGGACTACTTGAGCTACAATGCTCAAGAATAAGAGTTGGCCAGAGAGAAGAAGCCCGGAGTAAACAAGGAAGACACACCATGGGGTAGATTAAGGAAGATCCTTCCATGTGGCCTGGAACATGGGCTTAGTTAGCGTGGAGAATAATAGTTCAAAGGGACGTATATATATTTGGGGTTATATTTGGTAACAGAATTATGAGCTAGCTTAGATGGGCTAGGATTGCACATCCCAGGCCTAGGCATGTTAAAATCCACCCAGTGTCTCTATGTATTCATTTATAATGGTGCATTAAGGATTTACACCTCTGAACCAATTAAAGATAATATAAATACTGGGTAAATAATTTAATTAGCCATATTTTTTCTACTTATGGCACCCACCATTTGGCAATTAGAATCCATGCTTACAGTATGAGAAGGTCCTGGTGAAAAATAATTTCCTAGCTAAAGAGTGGGGGAAGGAGGCTCCTTTAACAAAAGCAACTGCCTTACAGCAAAGGTGGAAGCTTAGTTCTCTTTTATGCTAAATAACCAGCAGCTTTCTAAACAGAGTTTGAAAAGGAAATTAACCGCCTAAATTAAAAATGGAAAATTTCATAGTGTTTCAATATGCTTGGATTTCAATTGAGTTTGTTTCTTTTTACATACAGATCATTTTTACACCGACAATTGTGGTTTTATATATTTTTTGAGAAAGATTTGACTAGGATAGGCCTAAGGATATCTGTAAGGGAGAGAGTTTACAGATAGAATGCTAAACTACTGAGAATAACAATGGGGGAAGGAAAGAGGCCCTACCTGATACAAAAGATGTCAGTGGGAACTCACAGGTGCCTGAATACCTGGTGCTAATCAAGAGTATCTAGAAAAGGCCCACCAAGGAAATACAGTCAAAGAAAGATTTCAGAATAATAAACAGAACTTTAATTGTAACATGGGATGGCACAATTAGACCAAGGCTTTTGGAATGTTGTTGTTACTTTACTTAAATTTTGTTTGTATGTCCTTGATTTTCCTATATGGGGAGGTAAAAAAGATGTTTTTGTCGTTCGACAATGCTGAGATATAAGAGATTTTTAAAGATATAAGGAGAAAGGGGTCACAAGCCAGTCTCCTTAGATGTGGGACACCTACTGGAAAACTGGTTTCAAGAGAGATATTAGACCCTAGGGGAAATATGCTAATCACTGGATGTGATGGTGCACGCCTTTAATCCCAGCATTTAGGAGACAAAGACAGTGGATCCCTGACCTTCACCAAGATCATCTTGGTCTACAAAATAAATCCAAGACAAGGATATACAAAAAAAAAATCCTGTCTCAGAAAAAGTAGAGATATGTTAATTTTGAGAAATTATATATTTTCAGAGCAAAGGGACCAAACACCAAAGAAGACAAGACAAGCCCAGATGGTCCAGCTCACAGACTATTCCAGCCAGGATTTCAATGAAGCCCTGAATTTACCTATCCAAAGTTCAATGGACTACAAACTTCTCAGGACATTCAAATTGCTGAGCACATAAAGACTGGACTATTAAATTGCTTAACCAATTTTTTTCTATTTCATTTGAGCCCCCATACAGTTTTTCTCGACCCAATTCATCAGGAAGCAATTTTAAGAGAGCAACACCCCATTCCCAAAAGGTGGGGTGGGTGATTTTTTTTTTTTTTTGGTCATTTGATATGTTATAGATGTTGTTTAGGGGGATTGGTTACAAATTGTTAAATTGTCTTATTGAACATGGTATAGGAGGTTAGACTCAAGGACTTTTCTTTTTCTTTTCTCTATCTTTTCTTTCTTATATAGGGAGAGAGGACTTAAAAAAAGAAGGGGAATATATGTATATAACATAGAAATGATAAGATGTAAAGATAGATTATTGAATCTGCTCTGAAACAAAACTGTTTTTATTCTTAAAATAAGGTTATCTTTTGATACATTGGTATAGAATTTTGTATATTTATAAAAAATAAGATGAATTTTGATAGAATTTTACAATTTGCTTATTCAATGATAGATTTATAAATCAATAGATGTCTTCAAAACCCTCAGAGATGTTTACAAAACGGAATTTAAATATATTATTTTAAGAACTCTTTGACTTTAAGACAGTCAGTTCCTGACAGCTCCCACTTGACTTAGAAGAAAACAATGAGCATCAAAATCAAATCTCCCATCAGGAGATAATTCCTCAAAATCAAATCTCCCATCAGGAGATAATTCCTCAAAAAGAAATCTCCCATCAGGAGATAATTCCTATTGGGCAAAAATGTCCCTGCTCTCTCAGCAGACTATACACAGTCCAAAGTTGGACCAGAACTTAAATGCAGGTAAGTTGATGTCCTGATTCTGCAGACACAGAATGGGAAAATCCTGATTTCCTGCTGAACAATTATGTCTGCGAGATATGCTTAGTCAAAAGGCTGAAGATGATGCTCCAACAGTATGGAGAGATATTTGGGACTGTCTAGACAATAAACTGCCATTTTTTTTTTCTTGGAAGCTGTTCTTCTGTGCTTCCTATTCACTCAAATAATAACTTTATCCCTTCTTAAGTCTTTGATGGGGTTGAAGACATAATAGCTATCAAATTTCAATTAAACTTGAGATATTTAGGATTTAAAAAAATATATAGGATATGATAGTGAAAGGAATGGAAATTTTAGAGACTGCCCTTGGCAGGAGCCAGGCCAACCAGGTTCCAGGAACTTAGCTGAGCCCCAGGTTCCAGGAACTTAGATGACCATGAAAAGGGTGGAACCAAGAATGAATGTCAGTCAGGTCATGAACCCCAGGCTCCAGGATAGGGTGTTCCCCGCATGACTGGCACTTTCCACTTGTATTTCCCCTCACCCCCTTGGGTTGTGGTAAGCAATGGGCTGTTACTTTCCACTGGTATTTCCCTTGACCCCCTTGGGTTGTGTTTTTTTCTTTAAATACCATACTCTCCCCCAAATTGGGGTTGCAACTCCTCTACCCCTGCATGGGATACTAGTTGTGTCCTCAGTGCTGATCCCCGAAATAAACCTCTTGCAATTGCATCAAGATGGTCTCTTGAAAAGGGTGGCCGTGATATCCTGAGTGTCAGGTGAGAGACTTTCCTCTCCCGGGTCTTTCAATAGAAATTATTTAGGTTCAGAACTTTAGACACACCAAGATAGATGGTTTTTTTCTTCTTCAACATTGCCTGATAGAAATAGGCTAAACAGTATATATGTTCATTTTATCCTTTTTATTAGACAAAAGGAGGGAAATGATGGGGTGATGTTAAGAATTCTGAATGTTAATTGGTACTGTTTGCTGTCTGTTACTTATTTGACTCTGATTGGTTAAATAAATGCTGAGGCCTGGAGATTGGGCAAAGACAGAGGTAGGCAGGACTAAGGTTTGTGGGCTTTTTAGAGAGAGACAGAGCATCTTGGGAAGAGAGGTTGCTGGGGTGAAGAGGCCAGGAGTAAATAAGGAAGACATACCATGGGGTAGATTAAAGAAGATCCTTCCACGTGGCCTGGAACATCAGCTTAGCATGGAGAATAATAGTCCAAAGGGATGTATGTATATATGGTGTTATATTTGGGTAAAAGAATTATGAGTTAGCTTAGATGGGCTAGGATTGCACAACCCAGGCCTAGGCTTGTAAAAATCCAAAAAAAAAAAAAAGAGGTTACTGTTTGGATCCTCCTTTAATGGAATTCAGAGGGTGGAGTTACTTGCTAAGGGGCAGAGTGTGTAGTTTCTTATTTTGATTGATAGGGTTAAGCTATACAAGCTTTTGTTCACTTCATTTTTCCTATGACACTTGTAAATTTAATCATGTGCACACATAACTATGTATAGACATATTATTATGTCTATAAGATATTTCTCAGTTCTTTCTGAGGGCACAAAATTCTCTTATTGGAAGTACACCTAGAACTGTTCAGGCTAAAAACAGCCCACTTTGTCTGAATTTCAAGAATACCTCAGGATATACTTGGTCACTGAAGGCAAGTTACTCAGGGGTTTCTAGGGAGGAGTGGCCTGATGAATTGTATGAAGTGAAATATACATACAGCTCACTATAAAGTGTCCCAGCTTACTAAGGGCATTCTTAGGAAAGGTAGGTAGGGGTGTGTGTGTGTGTGTGTGTGTGTGTGTGTGTGTGTGTGTGTGTATGTGAGATGGAACACATACTGACCTATCTAACTATGGTACCTCCACAATCTTACAACAACTTTACCATAAACCAAAGATAATTAGAAAGCTGAGATGCCACTGACAGAAGTCAGCGTCCTACATTTAAAAGGAAGCAATCATATAAGGTATTGAAATAAACAGATGAAGCTGGGCGGTGGTGGCGCACGCCTTTAATCCCAGCACTTGAGAGGCAGAGGCAGTCGGATATCTGTGAGTTCGAGGCCAGCCTGGTCTACAGAGTGAGTCCAGGACAGCCAGAGACACACAGAGAAACCCTGTCTCAAAAAAACCAAAAAAAAAAAGAAATAAACAGATGAATGAAATAAGGAAATCAATTGACATAGACAATAGAGTTAATAAAGTAGATGAAAATGAAAGAGAAATTCAAACACATGGAGGAAAAGTTTAGCAAGGAAAGTTGAAAAAAACAAATAAAAATGCTGGACATGACAGAGTGAATCACAAAAAACACACAAACAAACCAAAAAAAAAACAAATAAAAATGCTGGACATGACAGAGTGAATCACAAAAAACAAACAAACAAACCAAATATGGGACGGTGGGTGCTGGAAATATAGGTCAGCAGTTAAGAGCACCAGCCGTTCTTCCATAGGACCAAGGCTCAATTCCCATATCCCCATGATGGTTCATAATCATATGTAACTCCAGTTCCAGGGGATCTAATACCATCTTTCTAACATCCATGGGCACGAGACATCCATATGGTGCACACATATCCATGCAGGCAAAACATTCATACACAAAAAAATGAAGTAAATAAATGAAAAAATAAATCCTCCAGGCAAAGGAGAAAGTAATAAAAGATAGAACTATAGCTCTGTAAAAAAAAAAAATGAAAAGCACCAGAAATTGTATCTGTACTAATATAAAAGATGTATTCACTGTAGAAATGCTTTTAGAGATAACTGACAAGATGCCTTAAAAGGAAGCAAAAATTGGAACCAAGGTAACACCATATGCAGAAGTAAAACTCACACCACTACATCAGAGAGGATGAGAAAAAGACAACTGGAAGGAAAGCATGAATTTTATATATCTGATTATCCTGAGCAGAACCAGGTGGTTTTCTTTTGAAGACACAGGGCTCTGTTATATTGATCAGATGATTACAAACTAGGCATAAAAAATACAATACCCCTCTTTATGTAAAGGGCTTCCAAGAGAGATGTTAGATGTTGCTGCCTAAAGCAGCCTCGATAGATACACAGAGCAATTATCTGGGTATTGATGTGTGTGAGCTTCATCTTGGACATTGATGTCATGAATAGAGCCTTAAAACTAACCTTCACGCTGGGCGTGGTGGCAAACGCCTTTAATCCCAGCACTAAGGAGGCAGAGGCAGGTGAATCTCTGTTAGTTCAAGGCTAGTCTGGTCTACAGAGTGAGTCCAGGACATCCAGGTATACACAGAGAAACCTTGTCTTGAAAAAAACCTAAAAAAAAGAAAACAAAACAAACAAACAAAAAATAACCTGCACTACAGATTGGAGAGGGAAACATTGGGGGGGGTGCTCACACACACACATACACACACACACACACACACACACACACACACGTCTATATACAAAGTTAAGAATATCAGGCTTGCGTGGTGGCGCACACTGTTAATCCCAGTACTTCGGAGGCAGAGGCAGACAGATCTCTGTGAGTTCAAAGGGAGCCTGGTCTATAAAGTGAGTCTAGGACAGTCAAGGATACACAGAAATACCTTATCTTGAAAACCATTTAAAAAAAAGAATATTGTAAAGAAAGCAAAAGTAAATGCCAAAATACATACCTCAGGTAGTGGGGTAAGAAGGAGGAGGAGACAGATCACAGATGATTTTTTTTTTTTTTTTAGTTTTTTTCACAAAGGGTTTCTTTGTGTATCCCTTGACTGTCCTGGACTCACTTTGTAGACCAGGCTACACCTGAATTCAGAGATCCACATGGTTCTGCTTCCCAAGTGCTGGGATTAAAGGCATGGGCCACCTTGCCTAGCAATCACAGATAATTTTAGGGAAGGTTTATGAAATGGAGGAGTGAATAAGCATTCCAGGTTCTGAATTAAAAGGGAGAATGAAAAAAGCCTGAAGAATACCAGCACTGTCCTTTCTCTGATTCCTGGTCCCCTAAGACTAAGGCAAATCCCTGTTGCCACAGCTATAAGCCTCACCTGATCAGCCTTCCCTCCATGATGAACTTGACCCAAGTCTTAAGCCACCTTAAATGTATTCTCTCTTAAATTCTTTTCTGTCAGGTCACAGAAACAAGAAAAATAGCAATAACACCAAGAAGTTCCTATATTTATGCTGTCATTTATAATCCCCAATCAGTCAGTCTCTCTGCCTCTCCATCTCTCTCAAACACACTCATACACTTTAAAGTTCCCAATTTGCTTTGAAAAATACTAAATGTTTATTCTGAAGCCTTAAAAATGGCAACTAATACATGGCTACTGTCATCTAAAAACAAAATTCTTCACCCCCTATCCTACTCCAAGTAGAGGATGGACATCAGTTTCTCCAATTGGAGATGGTTACATTAGTGGCAAGCCTGTCACTGGGCAAGAAAAATCCCTTGCTTCAACTCTAGACAGAGTCCAAACAGGACAAAACTTGGAAGTAGGTAAGTCTATATCCTAGCTCTGCCAAGACAGAGTAGGCAAGTCCTTCATAATTCCTGCTTTACAATTAATGTCTATCAGAGATACTGGGTCCAAAGGATGAAGATAGATGCTCTAAACTATTGAGAGATATTAGGGATTGTCCAGGCAGCCAGTTGTCTGTCAGTTCTTAGATTTGGAAGCTGCTGGCTCTGTACTTCCTGTATATTCAGATATATTTATCTTTCTCAGGTCTCTGATGTGGTTAAAGACTACACAGTTGCTGCACATGGTGGCACATGCCTTTAATCCCAGCACTCAGGAGGCAGAGGAAGGCAGATCTCTGTGAGTTCAAGCCAGTCAGATCTACAAAGTGAGTCTAGGACAGTCAAGGATACACAGAGAAACCCTGTCTCAAAATACAGGGTTTTAAAGCCTTGAAAAAAAGAAAAGTTATAGTCTCACCGTTAAATTTTAAGTTGTTTAGGACTTAAAAGGATGTTCTCCGTCTAATAAGATGTTTTTAATTTAGTAATGCAAGTTAGGATGGAAACTGAGTTAGGTATAGAACTTTAAATACATCAAGATAGATAATAGAATATTAGTATCAGTTGCCAAATACGTTTGGACTGGATATTGGGAATGTATGTTATACCTTGTAATTTTCATAATTGTGGCATAATTACTCTTATTGTTTTGTATTGTATTCATTGTTATAAGAAAAAAGAGCCTTTTACTAGATTAAAACAGGGAGCAGAGAGGAGAGTGAGGGGGAAGGGAGTAGGAGGGTGGGACAAGGAGGGGTAGGAGAGAGGGGACTATGATGGAGATGTAATTTAAATAAATAAATAAATTAATTAATTAATTAATTCTTGAGTTAGCACCTGTAACCCCCAGACTCGGGATACAGAAGCAGAATGGTGCTACAAACAAGCTAGGGCTATATAGGGGGACCATGTCTCAAAAAGCTAAAACCACATTAAATCAAATGAGAATAATATGCTAAGCAACCCTCCAATTAAAAAGAAACATTTGTGGAAAAGAAAAGAAACAGATAAAAACCCAAATCATATTGAATAAGACCCATGAGTTTGTTTTGCAGTGTGTTTTCAAAAGCCCTTTACTATTTTGGTACAACCTCCTTGTCACCTGGAACATTTGGGATTGAAGACTAGAGTGCTTTCCTCGTGTGCACCAGGCCCTGGGTTCAATCCCTAGTAATGCATAAGCCAGCAAGATGGCACACACTTGCAATTCCAGTGCTTGGGAGTTGGAGGTAGGAAGATCAAAAACTCAGTCATCCTCAGCTACATATGGATTTTGAGAACAGCCTGTTCTACATAAGACCCTGTCTTAAAAAAAAAGTAATAGAATTCCAGCTGAGAAACATGAGAACAATGTGGACTCAAGAACTCTTGTCCACGCTTGCCACTTACCAGCTGTGTGACCTCATGAACTTCAGGGTAACTGCTAAGCACTCTGGAGCTTAGATTGGCTCTCAGGGTTAGGGTTAGGGTTAGGAGTCGGCTTCAGTAATCATGTCATGTAGGATTGTTAGAATACATAGGCTATGAGTCTTTTTGGCACAGTGTCCGCATAATTGTATATATTGTTTGAATATTAATTTGACCACACTACCTATTTTCTCAGCGGAAAAATATGTTCAACAGGAGAATCAATATCAGATAAGCCCAAAATGCAGCCTTATAAATAAGCCATGATACTGTGTCTCTAAAAAGTTAACTCTTTTGGATGTGAATAATTCTTCCCAAACTGAAGAAACGTGAAAAGCCTAGAATTAAAAAAAAAAAAAAA
This sequence comes from Lophiomys imhausi, assembly GCA_907164525.1. Lineage (NCBI taxonomy): Eukaryota > Metazoa > Chordata > Mammalia > Rodentia > Muridae > Lophiomys > Lophiomys imhausi. The sequence continues at coordinate 5,898 of CAJQZJ010001749.1, read as the reverse complement.
AAAAAAGGTTCCTCCCTTCCCGGCTGCTCATCTTCTGGCCGATCCTAGATCCCGGTTAGGTTTGGTGACAACAATCCCTTGGCTCTAGCTCTCCCCAGGCAAACAGAAGAATGGCTGCCTGGTGGTCTCTAGGCAGCACCCAAGGATTCTCACTATACTTTCTAGGAAATCCTTACATACATTTTTGGCCTTGGGGGTCAGAGTGAATAGCTTGATATATGGATATATCGGTGTAAGCCTGTAATCTTAGTACTTTGGGAGTGAAATCAGGAAGATTAATTCAAGGCCAGCCTGGTCTACATGAGATCCTGTCCCAAAAATCTAAAACAAACAAACAAAACTTACTTAGTGCAAACAATACGTTTAAATGCACCTGTGCAGAAACCCAGGATGCCTTCCATACAAACATGAGCCAGGGATTCCTCTCTGGTTCAGCCAGAGTCCAAAGTGATCAACCTAATTTTGATCCTAGGATTTTTTTTTTCTCTCCTCAAAGACTAAGAGTCAGCTCTCCGTCACTACTTCATGGTATTTGCACTTGATTGATGATGTCGAGTCTCACCTCCCAGCTTAATTCTTTTTGCTGCTTGTTTATTATATCTTCTCCATGTTCCTAATGAGACAGCCATAACAATACTCTATCCATCTCTAGGAAGGGGATGTGGTCATTTATCCTCATATTCCTCCCAATAACCACACACATTCCAACCAAAAAAGTATCCAACTTGGAGCTAGAGATGACTCAGTTGTTAAGAGTATTTGCTGCTCTTGCAAAGGACCTGTGTTCAGTTATCAGCACCCATATGGTGGTTCATTATAAACTGCAACTCCAGTTCCAGTGAATTGGCACCCTCTTTTGACCTCTGAGGGCACCAGGCACACATGTGTTAAACATGTTTATATTCAGGCAAAACACTCATACACATAGAAAATAAAATTAAATTAAAAAAATATATCTCACTAATGTTTGGCAAATAAATGAAATGTTGAGTAGAGATCTTAAGATTTATTAGCATTTTTCCCATTTTATGAAACAAACCAATCTGGGTACACATTTTAGCATTGACTAAAAGGATTAAAGGAACCCAAAGATAGGCCATTGTCAAGATTCCGTTTATTTTATCAAAAGCCGTAAGACAGGGGAAAAATTATGAGTGCTCATAAACATACATTGCAAAGACAATGCAATACACTTTAAATTACACAACAGAGAAAAATATGTGTGGTAACTATCATCATCTAGAAGCAGAACACAAAATTGTCCCCTCCATGGTGTTCTACCCATACCCAAATTAACCTTGATCTTCCCTTACTTAAAAATTTGACTGTTCTGTCATGTTAGGATGCCCATGTTAGTATCAACATAGTACTAACTAACCCATGAAGACTTCTGGCTCAGCCCTCTCTTCCTCCTCTCTGGATGCCTCATTATATAAGAATGAGAAATAAGCTGGGTCCCTACTTGTAATTTTGGCCAAATATTTGAGGACTTCCATCCTGGTGGTTTCATAGTAGGCTCTTGGACCCCACAAGAACTCATAGCGTGGAGGATAACTATTGGGCACCTGCTGATATTTCAGATAATTTTCGTACACTAAATCTCTGGTGAGGAACTCCCTCGGCTCCCCGTAAATGAAGTGCTCCTTCCCATCATACACTCCCATCATATTCAGGAACTGCCACATGCTTTCTTCAGATGCGGAGTTCCCCTCTGTAAATATCACACCCAGAATAATTATCAAGAAGCCATTTCTAGGCTTTCTCTCGGTACTCATGTCAACATATGTAAGGTTTAGTGAGTTAGTAAGGATATAAGAACCATTTACAGGGTCATGCTCCTTTATATCAATGCCAAAAATCATCTCCAAGCACTTAGAAGCTTCCTCAAAGATAAAGGGGAATTGTTCCTCGAAGTCTTCTGTGACAACGCCAAGCATTTCCTCTCTTTTGATGGGTTCCCTCATTCTATATTTGAGGATTAGGAGATTCACCAGTTCAGTCAGCTTTCGGCTTTGGAGTTTCCTCTATGAGGAACCATCATTTATCTTCTCCGAAGTGCTTGAACTCTCTTTGTCCTGCCTGCTGTATTCTTCATCTGAGCTGCTACATGAAGTAGAGGTGTAAGGGCTCTGGAGACTCTGGGAAATACTCAGCAGCCAGGCAACAGATTCTTCCAAAGCATGTGAAATGCTCCAAAGCAGAGGATAGGATGAGAGAGTGGAAGGTGAGGAAGGACAGGAAGTGGGTAAAGTAATACTTAAAGTGGCAGATAATGTGAATGACATGGTATCACCATCAACAACATCCCATTCTTCCTCCTCCTCACTCTCCTCTTCATACTCCTCCTCTTCCTCTTCTTCCTCCTCTTCCACTATTTGCCCCTCTTCTGCTATTTGGCCCTCTTCCATTTCTTCCTCCTCTTCTGCTATTTCTTCCTCTTCCATTTCTTCCTCCTCCTCTACCATTTCCTCAAAGAGATCTTCCTCTTCTTCCTCAGCCAATCTGTGTATCTCAGAGGGATCCTGGAACCCTTGCTCAAGGTTGAAGTATGGGTAGTATGACATAATGAATAATCTAAGTGGAGATGACTGGCTGGAGTATAAGCAGGGGTGTGGGTGTATGAATCACACCGACCTGGGGGAGCAAAAAGTAGTGTAAGTTGCCTCAGCTCAAAATTTCACTTCTGATCATTCTAATAAAAGCATACTCACAGGACTTCTTGGTAGGTGATATTCCAGAGCCGTGCAAGCCTGCTGTTTTCCTTGTTGCTTGTCTCCCTGAAACCTGAAGAAGGATATGAGAAAGATCATGAGACTCTAGGGACCACAATAAGGTATGTGTCTGGTTACTGTGGGACCCCTCAGTTCTGCAGTACACTTGGTGCACATTTGGGGTGTGCTTCTCACCTTGACTACTTGACCTCCCACAGTGAAGACTGCAAGAAAAACCCTAAACTGTTCAATGCAGGTAGGCTAGATATCACTTGGAAATCACTCAAATTCCAGGTACATGGTCCCCTTTGAGCTTACCTTTACTCTGGCAAGTCTAAGATCTTATACACCTGCTGGACTTAGAAAATCCCCTAAGAATAACACCTCACACTCCTGACACAATCCTATCCCCAAATACTCCGGTCAGGTAACCCCCTGAGATGGGAGTTAAGAACTGACCAAACACTGCTTCTCCTAAGTAAGAGATGCACTCATTTCTCAAGCTGAACCTGTCAGAGCCTGGGGCTGTATCGTCTGCTCACCTTGGTTTGCTCCTCTGAGCAGTGTTCTGAGATCACCAAGATAGAGAATACGATGTACCACATATAATCACGTCCCTCAGGGCACCAAACAAGCTCACAGCATGGGAAAGGTAGTACCACATACACTTTCAGTCCTAGATGTAGGGAAGGGGTTGTACCCTCACATCTCACTCAGAAACTTTAACTCCTAGCATTCTGGGACTTGACACACTCTGCTGACCTGATGTACCTCATCCTATCATTGCCTCTTCAGACCAAGTTCCTCAATTCCTTGAGAATGCAAGACAGAAAAGATACTAGAATCTTACTCTGCTAATCTCACAGACTTAAACAAAAGCTTTCCTTCACCTCCCTGGAACACTCTATACAAAACTAAAATGACATCTAACCCACTGATACCTGTCCAGATTCTGTTAGGTTGAGGGAAACAGTCCTGCTTGTGGGAGATTCGCTTGTACCTTCTAGAAGGACCTACTTCAGCTTCCTTTGCCTGAAGTGTGTGTGGTTAACCATCTGGAAACATTAATGTCCCCCGGCTCCTTAGTGAGTTTATGGCAGAAGTCAGAGTCCATTGTTAGACCACCACAATCTATATCCTCCCTGAGCTGGAAATAAGTTGAGAGTTGAATTCCATAAAATTCCTTTCTTGGACCTGGAGAGATGGCTCAGCATTTAAAAGCACTGGCTGTTCTTCCAAAGGATCCAGGTTCAAATCCCCGCACCCACATGGCAGTTCACAGCTGTCTGTAATTGCTGGGCTTGGTGGTGCATGCCTTTAATCCCAGCACTGGGGAGACAAGCTGATCTCTGTGAGTTCAAGGCTAGTCTGGTCTACAAAGTGAGTCCAGGACAGCCAGGGATACACAGAGAAACCCTGTCCCTAAAAAAAAAAAAAAAAAACCAAAATTCCTTTCTTCAGGGAAGAAATATAGGAGAAAGGGGAATAAGGTCAGGAGGAGTCTATCCTCACCAGGGATCCTTAACTCGATGCCAAGCACACTCAAGGACTTGTCTCTACACTGACTGTGCCCTCACAGAATGTTACCTCCTCAGATGAAAACCCTTCTCCATGACACATCAGCTAGGAAAAAAAGGTGCCACCTTTGACAGACATTGCCTGCAATATCGTAAGGTTTATACCTGTTGAGTGTGGGGCCACCTCACTCTAAGATTAATATTAGCACCGTGTTCTTTGCCTTCCTATGTTGATAACAGGAGAGGGTTCCTCCCCTCCCCCCCCACTCCCAATGTAGCTAAATTGGCCCTGAAGGATCTGAGAACTCCTTTGCAAAGGTGCCCTGGCCATCTTTGACAAATTTTTCTCTGAGAACCTAGTCAAATGTGAAGCACAGCCATACCTTGCACTTCTGTCCAGGGTCTCCTAGGGTTGACAGCTGATGATAGTCCCCACAGTTTTACTAGGAGGAGGAATTGTACCCTCTGTACACCCTCAGGATATTTATGTTGCTCCTTGAGATCAAGGCTTAACTTCAAGGAGAAGCCAAGCTTCCTCCACTCCCTGCAGAAATGACAAAGCACATTAGGAATTATTGCTCATATCTTGAATGCATGGTGGGGTTTTTATGGGGCTTCTCAGTCTACAATTGTAAGGACTGTAAGTTATGCCAACGGATTTATATTTTACTCCTGGTGAGCCATATACAGCCTCTATTCTGCTCATAAGAGGGTGCATTCCTCAGATCAAAGGTCCCATATCTTTCACATACCAGAAAAAAAAAAAAGGACTTTTCCCCTGAGCCTAGGACTTCTCAGGACTGACATTACAAGTTAGTTTCTGTTATATGTGGTTTCCTCATTCTTCTCTCAAAGTACTCTCTATCTTGAAGCCTAACCAGCCTCCTGAGGTAAGTCTAGCCTCCTCCAGAAAAACCATTGATTCCTTCTAAGAGCAAAGTCTAATGCCATACCCCAAAAGCAAGACTAGGCACCTGCAGGCTAACAGCAAAGGGAGAACAAGGCTGAGGCTGTCCATATCTATAATCAGAAGTCCTCTGCTCCTCAAGGTTCTTCATTTTAATGCCTAGAAGGGATAGCCCACCTCCCTCTGCGGAGTGGAGGTGAGGTCCCTGGGGTCCCTCCATATCCAATAACACTCTACCTTGCAATTCTCAGAACAGATGGGACCCTTCAACACCTGAGTTATATACCTCCTCCACTAGGGCTCATCCTGATAATGTAAGACCCATTATTGAAACCTCCCTTTACTGATGCCAGTAGGGCCCCTTGTAAAGTCTCCCTTCTCTCAACCTTTCTTGATGAAACCCAGGAAATAGCATGGCCCACAGGCCTTGTCCCTCCCTAAGGCATCCCAGGGTCAAGGCATGGACAAATTATACTATCACCCCAGTATCTATAGGGCAGAGGAAGGCTCTCAGTTCTCTTTCAGCATTTTCCCATCAAGTTCTAGACTTCTCTAATTATCTGAGGCTAGCCAATTCAAAATGTCTCACCTCCCTTGAACTCTTGACATAGAATTTGGGAATGATTATAAGCCATGACCCTACCAGGAGCCCCTAATGATAGGGGGGGCTAAGCTTCCTATATCTCCCTCATCAGGGAAGAAGATGAAACCCTCAGAATGATACTATCTTAACAGGGCCTGGAACTTCCTGTGGACATCTGTC
>CAJQZJ010001694.1:26802396-26851236 GCA_907164525.1 Lophiomys imhausi | reverse complement strand
GTTGTAGATTCTTTAACGCACTTAGCAGTCCTTTTTCTGGATCTCTCAGATGCAGGTTCGTCAGGGTAAGTTGGTTATTGCAGTCTCACCTTAAATAAGGCTTCATGCTTTCTTTTCTGTGGGAGACCCCAGCCGTCTGCAGGCCAACTCACTTCTTTTGAATCAGGAACTCAGCTGCTCTGCCTCAGTCCTTAAAGCCAGGCACAGTTTCCCCTAGGCCACTGTTTGGACAGATCAAACCCCTCTAGGCAAAAGCTGAGCCACAGGGTCCAGTCCTGGGCCTTTTGGTGTCTTGCTCAGGCTTTCTTTGCTCACCGGCTTCTTTCTGCTTCAGGGAGAGAGCTGGCCATCAATGGCCAGCCCTTTTTTCAGCAGGACTCTTGGAGCTCTCTAGCATCAGGGGCCTCTTCTCCTTCCGGGCTCCATGCACTCTCCTCAAATAGGAGGAACTCTGTTTCAGCTTAATTTTGACTCCGCCCACTTAGCAGCTGAAAACAATGTCAGGCCAGATACTTTGTTTCTTCAAGTCTTGAGTCTTTCCTGTTTTTCCTTACTTCAAACTTGTTTTTCAGTCTATTGAGTCTTTCCTGTTTTTGTTGACTTCAAACTTGTTTTTTAGTCTATTGAGTATTTCCTGTTTTTGCTGACTTCATGCTGATAATGCTCTTCAGGCCCCGAATTAAGAGACAGTATCAGAAACTCCTATATATTTTCTAAATCTAATTTATCTAACTCCTACAATGCTTAGCATGTGAGATCAACTCTCAGCGCCAAAGAATTAAATTAGATAAATAGAAGTGCTAAATCAAAACTCCCAGGATCAGGCTTTTGACCAGTAGCGTATTTCCCAGGACTGGGTGCTGTGGCCCCTGTAGTGCCTCTAAAGCAAGGCGGCAGAAGCCAGACGTGTGGACCCTTACCTTGGGCCACATGAGTTACTTGCTACCAAAGTGAAAAACAGAAACACTGGACCTGTGCTTCAAATTTGAAACCGACATGTCAGGACGGGGGGCAGGGAGTGATGACCCACGCCTTCGGAGGCAAAGGCAGGCAGATCTCTGAGTTCAAAGCCAGCCTGGTCTCCAGAGGGAGTTCCAGAACAGCCAGCGAGGCCCTGTCTCAAAAAACAAAAACAATTTAAATAATAATGAAACAATAATAATTTGAAGAGGTTTATTTAGCTTTATGTGTGTAAGTATTTTGCCGGTGTGTGTCACATGCATACCATGCTCAACGGAGGACAGAAGAGGGCACTGGCCGCCAGATGCCCTAGACCTGGGGTTGCAGTCAGTTTCGAGCTGCCATGTAGGTGTTGGGAATGGAACCCAGCCAGGTCCTCTGGCAGAGCGGCCAGTGCTAGGGGAGCAGGGGACTTACCAATAGCTGAACAGCTTCTGTTGTAAGGAGACAGTTGTCTGAAACCAGCTGAGAGGGCGACGTCCTTGGCTCTAGCAGAAAGTGGCTTGGGACCCCCAGGGGGACAGAACGGAAAAGGAGCCTGCTGGGATGACATTGAGAGGCCACCGCTGGACTGCTGAGAGGTGTGGCATGTACAGATGGCCAAGTTGAGAGCGTACCTAAAGCAGGGCGCGGAAACTGATCAAGGGATGCCGGCCACGCAGACTAGAACAAGAGCAACTTCTGTGCCTAAAAAGAGCACACGGGTCTAGTTTAAAAAAATCCTCACCTCATGAGACAGAAGTCTGCAGTGAAAGGGTTTCAGCCAAAGGAAAAGGAGGCAGGAGTTAAGGCTGTCAGATCCCCAAAAACAGAACGCAGAGCACCCAAGAATAGATTAAAAGAGCTGCTATACCCAGTTTAACTTTAGGAACCACAGTTATCAGGGGAGAGCACGAACACAGTCCCCCACTACCACAAATTATGCAGTCGAGTTTTCCGCATTTGGGGAAATCGCAGGGGTCAGCACATCCGGAGTGCAATGGATAAGCCTCGCCCTGGGAAAACCACCTTGGTGATCATGTTATCTCAACTGCCAGGTAAGTATGAGGTCCCTTGCCCACGCGCAGGCACTCCATCATTATATACTTACTCAAGTCTTACGGTCTTTTCTTCAGCGCGCCTTCTGTACATCACATTACCTCACTCTAACAGGGCCTCGTGAAGTCACCAGGAAACCATGTGGATATTAATCACCAATGGCGTGAAAATTCTATGTTGGGGGAACGGGCAGCCTCTGGGAGAAATGTCATCTACATACACCACGCCTCTGTGATGACGTCGTGGGCACGGGAATGTCACTCTGCCCACTAAGGCAGATGGCGGGGGAGGGGCTTGTTCATTGTGGAGGGTCAAGTCTAGAAATCAAAACATTTGAGGCCTTGGGGCGCCCGAGGTACATTCCACAGGCTCTTGGCAAAAAGGATTTTTTTTTTTTTTTTTAGCTCATTCTGTTTCTGCCAGCGGAGGGAACTCATCCTCACAGGACACAATTTCTAGAGGATTCCCCCTTGTTTAAGTTTAACTACTAACAGAAAATCGTTTTTCCATGGTATTTTTCTGTGGAGGTTCATTATAGTTACTTATTTGCACACAGCCACCTAACTTAATAAAAACCAAGGGGAGAAAGGCCAAGATAACACCTTCGAAGAAATACATCAGACCGGACAGTGGGACACAACAGTCATTTCCGCTTGCCGCAGGTCACGGTAGGCGGAGCAAAGGCAGCTTGGGCTACGTGGATTAGTTGCACGTCAGACGGGGCCAGTGAGACCTTCTCAAAAACCAAATAAAGCGGAAAAAGAAATCCAAGAAAAGACAACTGCTTCTTCCAGCGGAAAAGAAAACGCAAAGAGGGTTGGCGACCCAGCCCCTCCCCAGGCGTCCATCCTTTCCAGCTCTTTCCCTGGGACGGCCTGCGCAGGCGCACCGGAAGAACTCGTAGGACGCCGGAAGTCGAGTTTCCGGGACGCCTTAGGCAAGGTACCTGCGGTACGCAGAGGCGCCCACCCTGTGTAGGCCTCCGTGGGCCGCCATGAACCGGCTCCTGGATGACTACGACCCTTACGCGGTGGAAGAGCCGAGCGACGAGGAGCCGGCTCTGAGCAGGTGGGCCGCTGTCCCGCGGCGTCCGCCCGGCCATGGGCGAGGCCGTTGTGCTCGCCGCGCCTGCCGAGCCTGGGCGCACGTCCTGCTTCACTTGTGGGAGCCTCGGGGTGACTGGTGGGGCTGGCTGCTCAGGCTCTGGGGAGCCAGGATGGACAGCAGTGCGGAAAGAGGGGTGTTCCGGAATCACGGGGGCCCCAAGCGTAAATCCTCTGATGGAACCCTGCTTCTTTACGTTTACTAGCACTGTGACAGAAGGCAAGTCGGTTATCCTCGGCTTCGCATCTGTAAATGGAAATACAAGTGTGGGACAATATCCTAAACTAGTGAGGGCCACAGGCCTTAGCATGAAATACTAATCTTAAAGACGGTCAAATGGAAATAAGGGAATAGTGATTGGGCATTTTTTGGGGGGCGTTACCATAGAGATAAATACAAAATTCTTGTTCTCCATAGGTTTATCTTACAATAGGGGAAATAAAGTGCTTATCTTCGAAGGCTATAGTAGAAGATGGCCTGTGATAGGCACTGATGAAGTTCTATAATGTGATAATATAAAATAATATAGAAATATAAAGTGGCACTTCTGGGAAGGGATTATTTATCCTATTTGAGGGAACTTGCAGTGTTTACACTTATATGTAAACATATCTATTTCCCTTGTTGGGTATTGAATCCATTGCATTTTTTATATCTATCTCTCCATCTATCTAGTTTGTTTGTTTGTTTTTTGAGACACGGTTTCTCTTTGTAACAGCCCTGGCTGCCCTGGAACTCACTATGTAGACCAGACTGACCTCAAACTCAGAGGTCCACCTACCTCTGCCTCTCAAGTGCTGGGATTAAAGGCAGGCACCACCATGTTTCATTTTTTAATTTTAATTTTTGAGACAGGGTCTCAGTGTATAGATCTGGCTGGCCTGGAACTTGCTCTGTAGACTAGGCTTGCCTTGAACTCAGAGATCCACTTGCCTTTGCTTCCAAGTGCTGGGGTGCGCCCTGTCGCTTGTTTCTTCCTGTATTAACCTAGATTTTAGATCAGTGGTTCTCAACCTTCCTAATGCTGTGACCCTTTAACACAGTTCCTCATGTTCCCCAACTATAAAATTATTTCATTGTTACTTCATAACTGTAATTTTACTAATGTTATGAATCATAATGTAAATATCAGATATTCAACATGTTGAGAACCACTGTAGAAGATTCTAGTTTGGGGCCTGGGAAGATGGCTTAACTTGTAAAAACACTTGCTGTGCAAGCCTGTGGACCTGAGTTCTATCCCCGGAAAGCCAGATGTGTTAGTATGCAACTCCTGTGGTGAGATGGGAGGGCAAGGCAGGAAGGAGGCGCCATCAGAGGCTTGAGGACCAACTAGCCTGTAGTCTACTGCCAGAAACAAGAAAGACCCTTCTTCAGCAAGACAGAAGGCACAAACTAGTTTTTCAAAGTTATTTTCTGACTTCAGATGCATGTGCACACATAAATACAGACTAAACAGTGAAGACACAGAACACTATCATTTCGAGGATCCCTTTTAGTAACCCTGCATGTATGCTAGTCTTTCTCTCTGCTCTTGGTACTCATAATTTATCTCATGCTGGCCTCAAACTCACTGCAATTTTTTCTGCCTAATACGTGTGTGTCACCACCTTTCCTGTCTCCTAATTTGGGACTACAGGTGTGCACCATCACACTTGGCTACCTTTTCGGTGTTGTTTAGTGGTCACTCTCAATTCCTTTCTGACCTTGCATCCTACTGCACCCTCTGGATGTCATTAGTCATCTGTCCACTTCTGTAGTGTTATGTAAGTGTATGTATGTATGCACTATATAACCTTTGGGATTTGGCTTTTTTCCGGAGATTTAGTTGTGGTAGTATGTTGTGTGTGTGTATTGTATAATTCTCCCCACCCCACCCTTCTTTTCTGTGGTAAGGATCAAACCCAGGGCTTTGTACCTGCTAGGCAAGTGTTCCATCAGTGAGTTATATCCCATAGTACAGACAGATGTGTACTACCATATGGGAAGAATGTGTTTCTCTCTCCTTTCTTCCCCCCTCTCTCTTTTCTCTCTTTTTTTTTTTGGTTTTTCAAGACAGGGTTTCTCTGTGTAGCCCTGGCTGTCCTGGACTCACTTTGTAGACCAGGCTGGCCTCGAACTTACAGAGATCCACCTGCCTCTACCTCCCAAGTGCTGGGATTAAAGGCGTGCGCCACCACCGCCCGGCTTCTTTTCTCTCTTTTTTTTTTTTTTTGGTTTTTCGAGACAGGGTTTCTCTATATAACAGCTCTGGCTGTCCTAGACTCACATTGTAGACCAGGCTGGCCTCGAACTCACAGAGATCCGCCTACCTCTGCCTCCCAAGTGCTGGGATTAAAGGCGTGCGCCACCAACGCCCGGCTTCTTTTCTCTCTTTTTAAGAGAAAGGGTTTTGCCGGGTGTGGTGGCGCACGCCTTTAATCCCAGCACTCAGGAGGCAGAGGCAGGTGGATCTCTGTGAGTTCAAGGCCAGCCTGGTCTACAAAGTGAGTTCAGGACAGCCAAGGATACAGAGAAACCCTGTCTTGAAAAACAAAAACAAAACGAACAAACAAAAAAGAGACAGGGTTTCTCTGTGTAGCCTTGGCTATCATGGAACTCACTCTGTAGACCAGGCTGGCCTTGAACTCAGAGATCTGCCTGCCTCTGCCTCCTAGTGCTGGATTAAATGCATATGTCACCACGCCCATCTGAATCTGTTGTTATTGCTGACGCAAGGTCTCATGTATCCTGGGCTGCTGGCTTCTGACCCTCCTGCTTCCACCTCTCAAGTGCAGGGATTACAGACATTCATAGCAACATCTGTTTTATGTGATGCCAGTGCTCAAACCTAGCCCTGTGCCTACCAGACAATCACTCTACCAACTCAGTAACAGCCTCAGCCTTTAATCATTATGTATATACTTCATATTGTATTAGAAATGTCTTAGACATTTAATTTGTTCTTGTTTTGAGATAGGGTCTCATGTAGCTCAGAGCTGATTTTGTCTCCATTGTGTACCTGAGGATGTTCTTGAACTCTTCATCCTCTGGCCTCCTAAGTGCTGAGATTATAAGTGTGCACCATCACGTCTGACTTAATTCATTAAAATATTTTAAAGTACATTTAAAAATTTTTGTATATGTGGGCATATGGATGAAGATGAATCTTTAATTACCCAATACATATTTATTAATAACTATGCACTTATAATAGATATAAACAATCACCAACTACTAGCCCTAAGAATGACTATAACCCATGTTATTTAACAACGGAACCTATTAGTAACTATAACAACTATTATCTAACAACTAATTCTGACCTTTTAGAAGGATACAGTCTCTGGGGCATGTCCTCAGTTGTCAGGAACACCTCAGGAGTAGATCCTTTAAGGGATTTAGTTAACAGTTTTTCTTCAGGAATATCTCAGACTTAAGTCCTTTAGGGTAAATTGGCTATGGCAGCTTCACTTTAAATGAGGCTTGAGGGTTTCTTCTCTCTGGAAGGCCTCAGCTGTCCATAAGCCAACTTATTCAGTTTGTATTAACCACTCAGCCGCTGTGCCTCAGTCTTTGAGGCTGGCCACAGTTCCATTCAGGCCACTGTTTGAACTGGTCAAACCCCTCTAGGCAAAAGCTGTGCCACAGGGTTTAGTCCTTGGCCTTTTGCTGCATTGCTGAGACCTTCTCTGCTCACCAGCTTCTTTCTGCCTCGGGGAGAGCTAACTAACTTTTCAGTTCTGAGATCAGCTTTTCAGTCCACCAGCATTTTCTCCATCAGATGATACAAGCTGCCTTGTATCTCGTAGTCTCTAGTGTGGGAACTCTATAGCATGGGAACTCTCAGGCTCCACCCACTTTGTCCTTAAATAGGGTCTCTCCTGGGTTCACCTGGCTTCAGTCTAATCTTGGCTCTGGGTCACTTCCGTAAGGCTATTAGCAGCTGAAAACAATGCCAGGCCATAAACCTTGTTTTTAGTCCATATGCTGCTATGCCAAGTGCCCACAGCCAAGTTGATCTTCATGCCCCATATTAAGAGACTGTTTCAGCCGGGCGGTGGTGGCGCACGCCTTTAATCCCAGCACTTGGGAGGCAGAGGCAGGCGGATCTTTGTGAGTTCGAGGCCAGCCTGGTCTACAAAGTGAGTCCAGGACAGCCAAGGATACACAGAGAAACCCTGTCTCGAAAAACAAAAAAAAAAAAAGAGACTGTTTCAGAAGCCCCTAGATATTCACTAAATCTATATTAATCTAACTCCCTTTACATATGGGTGCCATGGCGCATGTGTGGAGGTCAGAGGATAACTTCTCTCCTTCCATGTGGTCCCAGGAATTGAACTCAGGTCTTCAGGCTTGGCGACAAACACTTTACCTGCTGCTGAGCTATCTTGCTGGCCCTGGCTTAATTCATTTTTGTTGTTTTATTTCTCCTAACTATTGATTTAGTCTATTATAATTCTCTTGGTAGGAAACTAATCACAGAAGGCAATATAAATTGACAGAAGCTAGTTAGGAGGATTTGTAATGTAATTTTCTTAGGGCCAGTGATGTAGCCCAGTGATAGAACAGGTGCTTAGAGTGCATCAAGTCTTGGATTCAGTTACCAGCACCAGGAAAAACCGATCATTGTACATAGTTCTCTCTCTTCACAGAGTCTTTGAAATTATAATGTTTGATTGTTATTAATACATTTTATATTGATGATTAACTGTATGTTATTACTATTATTATTTGTTTTTTTGAGACACAGTTTTTCTGTGTGATAGGCCTGGCTGTCCTGGACTTGTTTCGTAGACCAGGCTGGCCATGAACTCACAGAGATCCGCCTGCCTCTGCTTCTGTCTCTGTCTCTTGAATGTTGGGATTAAAGTTGTACACCACCATGGCCAGCTAATTTATATATATGCTTTATTTAAGTAAAACTCAGTTTTGTGAAGTAAGCTTTTTTAGTTGATAGAATTATGAATTGGTACAATGCTACAGGAAAGCCATGTGATAATACAAGAAGTCAGAAAGAGAGCTGGAGAGATGACTCAGTGGTTAAGAGCATTGGCTATTCTTCCAGAGGACCTGGGTTAGAATCTCAGTACTCACATGGCCACTTACAACCATTTGATTGTAACTGGGGGATCCAGTGCCCTTCCTGGCCTCTGTGGCACCAGCAACACAGCTGAAGCACAGATAAACGTCCAAGAGAACACCTACACATAGATAAACGTCCAAGAGAACACCTACACACAGATAAACGTCCAAGAGAGCATCTACACACAGATAAACGTCCAAGAGAGCATCTACACACACAAGGAAAGAAAGAAGCTGTCAGGTTGCACTTGTGGCTCTTGTCTATAACTCAGCATTCAGGAAGCAGAGGTAAGAGGGTCACTGCAGGTTTGAGGTCAGCCTGGTCCAGGTTAGCCAGAGCTATATAGTGAACCCTTGTCTCAAAAAACCAGAACTGAAAATAGGAAGAATTAGCTGATCTATTGCCTATTAATGATCACTGGTGTATGTAACATGATAGGTATATCAGATGTAAATTCGTAAAACCTAAAATTGCTGATGAGCAGTAAGATGATAGAAGTTTCCATGATTTTACTTTATTTTATGGTGTTAGTCTTCAAGCCTAGGGCCTTGAAGGAGCTATGTAAGTGCTCTACCACTGAGTCACATCCCAGCCCTGAGTTTAATATTTTTAATGTTCATATTCTCTGTGCTTTTAATGTTTGCTAGTTCCGAAGATGAAGTGGATGTGCTTTTACATGGAACTCCAGATCAAAAACGAAAGCTCATCCGGGAATGTCTTACTGGAGAAAGTGAATCATCGAGTGAAGATGAATTTGAAAAAGAAATGGAAGCTGAATTAAACTCCACCATGAAAACAATGGAGGACAAGCTGTCCTCTCTGGGAGCAGGTAAACTTGGGCTCAGCTGTCACCGATTTCCTGTTAGGACCGTGTTCTTTTGTGTCTCTAGAACTTTGTGTAGATGCCCAAGAATCTGTGTGTGTGTGGGTAAGTGGTGCTGGGGGTTACACCTGGGTCTTGTGTTTGCTAGGCAAATTGTTCTACCACTGAGTTACAGCCCCCTTCTTTAATTTTTCTTTCTTTCTTTTTCCTTTTTGTTTTTTAAATTTTTGAAACAGGGTCTGGCTAAGTTACCCAGTCTGGCCTTGAACTCTGTGGCCTCCCTCTGTGATTCTTTGGCCTCAGTCTCCTGAGTAGCTGGGTGACAGATCTGCACTACCTGGTTTGACTAATACAATATGTATGAAGTGAAAGATGAACGTGTTTGGCAGCCTGCCAGTGTTCTCCTGGATGACTAGCATGTCATGTACTATCAGATACTATTTAGTAGTAGGTTCTGGCATTATTTCCTTTTTAGGGTTTGATGGCAGATTTAATGGTGTGTCACTACAAATTCCTGTCTCTTTGTAGTAATAAATATATTTCATTTTTAGAACTTTATGTACAATTTACTTGACCTGAAAATTGGTTTGTGAAAGTAAGACTGGTCAGAACTGGTTTTTCGTATTGCTGTGTGCTACAGCTTGGAGAACTGAAGGGTGCAGTTGAGGCAGAGGAAGAGTCAGGGACACAGGCATGTGAAGACATAAGCTAGAAGAGGAAGTGTGCCTGGCCCATCTCTCTGCCTAATGCCCCTTGAGTCAAGAATCTCTTTCCTGTTCTCCATGGTACATTGTGTCATTAAAAGGTAGCAATATGTATGCCGAAAACCTGGAAATATGGCATTTAAACTATAATTAGATTTGTAGGAAGGGAGAAACTTGTCAAGGACTAATTCCCTATAGGTACATAGGGTAAGTAATCAAGAAATCAAGTAAGTGAGTTGTAAAAATATTTGGCTATACAAATGAGATTGTGAATAATTTAACACTATTTGAAGTGATGGAAGTATATGTAGAGGCCTTTTTTCCTTGTGGGTCAGACATGGTTTAGTTTGTGAACTTCACTCTGGTTTGCTAGGGTCTTCCTCAGGAGTTGGCAAAGTGGGAGGAGTTACAGCAAAGTATTATGATGACATATATTTTGACTCCGATTCTGAGGATGAAGACAAAACAGGTGAGCAACATTGCTTAGCAGGCTTATTTTCTTTGTATGAATAATGTCTGCCTTAACAGTTATTTAATGTTATATTGTCCCTCAGTGTTATATTTAAAATTTTTATTTTATGTTAATGGGTATTTTGTCTGCATGTGTATTTGTGTGTGCACCATGTGCATGCCTGGTGCCCTCAGAGGCCGGGAGAGGCTGGACAGACCCTGTCTCCAGAAAAAAAACCTCAAAAAAGCCGGTGTGGGCTGGGCGTGGTAGCGCACACCTTTAATCCCAGCAGTTGGGAGGCAGAGGCAGGCGGATCTCTGTGAGTTTAAGGCCAGCCTGGTCTACAGAGTGAGTTCCAGGACTGCCAAGGCTGTAACACAGAGAAACCCTGTCTCGAAAAACAAACAAAAAAAGCCAGGCTTGGTGGTGCACACCTTTAATCTCTTGCCCCCCCAAAAGCAAAGTACCACAAATAAAATGTGGCAGCCATTGAAAATTCATAATTGGTGACACTCATAATCACCAGAACTATGAACCTCACATTGTTGCTGAGGGTTTAACTGTTGCCTTTATTCAAGTTATGATCAGAGATGAATTTGTTACACAATTGAGCACAATATCTAATAACACTGTCCGTAGAAGAACAGATGACATATCTGGTGACATTCTTGATTAGGCAATCCAAGAAGTTAGATCTGCTCTACTTGGAGTATTTAGTATCAGCTTACTGAGTCTACAGACGCTGCACACTTTTCACAGTTACGGTTTACATGAGGTATAATAATGATGGTCACTTCAAAGATAAGTTTCTTTTTTGCAAACTTTTTGAAAAACAGCTACTACATGTGATGTATCTGATGTAGTAGGTTCACTTCTGAGTGAGCATAAGGTCTTTGGGGAAAGGTGCGTGGTGTTCACATCAAGGTGCCCCAGCAGTGCTAGGATGGCAGTCTGGATGTCAGCGTTTCCTATTGAATGAGTCACCAGAAATCATCAGAACTCACTGTGTGATTCTTCAGCAAAAACTAGCAGCAAAGACACTGCCACAAGACTTACAAGAAATAAAGAAAAGCATCTTTAGTTCTGTTAATTTTGTAAAGGTGAGTGCTTTAAACAGTCAACTCTTTACAACTGTGCAATGGGTTGGATGCGCTGACCAAAGCTCTGATATTTCTCATAAGTGAGGTGGTTGTCGTGTGCCTGCACAACAGAGGAGACATCAGACAGCCATGAACCGCCACGTGGGTGCTGGGAATTGAACTCAGGACCTCTGGAAGAGCAGTCAGTGTCTGTAACTGCTGAGCCATCTCTCCAGCCTAAGAGGAAAAGTTTTTAAGTGGGTTTTTGAGCTTTGTGATGAACTCAAGATGTTTTTTCGCGGGGAAACGAATGAGTGCTGGGGGTGGGGGGAGCAGGTCCTGGATTGGGGGGACAGAACAGACACGAGAGAACGGAGACAAGATAGGATTCTGATCAAGTCTCAAACTTTATTTTCTCGTAGCTGAATATATGCTTTGCAGTAGCAGGAAGTATTAGCAGGAACTACCTTGCCCTGACGTTAGGGCCTTTGGGTTGCTAGGTTACCAAACTACAGAATGTACAGCAGCTAGGGAGGAACAGAGTGTCAGACCACAGAACTCCTTAGGGGAGGTCCAGATGTATTCACAGAAGTTAACTCTTAACAAAAGCTCCAGGACCCTATTGTCCAGCCGAGCAGGAACAGTTTTGGTTCCCAGCATTTTTTAAATCAGAAAGCAAGAAGTACTCTTCAGCAATTAAATATGAATTACAGAAAATAGCTTACTTGGTTCTTTGCCATCTTGAATGAGTTAAATTTATCCCTGTTGCAAGGAGCAGATGCAGCATGCCTCGATTTGTCTGAAAAGATCAATCATTCCAAATGAAATTTCAGCTTTGGCAAAAAAATTGGATGAAAATAAAATTTACATGTTGCTTACCTTATCTGCTTTCTTTGAGGAACATGACATTGAACCAGACAAAAGGATTAGGATGATAATTTCTGTAAGAGAACACTTGCACATGCTTATAGACAAAATTTCATCATATTTTCCAAATCTACCTGATACCTTGTTTGCACTTGCCAGAAGCCTACTCAGAGTTAGTTGAAGATGTTCCTGAGACACACAAGGGGTTCACTGAGCTTGCTAACAGACATGCAGCGCACACTGATTTTCCACAGTGCCAGTTACACAATTGTGGATCAAGTGTTTGCAGTTATACCCTGTCCTGTCTGAGACTGCTGCTCCTTCTTCGATTTCCAACACCATGGCTTTGTGAAACAGGATTTTCCGGCTTGTTGGTTTCAAGTCTAAATACAGAAGATTTGTTGTGAAAGAAGCAATTCTCTGCCAAAGCGCCCTCCCCGCCTTCCTCACAGGGTTCTTGTGTAGTCCTGGCTGTCCTGGAACTCATCTTTAGACCAGGCTGGACTTGAACTCAGAGATCTGCCTGGCTTTATGTTCTGAGTGCTGGGATTAAAGGTGTGCATGCACCCCACCCCTCCAGCGAAAGAAGCAATCTCACACTTGCAACAGTAAATTTTTATTTATCAAACATATATTTATTTATTTTAAAAAATTTTTTTTGGTTTTTTGAGACAGGGTTTCTCTGTGTAGCACTGGCTGTCCTGGACTCGCTTTGTAGACCAGGCTGGCCTCGAACTCACAAAGATCCGCCTGCCTCTGCCTCCCAAGTGCTGGGATTAAAGGCGTGCGCCACCACCGCCCGGCATAAACATATTTATTAATAATTAACAATTACCTAACAATTGTCTATAAAATTCCTAAATCCTAAACCCAAACCCTAACTCTGAAACCTAGCACCTAAAACTTAATACAAACATTTAACATTAAGCTAAGGTTTCTCAAAAGGATATTTTCTTCTGAGTGTGGGTCTGTATGGATGGCTGGTCTTCATACAATTCTTAGTCTTAAAGTCTCTGAATTTCGTTTGTCGCCATCATGGTCTTAAGACCAATTAACATATGAAAGTTTCCCAGCCGGTTTACCTATTCAGATGCTTATGGCCTGCAAAGGCCCGAGGTGCCAGAGCTCTGCCTCCTCTAAGCGCTCCTGAATCTCAGGGAGAATTGTCTCCTCTCCAGACCAGAGGGTAAAGCTTTCCGATGATGAGATTAAAGTGAGTTTCTCTGCCGGAGGAGGAAAATGCTGCCTAGTGAGTTAGGAACAGGAGAGTCCTCTGTCCTTGTGAATCCTGACCTAAATATCACCTGTCAGCAGAAGCTTTTGGGCACTTCCAAGTCATGCCTCCTGGCAGTGTCATTCAGATGCTTTTTGCAGAGAGCTGTGAAATGACAGGAGACCTCCACAGGGTGGGCACCTCAGGGGGCATGTCCTGCCCCTAGCCCTAAGATCAAAGAGGTCCTGGTCCTTGGCAAGTTCTCAAGGACATGTCACTTCGGAAGTAAGTCTTTTATCTTAGAGTCCAGCCTTATTCCAAGTTCCCTATGCTATTATATGCTAACACTGAACCCACCACACACAGTGATACACTGGCTTTTTACAAAAACTGTTTAAAACTTTGGCGATGTAATTTACTGTTGTATTAACAGTGTTACCCATGCTACACCGTGGTTCAAGACAAAATTTCACTTATTTGTAATTAGAAATAAATATTTGACAATATATAACTTAATATTGTGTTTGACATTAATCACTATGCTTTAGTTATGGTTAGTTTGTAACAATGAAAATATAGCTTGTATATTATATATTTACATTATGATTCATAACAATAGCAAAATTAGAGTTTTGAAGTAGCAATGAAAATAATTTTATGATTTAGATCACCACAACGTGAGGAACTGTGTTAAAGGATCACGGCATTAGGAAGGTTGAGAACCACTGGATTAAAGGCATGCACCATCACATCTAGCTGGAAATATGTATAAGTTTATATGCACATGTGTTTTTATACATATATATTTATTATATATTTTTTTCTTTTTTTGAAACAGGGTTTCTCTGTAACCCTTGGCTGTCCTGGAAGTTGCTCTGTAGACTAGCTGGCCTCAGATTTAGAGGTCCACCTGTTTCTGCCTCCCTTGTGCTGGGACACCACTGCTATCTGACTCTTACGCTTTTATATTTACCTCCACCTGTGTGTTATATATATATCAGGTTGGCCTCAGAGATCCAGCTGCCTCTACCCTGTCATACTCTCCCATCCCACAGTACTAGGACTAAAAGTGTGTACCACCATACCTAGCCTAAAAGCACATTTTTGCTTTTTTTTTTTTTTTTTTCGAGACAGGGTTTCTCTGTGTAGCCCTGGCTGTCCTAGAACTCGCTCTGTACGCCAGGCTGGCCTTAAACTCAGAGATCTGCCTGCGTCTGCCTCCTGAGTGCTGGGATCAAAGGCATGTGCTACTGGGCTGGAGAGATGGCTCAGAGTTAAGAGCACTGGCTGCTGTTCCAGAGGTCCTGAGTTCAATTCCCAACAACCACATGGTGGCTCACAACCATCTATAATGAGATCTGATGCCCTCTTCTGGCCTGCAGGCATACATGGAGACAGAACACTGTATATACAATCAATCAACAAACAAACAAACAAATAAATAAATAGCCAGGCGGTGGTGGCGCACGCCTTTAATCCCAGCACTTGGGAGGCAGAGGCAGGTGGATCTCTGTGAGTTCGAGGCCAGCCTGGTATACAAAGTGAGTCCAGGACAGCCAGAGCTGTTATACAAAGAAACCCTGTCTCGAAAAACAAAAAAAAAAAAAAAAAAAAAGAAGAGGTATGTATCACCACCGCCTGGATAAAAGCACATTAAAAAAAAAAGATTTATTTATGTGTATTGGTGTTTTGGCTGCATGTATGTCTATGTGAGGGTGTTTGATCCCCTAGAACTGGAGTCATAGACAGTTGTGAGCTGCCATGTGGGTGCTGGGAATTGAACCCAGGTCCTCTGGAAGAGGAGCCAGTGCTCCTAACTGCTGAGCCATCTCTCCAGCCCAAAAGCACTTTTTTTTTTTTTTTTTTTGTTTTTTCGAGACAGAGTTTCTCTGTGTAACAGCCCTGGCTGTCCTGGACTTGCTTTGTAGACCAGGCTGGCCTTGAACTCACAGAGATCCGCCTGCCTCTGCCTCCCAAGTGCTGGGACTAAAGACATGTGCCACCATGCCCAGCCTCAAAAAGCACATTTTTTAAAGTCTACTTTTTTGGTTATTTGTTTTGTTTTTGTTTTAAATATTCTGGGTCCTCAAGAACGTTATACCAGGGGCCAGAGCAGTGGCACTCAACCTTCCTAATACTGCGACCCTTTAATAGTTCCTGATGTTCCCAACCATAAAATTATTTTTATTGCTTCTTTATAACTGTAATTTTGCTGTTATGAATCATAATGTAAACATCTGAGTTTTCCAATGATCTTTGGCTACCCCTGTGAAAGGGTCCCAGGGTTTAACAAAAGTAAACCCTACCCCAAAATACAATACATAAAATTAAATAAAATAAAGCTAGCTATTCTTCAAATAAGAGTCTTGTCCAATTAAGACACTAAAATAAAGGATAGAGGAGGCCAAGGGGCTAAGTTCAAATAATGAAAACTCACAGTCTCAAAAAAACCCACTTAAAACTAACTGGGCATGGTGACATCTGTAATCCCAGTGCCTGGGAGACTGAGGCATTTGGATCATGAGTTCAAGGTCACTGTGTAGCCCAGGCACAGCATTTCTGTTGCCTCCACCTTCCAAGTGTTGGTATTGCTGGCCTACGAAAAGCTTTAGGCATCTTTTTAAAAGACATGCCTGTGATCCCAGCACTCGGGAGGCAGGGGCAGGTAAATCCCTGTGAGTTGAAGGCCAGCCTGGTCTACAGAGAGAAACCCTGTCTCGAAAACCCGAAAAAGAAAAAAAAAAAAGATAATCCAAACAGAATAAATACATAATATGGGAAACAGGAGAGTCATTTTATATTAAAGAAGTGTAAACTTTAGACGTGATGCTGATCCATATTCTTAACCTTTTAAAAATGAACAGAGGTGAACAAGAAAAAGAAGAAGAAACGACACAGGATCCCAACAAACGATGAGTTGCTGTATGATCCCGAGAAAGATAACAGAGACCAGGCCTGGGTTGATGCGAAGAGAAGGGGGTAAGCATTTAAATCTGTATTTAGAATCTTTAGAGAAAGCCAGAGTGACTTTTCATTGCTTTCCTGTTTTACTGTATGTATGCTTGTTTTCATGAAAACACATCAAAAAAGTTGGAGGATGGGGCTGGAGAGATGGCTCAGCAGTTAAGAGCACTAGCTAGTGTTCTTCCAAAGGTCCTGAGTTCAATTCCCAGCAACCACATGGTGGCTCATAACTATCTACCATGTGATCTGATGCCCTCTTCTGGCTGCAGGTGTGCATGCAGATAGAGCACTCATAAATAAATGAATCTTTAAAAAAAATTTGGAGGAGAAAAATCTTGAATACTTTTATGTTGCAGAATATTTGATCACATTGTGAATCCTAAGAAACTGTAAAAACCTGTTTCTAATTGTAGGATGGCTCAGCCCGGTCATTACAGACAGCTGTGAACTGCTATGTAGGTGCTGGGATTTGAACCCGGGTCCTTTGGAAGAACAGCCAGTGCTCTTAACCTCTGAGCCATGTCTCCAGCCCTTTTAGTTTTTTAAAACAACAACTTTATTTGAAAATAACCAGCAAATTTCAGATAGTCGTGTTTTGTTTGTTTGTTTGTTTTTTGAGACAGGGTTTCTCTGTATAACAGTCCTGGCTGTCCTGGAACTTGCTTACCAGGACAGAACTCATAGACCAGGCTGGCCTCGAACTCACAGAAATCTGCCTGCCTCTACCCTCCGAGTGCTGGGATTCAAGGTGTGTGCCACCATGCCCTGCTCAGATAATCAAATTTTATAATTTATTATTTAAATTTTATTTATTTTTCAAGACAGGGTTTCTCTGTGTACCTGTAGCTGTCCTGGAACTTACTCTGTAGACCAGACAGACTGTCCTCCAACTCAGATATCTGCCTGCCTCTGCCTCCTGAGTGCTGGGATTAAAGATGTTTTCCAACATTGCCCGACTGAATTTTTATTTATTTTTAAAAAAGATTCTTAGGTAACCCAGACTGGCTTCCAAGCTTAAAATGTAGTTGGGGCTGGCTTTAAATGAAACCCCAGATCATCCTGCCTCCACCTTCAAAATGCTGTCTGAAGTTTACAGGTGTGTGTCACCTCAGCAACTAATTGTCGAGTTATTGATGAATCTAAACTGTTATAGTCAGTTTCTTCATTTAAGAAATGAAATAACTTTTTTTTTTTGTATTTTGTTTTTTTGGGGACAGGGTTTCTCTGTGTTGCAGAGCAGAGCCCTGGCTGTCCTGGACTCACTTTGTAGACCAGGCTGGCCTCTAACTCACAGAGATCCACTTGCCTCTGCTTCCCAAATGCTGGGATTAAAGGTGTGTGCCACCATGCCTGGCCGAAATAACTTTTTTATTGTTCTTTTTTAAAATTGGTCTTGCTATGTAGTCCTGGCTGGCTTGGTACTCATTATGTATGCTTCCCTGGCTAATTTATAGCAGTCCTGCCTCAACCTCCTAACAGCCTGGATTATATGTATGTGTCACTGTGCCTGGCGTTCCCTCTCACCCTTACCACATAGTATTAGAGATTGTTTGAACCTAGGCTCTTGAGCATGCTAGGGTAGTGTATCACTGAGCTGTATCCTCAACTTGAATTTTGCTTTTTAAAACAAGGTCTCATTAAGTTGTTCAGACTGGCCTTGAAGTCACTCTGTAGCCCCATGGGCCTAGAACTTGCAGTCCTCCTGCCTCAGCCTCCTGGGAAGCAGGAACTATGGACCTATAGGCATGATTATAAAACTAACTAACTTTTTACTGGTTGGTTGGTTGGTTTGTTAGTTTGTTTTTCTGTCTTTTTAAATTAACTTTTCTTTTTTTTTTTTTTGGTTTTTCAAGACAGGGTTTCTCTGTATGTCTCTGGCTGTCCTGGTCTCACGTTTGTAGACCAGGCTGGCCTCGAACTCACAGAGATCCGCCTGCCTCTGCCTCCCAAGTGCTGGGATTAAAGGTGTGCGCCACCACCGCCCGGCTCAAATTAACTTTTCAAACTAGTTTTCCCAAATAGATAGGTTAAACTTTTTTTTTAAAGTTTTTTTTTTTTGTTGTTTGTTGTTGAGATAGAGTCTCTCCTAGATTGGCATAGAAATCCCAGGCAAGTCTACTCCTGCCTCAGCCTCCCAAATGCTGGGATTATAACTATGCATCATCACACTTATTTTATAATTTTAAATTATCTTGAGATTAGAATTTTAGCATCTAGGGCTGGAGAGATGGCTCAGCGGTTAAGAGCACTGGCTGCTCTTCCAGAGGTCATGAGTTCAATTCCCAGCAACCACATGGTGGCTCACAACCATCCATAATGAAATCTGGTGCCCTCTTCTGGCCTGCAGATATATATACCTGCAGACAGAACACTGTATACATAATAAAATTAAAAAAAAAAACCACTAAAAAAAAAAAAAGAATTTTAGCATCTAAATTATTAATTTTATTTTTTTGGCCATCCTGGAACTACGTAGACCAGACTGGCTTTGAATACACAGAGATCCATCTACCTCTGCCTCCCAAGTGTTTTTTGTTTTTTTAATCCCAAAGGGATTAAAGGCTTGCATCACCTTGCAGGCCCAAGAGCAAAATGTTTTTGAGGTTTATCTACATTGTAACACAGTGCTTCTTTTTATGGCTGAATGATGCCATTATGTCTATGTATGTATCTCAGTTTTTTTTTTTTTTTTTTTTTTGGTTTTTCGAGACAGGGTTTCTCTGAATATCTCTGGCTGTCCTGGACTCGCTTTTTGTAGACCAGGCTGGCCTCGAACTCACAGAGATCCGCCTGCCTCTGCCTCCCAAGTGCTGGGATTAAAGGCGTGCGCCACCACTGCCCGGCTTGTATCTCAGTTTTTTTGTCCATTGGCCCAACAAGGGATGTTTGTGTTCTATCTGTCTTTTGACTGTCATGAATAGTGTTGTCAATACTGGTGTACAGTTGTTGGTTTGAGTCCTTTTTTTTTTTTTTGGTTACAAACCTAGGAGAAGAATCTCAAGGTCTCGTGGTAATTCTGTGTTTTAATGTTTTATGTGCTTGTGTGTGTGGTGCTGGGGATTGTGTGCTATTCCATACACTAGGCAAGTGTTATGTTGCTGAGCTTCACTCTGAGTGCCGAGGGCTGGAATGGGTGTCTGTTTTTCAAGTATGGAGCATTGATGTTGCTGTGGATCTCTGTATGCACCCTTTAGCTTCAGTTTTTCCTGTGTCCTTTCCTCTTCCTGGTTGACTCCTGAGCCGTTTCCTCTAGCGTCCCCTGGTGTTTAGTCACTGAAGCGTCCTTTATTCTGTTTTCTGAGGCAGGATCTCCTAGGAAGCATAGTTTGGCCTGAAATTTGCTTTGTTAACTCCCAGCCTGGCCTTGGGAGCTTTTGCTCTTCCTGCCTTAGCTTTCTGAATTTATTTTACTTTATTTTTAAATTTACTATTGCTTTGTGCGTATGTGCCAAGGCATGCTTGTGGAGGTTAGAGGAGAACTTGTAGGAATGACATAAGTTCTCTGGATTGGACTCAGGTTGTCAGGTGAGCAGTGAGCACCTTCACCCATTAAGCCATCTTACCAGCCCTCTGCCTTTAGTTTTTGAGGCAGAATATCTACTGAACTTTGAGCTCTGAGCTCCAGGGATCTGCCTGTCTCCATCCTGCCATCCCTGCAAGCACTGTGGTTACAGGATGGAGATCCATGCCCCGCTCCTTGTGTGGGGGCTGGCAGCTTAGCTTGGCTCGTCACACTTGAACAGCAGGCACTTCACTGTCCTAAGCCTCTGTCCCAGGCCTCCTACTCCTCTTCTTTATGTGTTTTGAGACAAGGTCTTTCTGGAGCTCACTGGGTAGTCCAGGCTGTCTTTGGACTTGTAGTCTTTCTGTGTTGTGTACCTAGTGCTAGGATTACTAGTGTGGGCTACCTTGCCTGGCCAACTTAAGTGCTTGACTACAAATGTAAAATTAGTTGTGAGACTTCCCTTGTGTTTGGCATCTTAAGTATTTCGAAGAGCCTTGGTGAGGAGTGAGACAGTTAGTTTCCTGTTAGCATTCACCTGACATTTTCCTCACAATCACACTGATACTCTGGGTTTTTTCAGTTTGTTAGGTTTGGCTTTTATTTTATTTTATTTTTTTGTTTTTTGAGACAGGGTCTCTCTGTGTATCCTTGGGTGTCCTGGACTCACTTTGTAGACCAGGTTGGCCTTGAACTCAGAGATCCACCTGCCTTTGCCTCCCAAGTGCTGGGATTAAACACATGTTCGACCACGCCCAGCCATTACAGACAGCTGCGAACTGCCATGTGGTGCTGGGATTTGAACCTGGGTCCTTTGGAAGAACAGCCAGTGCTCTTAACCTTTGAGCCATCTCTCCAGCCCAGGTTTGGCTTTTATGAGACAAGGCTCATTTTAGCTCCCACTAACCTTGAACTCTGGATGCCCTAGCCTCTGTCTCTGGAGTGTTGGGATTAAAGGCATTTACTTTGAAAAAAAAGAAAGTTACTGTATGCAATCCAGACCCAAAGAGTGAGGAAATAGGCTCTGCCACCTTGACATTTGATTTGTCTTTCTTTTTTTCTTTCTGAGCATTTTTTTCCTGCCTCTGCAGGGTGTTTTAGGTAGATCTTGTAAACCTCTTTCTAGCATTAGCCATTTCTAGAGAACTGGTTGCTCTTGTAGAGAACCTGAGTTTGGTTCCTAGCACCCACTTGGTAGCTCACCACTATCTTAACTCCAGTCCCTAGAGGTGCCATCCATATCCCTTTCTTCTGACCTCCCAGGGCACCAAACATGCATATGATGAGTGCACTTAGATCCATCCAGACAAAACATTCATACACTTAAAATAAGATAAATAAATCAAAGTAATAATAGCTAAGCAGTTTTTCTGAGCACTGATTCCTTCTCTGGACAGTGACATTAGAAACCAGGATTTGGTTGCTGAATGTATATCTCCTTCTCAAATTAACTTTTCTGTTTTAGCTATCATGCTTTTGGATTGCAGAGACCACTTCAGAAACAACAACCTGTTCCAAACAGTGACGCTGTTTTGAACTGCCCTGCCTGTATGACTACACTGTGTCTTGATTGCCAAAGGTAAGGACAACGGCAAACATATCACATGCACACTAGTGAATGGACCCCTACTCTAGAACAAACCTCCCCCCAAAATAAAAAACAGTTTGGTGGCCCTTTGCTTAAGTCAGAAGTAGATTTTTTTTTTTGTTTATGTAAAAATTTATTTGACCAAAATGTGGAAAAAGGGATAACTGTGACATATGATACAGGTGCAAGGCTCTAAAGAACAGAGTGGGTTTTATTCAAGTGTACAGTTTGCTAAAGTTCATCTCTCTGATCCTGTGATGCTTAAAAAACAGGAGTGAGGGTTCAGTTAAGTCAGAAGCAGGGTGATTTTCAGCCAGGATCTAAGCTTGAGTTAGTGCCATACCACTGGGGTATGTGGAATGTTTCAGTCTGAGGTGTTAACTGAGAAAGCAGAACTAGCTGGATAATGGTGATGCACGCCTTTAATCCCAGCATTTAGGAGACAGAGTCAGCCAGATCTCTGAGTTCAAGGCCAGCTTGGTCCACAGATGAGTTCCAGGACAGCCAGGGCTGGAAACCAAAAAAGAAAGCAAACCTATAACAAAGCCAAAAACTGTGCAGCTTTCCCTTACATAATACTCCATATCAAGCCAGGCATGGTGGCACATGCCTTTAATTCCAGCACTCGGGAGGCAGAGGCAGGCAGATCTCTGTGAGTTCGAAGCCAGCCTGGTCTACAAAGTATGTCCAGGACAGCCAGGGCTATTACACAGAGAAACCCTGTCTTGAAAAACCAAAATACCAAAAAAACCCAAAAAAAGAAAAAACTTCCATATCAAGTTCAAGCAGGAGTTTCTTGGTCTTTTATTAGTGTCATTCCAGAAGGAATTCAAATCCCAGCAAAGTTCCATTCCCCAAATAATGGAAATGAAACTAAACTAGTTTCTCTCTCTCTCTCTCTTTGATTTTTTGAGACAGGGTTTCTCTGTGTAGCCCTGGCTGTCCTGGACTCTGTAGACCAGGCTGGCCTTGAACTCACAGAGATCTGCCTGCCTCTCCCTCCTGAGTTCTGGGATTAAAGGTGTGCACCACCACACCCAGCCAAGCCAGTTTCTCTTTCTGTCACTACTTTACTGCTGGAGAGACTCTTTTATTGCCCAGTTTTTGCTTATAGAACCATTTGTTCAGTGTCGTGATGACTAGCATTCTGTTTTGTTCTA
The DNA here is from genome assembly GCA_907164525.1 of Lophiomys imhausi. NCBI lineage: Eukaryota > Metazoa > Chordata > Mammalia > Rodentia > Muridae > Lophiomys > Lophiomys imhausi. Next base: position 26,828,718 of record CAJQZJ010001694.1, on the reverse strand, counting down.
TTTTGTTTTCTCCCTATGCGGCCCCTGACTGGTCTGGAACTGTCTTTGCACACCTGGCTGGTTTTGAACACACAGATATTCTCCTGCCTCCTAAGTGCTATGACTAAAGTCTTGCACCACTAGACTGTGGATTTTCTTTTCTTTTCTTTTTTGAGTCACTATGTAACTCAGATAGCTATAGGCTTAACTTATAACTATATTTATTAATATCTCTAAACACCTATCAACCAACACTTTAGAAAGGATGCCTAGATCAAGAAGTTGCAGGTCCTTAGAGGGCAAATAGTCAGCAGTCTGTCTACAGGAACACCACAATCAGAAGTAACTCAGTGGTCACCTGACTCTGGCATTGCTATGGCAACCTAATTTCCACTTGGGGTGGGCCTCTTCTGTCTGTCTGAGACTGCCAAATTTACATGGGTCAGGGACTGCATTCCTGCTTGTTTTTTAAACCTGCCTGGTTCTTATGAACCTCCTATTGGCAGGTCTGGTGCCAAGTGTGGCCTTGGCCTTGGTTCCAAGGCTTTTGCACTCAGCTCATGGCCCAGGTGCTGCCCCCTCCCCCCCAGCTTGCTGCCTCAGGGACGGGAGTGTATTAGTGCAGCCTAGGAGCTGGCTGCTGCTGTCTCTTACTTGAGGCTTAGGTCTCTTCACCGTCTGTTGGGCTAGGCACAGGCCTCAGGCACACCTCCACTTGAGGTTGGGCCTTTTCTGTCCATGAGGCTCCAGGCACCAGCAATTGGCACATGCCCCACTTGGCACTGAGGTCTTTGGTGGGTCCTGGGCCTCTTCAGCCATGACCTTCAGCAGGGCTCTGTCTCCAAGTTGGCATACCCCAGCTGGAGTGGCTGCCTCTTCCATCTACAGGTCCTGCGAAACCCCCATGGGCAGTAGATGCTGCTCTCTGCGGCTTGGAACCTTGGCTTTTATGGCTCCAAAACGAGGCTTCACCTTGCCTCAGTCCAATCTGGACTCTGTCCACCTAGACTCAATCTTCAGCTAGAGTCTTTTGAAGTGAGGCAGCATTGAGAAGCAATGCCAAGCAAAAAGCCCCCTCTCTCCAGTTTTCCCAGCTTTCCTCTATATCGCTGTCTCTTAATTATACATCAGGCTGTCTTCTCATCGGCCAGCCCTACGCCCTCCTCCTGAGGCACGCCTGTTGATCAGGTCCACACGCACTGCCAGGTGTTTCCCACAGGTACAAAGCTTGAAGCTGACTTCGTATGGAGTCTTTTCAGAAGCCCTTACATAGTCACTACAGATGGCCCTGATAGTCTTGCTCCTCCTGCCTGAGCTTTTGCGTGCTGGAATCACAGGCTGCATTGCACATGCCCAGTGAGCCCAGTCAGCAATGACTAATTTTAGATTTCTGTGAGTGTTTACCTGTATGCATGTATGTGTACCATGTATGCTCCTTGGAAGACAGAAGAAGGTGGGTTGGAACACGTACAGACAATTGTGAGCTGCCACATTGGTGCTGGGAATCAAACTTAATTTCTCTGAAGGAGCAAGTGTTTTTTTTTGTTTTTTTGAGACAGGGTTTTCTATGTAACAGCCCTGGCTGTCCTGGACTCACCTTGTAGACCAGATTAGCCTTGAACTCACAGAGATCTGCCTGCCCCTGCCTCCGTAGTGCTGAGATTAAAGGAGTGCCCCACCACACTTGGTAGAGCAAGTGTTCTTAACAGCTGATCCATCTCTGTCGCCCCTATTCATTTATTCATTTATTTACTTAGCTTATTTAGTGTTTGTTTATTTAGTTTATATGTTACAGCATGTGTGAGGTCAGTTAACAGTGTGTAGGAGTTGTTTGCGCATGCCTTTAATTCCAGCACTTTCAAGGCAGAGGCAGGAGAATCTGAGTTCAAGGCCAGTCTCGTTTACATAGTGAGTTCCAGGACAGCTAGGGCTACATAGAGAAGCTGTTTTTCAAAAAAGAAAAAAAAATTATGTCATTCTTGAACATGGGAGATGCCGATCTTTTCTGTAGTGCTCCAGTTTTAATATATGTGCTGCTGAATTAGACATAAGGGGCAGTTTTTTAAAATTATAATTATTAGTGTAATAACCTTGCTGGCATGATGGTTCAGGTCTATCTATAATCCCGGTATTTGTGGATGGAAGCCAGATGATTGCTGTAGGTTCAAGACTATTCTTGGTTACAAAGAGAGAACCTGCCTCAAAAAACCAAAATGGGTTGGAGAGATGGCTCAGTGGTTAAGAACACTTGATGCTCTTGCAGAGGACTCAGGTTCAGTTCCCAGCATCCAGAAGGTAGCTCAGTTCCAGGTAATCTGACACCCTCTTCTGACCCCTGCAGGCAGGCATTCAGGTGATGTGCATACATGCAGGCAAAACACACACTCATATAAAAATAATTTTTTTTGTAAACAAAAAAAAAATCAATTCAAGACAGAAGAGTAAGTATGTTTGATTTTAATTGAAGTGTCAGCCACCTTGAGCCTAGGTATCATGGTGTTATTTTTTTTTTCATGGTGTTATCTTAATATACATTTTACTTCCTCCAATTTGATTTTAGACTTGAACCTGAAACCGAACTTTTAAATTATTATTTAACTCTTATTTATTACTAAATTCACTTATAACAAACACCAACAATTTCTTAACTATTAATCCTATAAATTCCTACAACCCCTTTAACCTATCCACTAAACCTATTGATAATTATAACAACTACTTTCATAACCTTTTAGAATGATACAGTCTCTGGGGCAGGTCCTCAGTCGTCAGGAACACAGTCTTTGCTGTAGATTCTTTAACACACTTAGCAGTCCTTTTTCTGGATCTCTCAGATGTAGGTTCGTCAGGGTAAGTTGGTTATTGCAGTCTCACCTTAAATAAGGCTTCATGCTTTCTTCTCTGTGGGAGACCCCAGCCGTCTGCAGGCCAACTTAACTTCTTTGGAATCAGGAACTCAGCTGCTCTGCCTCAGTCCTTAAAGCCAGGCACAGTTTCCCCTAGGCCACTGATCGGACAGATCAAACCCCTCCAGGCAAAAGCTGAGCCACAGGGTCCAGTCCTTGGCCTTTTGGTGTCTTGCTCAGGCTTTCTTTGCTCACCGGCTTCTTTCTGCTTCAGGGAGAGAGCTGGCCATCAATGGCCAGCCCTTTTTTCAGCAGGACTCTTGGAGCTCTCTAGCATCAGGGGCCTCTTCTTCTTCTGGGCTCCACGCACTCTCCTTAAATAGGAGGAACTCTGTTTCAGCTTAATTTGGGCTCCGCCCACTTAGCAGCTGAAAACAATGTCAGTCCAGATACTTTGTTTCTTCAAGTCTATTGAGTCTTTCCTGTTTTTCCTGACTTCAACCTTGTTTTTCAGTCTATTAAGTCTTTCCTGTTTTTCCTGACTTCATGCTGATAATGCTCTTCAGGCCCGGAATTAAAAGACAGTATCAGAAACTCCTATGTTTTCTAAATCTAATTTATCTAACCCCTACATGAATCAGTTAAATATATCTGCATATATGGAAACTTTAAAGAGAGTGTGTGTGTGTGTGTGTTTTGTTGTTGTTTGTTTTTTTGTTTGTGCTGTTTGTTTTCTGAAACAGGATCTTGCGGACTAAGCAGGCCTCAAACTTTGGGCAGTCCTTTCTTATTGTAAATGTACTGGGATTACTGACTCCTGTAAGAGTTCTCTAGAATTTGGTTCAAACTGAACACCCACATGCGTACAATGGCATCATTTGGTAGGTAAAGAGGAGAATCCTGAATTCTATACTTACTTCACCAACATATCAAGTTCAAGGCCAGCTTGGATTGTATAACAAGACCTTGTTTTGAAAAAATAAACTTTAGGGTCTGGCTTGATGACCATGGTGATGGGATAAAGGTGTTGGTAAGCCTCACAGCCTGAGGTGGACTCCAAGCTCACATCGTGGGAGGAGAGAATGGACTTCCTCTCAGCTCCACACACATACTGTGGTGCGTGTCCACCTTCCCGGCCCCCACCTCCACAAACAGAGACCGGAAATGATGGTGCACACCTACTGTCCCAGAACAGGAAGGCAGAGGTAGGAGGATCAGGAGTTCAAGGCCAGTCTTAGTTACATAGCAGGTTTGAGGGCAGCCCAGGTGATGTAAAGACTTGCCTCAAAAAACCCTAAGTATTATCCATCAAGTTCCCAGCAACATTTTTTTTTTTTTTTTTTGTCTTCTAAGGTTCAAAAATACATCTTAAAGTTGTTTTAGAAATAATTACTTTCGGGGCTGGAGAGATGGCTCAGCGGTTAAGAGCACTGGCTGCTCTTCCAGAGGTCATGAGTTCAATTCCCAGCAACCACATGGTGGCTCACAACCATCCATAATGAAATCTGGTGCCCTCCTCTGGCCTGCAGATATACCTGCAGACAGAACACTGTATACATAATAAATAAATCTTTAAAAAAAAAAAAAAAGAAATAATTACTTTCTCTGGGATAAAAATTGATTTTCCTCTTTCTTTCTTTCTCTCTCCCTCCCTCCCCCCACCTCCTACCCCACCCCATTTTTTGAGACAGGGTTTCTCTGTGTAGCTCTGGGTATCTTGGAACTCCCTCTGTAGACCAGACTGGCCTTGAACTCTCAGAGATCCACCTGCCTCTGCCTCCAGAGTGCTGGGATTAAAGGTGTACACCACCATGCCTGGCCATTACAGACAGTTCCAAACTGCCATGTGGGTGCTGGGATTTGAATCCAGGAATTTTGGAAGAGCAGCCAGTGCTCTAAACCATTGAGCCATCTCTCCAGCCCTTTATTTCATTTTTTTCAAGACAGAGTTTCTCTGTGTAGATGTGCACCACTACCCATCATTTCCTCTATTTTTATTGTATGTATATGGATATTTTGTCTGCATGTGTGTCTGTGCATCATATGTGTACAGTGCTCATAGAGGCCAGAAGAAGGTGTCAGAGCTCCTGGGACTGGATGGTTGTAAACTGCCATGTGGGTGTTGGAAATCCAGGTTCTCTGGAAGAGCAGCCAGTGTTCTTAACAGCTGAGCTATCTCTCCAGCCTCTAAAAGTTATTTTTAAAGCAATAGAAAAAGAATTCAGTTTTATACTTAGGTGACAGAGACAGGTGAGCCTCTGAGAGTTCCAGACCATCCAGGGACACATTGTGACACATACCCTATCTTGAAAGAAGGAGGAGGAGGAGGAGGAGGAGGAGGAGGAGGAGGAGGAGGAGAAGGTATATTTTAAAAAGCCAAGTGAGCTGGATGTGGTAGCAATTCCAGCATTTGGGAGGTAAAGGCACGTAGATCTCTGAGTTTGAGGCCAGCCTGGTCTACAGAGTGAGTCCAGGACAGCCAGGGCTGTTACACAGAGAAACCCTATCACAAACAAACAAACAAACAAACAAAAAAACCAAGACAAAACCCTTCAGGGCTAGCTAGACCCAGGCATGGTGGCACATGCCTTTGAGCCTGGTAGTCAGGAGGCAGAAGCAGGCAAATCTCCATGAGTGTGAGGCCAGCCTGGTTTATATATGGAGTTTCAGGCTAGTCAAGGCTACATAGTGAAACCCTGTCTTAAAAAAAAAAAAAATATATAGCCGGGCGGTGGTGGCGCACGCCTTTAATCCCAGCACTTGGGAGGCAGAGGCAGGCGAATCTTTGTGAGTTTGAGGCCAGCCTGGTCTACAAAGTGAGTCCAGGACAGCCAAGGATACACAGAGAAACCCTGTCTCGAAAAACCAAAAAAAAAAAAAAATGTGTATATATATTTATTATATATAAATATATATATAATTCCCCCCTCCCCCCTGCAAGTGCTGGAGATTAAATCTCAAGATTTTGTGCATGGTTTACCATTGAGCATATCCCCAGCCCAGCAATATACTTCCATTTATGTGTTTGTTTGTTTATTTTTGAGGCAGAGTCTCTCTGGTAACCCTGGTTGTCCTAGAATTCACTGTGTAGATCAAGCGGACCATGAACTCACAGAGATCCTCCTGCCTCTGCCTCCCATGTGCTGGGATTAAAGGTGTGTGCCACTATGCTTTGCTTTACATTCCATTTAAGAAATACATTTGTCAGGGTTGAAGAGATGGCTCAGAGGTTAAGAACACTGACTGCTCTTCCAGAGGTCCTGAGTTCAATTCCAGCAACCACATGGTGGCTCATAATGGTTGTCTATAATTAAATCTGGTAGCCGGGCGGTGGTGGCGCACGCCTTTAATCCCAGCACTTGGGAGGCAGAGGCAGGCGGATCTTTGTGAGTTCGAGGCCAGCCTGGTCTACAAAGTGAGTCCAGGACAGCCAAGCATACACAGAGAAACCCTGTCTTGAAAAACCAAAAAAAAAAAAAGATAATTAAATCTGGTGCCCTCTTCTGGCCTGCAGGCATACATGCAGTCAGAACATTGTATACATAGTAAATCAATCAATCAAAAAAAGAAATATATTTCTCCATGGAGTGGTGGTGCATGCCTGCAATCTCATTACTTGAGAGGTTGAAACAGGAGGATTGTGAATTCCAGGTTAGCTTTGGCAGTTCTGTTTCAAAAAAAAATAAGTAAATAAAAGATACTCCGTATTATAACAACCCTTTCAAATTTCCTTAAATTCACATTTCATTCCCTTATCTTTATTTTGATGGATACTCATGTAGGTTCTTGGTGTTCTCGGATCTGATCTAAAGTTGACCCCTAATGAATTCAAGCTCTCTCTTCACCCTTCTTCTAGGCATGAGTCCTACAAGACTCAGTACAGAGCAATGTTTGTCATGAATTGTTCTGTCAACAGAGAAGAGGTTCTAAGATACAAGAACCCAGAAAACAGGAAGAAGAAGAAGTGGGGTGCTAAGAAGATGAGGTCTACCCCTGAAGATACCGCAGAGACAGAAGTGGAAGAAATCTATCACCCTGTCATGTGCACAGAGTGTTCGACTGAAGTGGCAGTCTGTGACAAGGATGAAGTCTTTCATTTTTTCAATGTTTTAGCAAGTCACTCTTGAATACTGTGACAGGTGATGCCCAGCGCTGTATATAAGGCAAATATGGACTCTTATTTTCCTCTTTCCTATTTATATTATTCAGTGACATTGAGTTATTAAAACAGTATTTCATCTTTATGAAAAGGAATGGTTATCAACCTCTTATCTCTTCTCCATTTTTTCTTTTTAATTTTCCCATGAGTAATGATGGGACTGATTATTCATTCCATTTCTGGTGCATATTTGGAGACTTTGGGGCTTTTTATTTATTAAATTAGCTTCCTAGAATTAAACAGTTTTGCAATAAGTATTTGCTCCTTAATGTTTGGTTCATTTTCTATTGCTAAAACAAAATGCCAGAGGTTGGATATGTAGCTGGTCTGCTACTTTGTTGGTTCTTCTTTTTCACATGCTTTGTATTTTCCCCCTCCCCCACTGGTTTCACCCTCTATCACTAGATAGGAAAGAAAGAAGGATAGAGGGGGAAGAGAGCTATCTCTGAAATTAATTTCTTCCTTCTTGTTTCTTTTTTGAGGATGCATGACTCCTAACAAGCCTCAGCTAACTTGAACAGCCAACCCCTTTGAATGACCACCAACCCCACCTCTTGGGGTCCTAGCATTTATATAACCTCTGAAAAAAATTCCAGAATTCCAAAGTCACACAATTGCAGAAACTATCTGCAGCTGGCAAAACAATATCACAGTTAGCTGCTACAATGCAGCTCTGTATCCCCACACCTGGGATTAAAATGAAAACTTTTTTTTAAGGAATCAAAATTCCACTCATTACACCGTGGGTGCTTTATAAAGAAATGCGTTTTAGTAGTTGTCTGTAACTCCAAGATCTGACACCCTCACACAGACATACATAAAATAAAATGAAATACATCCATGAATAGACAATATAAGCATAAGACAGTTTACCACATAAGGGGAGAGGATCTAAAGGGAGGTGGGAGAGACAAACTTCGGCATGTTCTCCCATGCACATTGTTTTCCTTGAGTCTATTGGAACACACACACACAGGACCTGAAATGTGGAGGGGGGTTGACAGTTTGTGGGGGGAGCAGACAGATGTGGGACAGTAATAGCAAACTTCAGTGATTTGAGTATGACAAGGCCATAGTAAATGAAACCTGCTTTGTATGCTTACTAAAACCAACATTAAATAAAACACTATTAACTATTGTTCATGTCCTTTCACTTAGAAAATGATCTTGAGATATCAGATGTTGCCTAAGGCCTTGTGGACTGAACACCATGAGCCATGCTGCAGTGTTCTCATCTGACTTCACTGCATAGCTTTGGATATCTCTCTTTTATTAGGATGGTTTCTATAACTGACCTGTAGGCAGTTGTGTCTGAGATTATAGTGTTTTTCAGCGTAGCCCTCTCATATTTTATCATTGCACCTATTTTTCTCTGTATGTTTAGTAGCTTCCCGTAAACCTTCGAAGGATCGCTTATGGCCTTACTTTGCCTCAGTTTTCCCCTACCTCACTGGGTCTTATGTTGCTCAGACTGCCCTTAAACTCACAATGTGGCCGAGGATGCCCTTGAACTCCTGATTGTCCTGCTCCTCCTTGTTGCTGCCATTCTACACACACACACACACACACACACACATGCACACACCATACATACACATGCACTCACGCACACAGACACACACATTCACATACATATTCTTCTATGCTGTTTCTCTATGGCAGATGTTGGCTATGATTTTTATTTTCTTCTCTGTTCCTAATCTGAACTCCTAAACACTTTGCCTTTGCTTTCCCACCATTCTCCTGGGAGGGGTCATTGCCTTAGGCTTTCTGAATCCTTACTCTGACTTGGAGCAGAAAGAATAGGTAACTACACAAAGAAACCTGTCTTGAACCCCCCCCCCCCCAAAAAAAAAAAGAAAAAGCCAGGTGTGGTGGTGCACACCTTTAATCCCAGCACTCGGGAAAGAGAGGCAGGTAGATCTGTGAGTTTGAGGCCAGCCTGGTCTACAGAGTGAGTCTAGGACAGCCAGGACTACACAGAGAAACCCTGTCTGGAAAAACAAACAAAAACAAACAATCCCCCACTCCCCCCCCCCCCCCCGCCCAACCAAATCAGGTAAAAGGCACTGTAGTTAGAAAGCTTGAATGCTTGGTACTTTCATAAGTGATTTTTGAGTGGCTTCATTTAATTCTTGTTACTTGACTATCACTGACTCACTGATTTGTTATGGTTTCTTGTTTTACTTCTTTGTGAATTTCACATCATGTACACCAGTCCCACTCGTCTTCTCATCTCTTTGTATCTCCATCCACCCTTGCAACCTCAACCCCGCCCCCGAAATAAAAAACAAAACAAAACATCTCCTTATGGAAGTTGTAGTATGTCACACAGTGTACCCTTTTGTCCACACATCTTTTCTTGCAAACCTTAATTACAGTGAGTCATTGGTTTGGCTCGAGACCTCTGGCTTCTGCTACACCATCCATACTGGATCCTTAAGAGGACTCCTCTCAGTGGCATAGAGATCCTGCAGCTTTGGATCTGCAGGGCAGGCTCCTTCAGGCACTTCACAGATGGGGTAGATGTGGGGGTGAGCCAACTCAAAGCTCTGGATCTGAGCTTGGGTGGTAACCAAGTTGGTCAACCCACTAGCTCTCCTGCACCCACACCACTAGGGTAAGCTCTCTGGCACTGTCCCGGCTGGCTCACTCAAAGCCTCAGTTAGCAAGGGCAGGGCCAGCTCTCCCACCTGCTACAGGCATTGAGGGATGGGGCGGGGGCATCTTTCCCTTGACCACTTCACAACAGGTGAGTGGCAGGGCCAGCTCTTCCATGCTCACACCCTCAGGGTGGCTCACCTGTGCCCCAGCCACCAGGGCCATCTCTACTGTGTGGGGCCCACTCTTCTGAGTGCTACAGCCAGCAAGGGGCTGGGCCAGTTCTGCACAACCCTTGGACATCAACATGGTCCCAGATGGCAGCCCAGAGCAGAGACATCCAAATGGCCTTTGGTAATATGAGCCATGGACATCAACACAGAATCCTGCTGCTGCATCGCCATGTACTCAGACATGATCCTCAGCGGCAGCACAGGTGGGAACTTCCCCATGGCTTCAGTTGGAGGTGGCAGGGCTGGCTGCTCACATCAGGCCACTCCGCCACTCTCACATCTCTAGTTCCTCCTCTCTTTGTAGTACTCAAACTATTCCACTTTTTTTTTTTCCTTTTCATTTTATAGTGAAGGAATTTGAGAGACGTACTGAGTCTCTAGAGGGAACAAATGTCTGGAACAGGTAAGTTAGGAATGGTATTTGAGATGCAGACTTGAGGGCTTTCAGCATGGTTAAGCCTTGAGAGTGGCCGTGTGCTGTTCTGCAGCTTCTGGGGTGCTTGGGCCTTTTGTACTGCTTCTCCACTGGAAGTTCTGAGCTCAGTTGGTTTCTGGGCAGAGAAGGGTAAAACATGAGCTGGGATATGTGCCACAGGATATCCCGCAGAGGTGGGAGAAAGGATTTCCTCCAGTGCCCAAGTATTATAACTCTTTTAATAAACAAGCAGGAGAGTTAGGGCTACCCTAACTCTCCCATGCATGTGGCAAAAGGTTACCAGCTCTTAGTGAAACTGCTGATGCTGGGCTGGCCAGTTTTAAGGAGCTTTCGGGAGCCCCTGGACCAAGCCAAGTGGCTTCAGCAGTACAACTTGTTTTGAGTGGATTTTGGTGACTGTTTTGGGGATGTCACCAACTGCCTGATGCTACAGATGAGCCTTATAGGTGATTGGCATGTGCACAGGAGAAATGGGAGCTTCAGAGGAGGCTACTGAGGTGACCGGCAGCGCTGATCTAGTCGCAAGCCTGGCCAGGCAGCCATGGCAGCAGGGAGGTGGGAGCCTGGCTAGCCTGGCAACAATAGTGGTGAATTCTTCATAGAAGAGAGTATTACCTTCCCAAGCTCAAAATAAATAGTGAGTCTCAGGCAGTCATGGTGGAAGGAGAGAGAGAAAGAGAAAGAGTGTTTATTTCATGAATCAGAGACATAAACTTTTGGGCAGTGGGGAGGAATTTTGGGGGTGAATGTGTTTGATTTGTTGGGTATGGTTCTATCAGAAGAAAGGAAACCCAGTACCTAATTATCTCATGGGCAATGGGGGTGGGGAAAAACTACAGGTGCGGTTAGAAGCATGGACAAATGTCATTGAATGAAAACCAAGGCACCATTAGCATGGGGAAGTACTTTTAGAAAGTCCCAGGTGTTTGGTAGGTGGGTTTCTTATCAGGAAAGAGTTGGGCCTGTAACTTTCCTGAGGGCTACATGACACTCCTTAGAGGATCTGGAATTTCTCCAGATCAGATGGAAGAGGGGGATTCTGTCATTTAGCAGCGAGCTTAGGGGCTTTCTGATGATGCCAGACTTCAAGGTTACCAGCTGAAATTCCCCACAGCTGTAGAAGCTGAGAAGCCATAGTGAAGGGGAGTGGAGAGATCCTTGATGAATATCTAAAGATGTTTGTCCACACAGGACATAGAACTATCTCAAGGGGGAAAAAAGTTGTACCAGTCTATCAGATCCATCTGGGATGCTTGGGGTCTAGGAAGGTCTTGGAAGCTGGCTCATTAATCAATCTGTTTGTTTGTTTAAAACAGGGTCTCTCTACATATCCCTGGCTGTCCTGGAACTCATTATGTAGACCAGGCCAAGTTTGAACTCACGAAGTTTCACCTGTCTCTCCCAAGTGCTTGGATCAAAGGTGTGTACCATCACGATCAGCCGAATTTTATTATTTGTAATCATATTTATGTAACTTCGTGTGAAAAGGTATATGTATGTGCAGGTGCCTGAGGAGGCCAAAGGCATTGAATGGCCCTGGAGCTGGAGTTACAGGCTGTTGTGAACTGCCTGAACTCTGGTCCTTTCTCTGGAAAAACAAAATATGCTCTGAACTGCTTAGCCACCTCTCCAGCTCTCCACTTCCCCACTTTTCTTTAAAATTTACTTTTGGGGCTATATCACAACGATCCATAACTCCAATTCCAGGGAATCCTATGCCCTCTTTTGATCTTCATGGACACCAGGCACAAATGTAGTACACATACATACATGCAGGCAAAGCACCCATACACATAAGATTTAGTTTAAGAGAGAGAGTGTGTGTGTGCCCATGCCCCATGTCTGTGCAAGTGGCTTAGGAGCCCAGAAAAAGGCTTTGGATCTTTTAGAGATGGAGTTACAAGCAGTGCCCATATGGGTGCTGGAAACCAAACTCTGGTCCTCCGAGAGAGCAAGAAGTGCTCTTACCCGCTGAGCCATTTCTCCAGCCTTTTATTAAGAGATTTTAAATTGGTGAGGGGACAGTTGGAATGTAGCTCATTTGGTAGAGTGCTTGCCTAACACACCTGAAGTTCTGGGTTAGACACTCAGCATAATATCATGGGACAGATGAGACTTTTCCTTGGGAAAACTGTAACTGCTTCCATATCATGGTGTCTCCTCTTCCAGGTAAGCATTTCCTTCCATGTCTTACTTGCCATTTCTCTATTACTATTTCGTTGGGGTCAGCTACTATGATAGTTGCTCGTCATTGTCAAAATGGCTGAGTTTAGAACCACCATAGAAACACCTTTTGGTCTATTTATGAGTGTGCTTCCAGAAAGACTTAAATGAGGAGAGAGGACCTAGCCCGAATGTGGGGCACCATACCACAGGCTTGGATTTGGGAATGAATAAAAAAGAGAAAAAAAAAAACTTAAGCACATGCATTCATTTCTCTCTGATGTCTAATTTCAGACTCAACATGACCAGTCATCTCACACATCTGCCACCATACCTTCCCTACCCTGGTGGGCTGTGTCCTCAGACTCTGGGCCAAAACAAGCCTTTCCTCCCTTAAGTTGGTTTTTGTCAGATACTTTGTTACAACAAGAAAAATAAATAACATAGAAAATTGATAAACCTAACTTTGTGGTTCTTAGAAACCTTTGGATTAGTTTGCAGGAGAGATGGGGAAGAGTTTGGAACTGCAGGATAGAGATGCCTTAAAATGCTGTAAGCAGAGTCTAATGAGTCATTCTTGTGGGACTTTAGAAAACCAGAATGCTAAGAGAAATATGAATAGTGAAGGCCCAGCTCATGTGGTTTCAAAGAGGAACAAGAACTGTATCAGGGACTGGGTTAGACATTGTTTGTGTTACAGGCTTGTGAAGAAACTAGCTGCAATTCTTGCCTATGCCCTGACAATTTGGATTTGGTGCAATTAATTTTTAAAATATTGTTTATTTATTTATTGTGTGGTGTGTGTGAGTATGTGTATGTGTGTGTGTGTGTGTTATGTGCACACATGTGGAGGCCAGAAGAGGATGATGAGAGACTTCCTTGTAGGGGTTAGATAAATTAGATTTAGAAAATATATAGGAGTTTCTGATACTGTCTCTTAATTCGGGGCCTGAAGAGCATTATCAGCATGAAGTCAGCAAAAACAGGAAAGACTCAATAGACTGAAAAACAAGTTTGAAGTCAGGAAAACAGGAAAGACTCAATAGAATTGAAGAAACAAAGTATCTGGCCTGACATTGTTTTCAGCTGCTAAGTGGGCGGAGCCCAAATTAAGCTGAAACAGAGTTCCTCCTATTTGAGGACAGTGGGTGGAGCCGAGAAGAGAAGAGGCCCCTGATGCTAGAGAGCTCCAAGAGTCCTGCTGAAAAAAGGGCTGGCCATTGATGGCCAGCTCTCTCCCTGAAGCAGAAAGAAGCCGGTGAGCAAAGAAAGCCTGAGCAAGACACCAAAAGGCCCAGGACTGGACCCTGTGGCTCAGCTTTTGCCTGGAGGGGTTTGATCTGTCCAAACAGTGGCCTAGGGGAAACTGTGCCTGGCTTTAAGGACTGAGGCAGAGCAGCTGAGTTCCTGATTCCAAAGAAGTAAGTTGGCCTGCAGATGGCTGGGGTCTCCCACAGAGAAGAAAGCATGAAGCCTTATTTAAGGTGAGACTGCAATAACCAACTTACCCTGACGAACCTACATCTGAGAGATCCAGAAAAAGGACTGCTAAGTGCGTTAAAGAATCTACAACCAAGACTGTGTTCCTGACGACTGAGGACCTGCCCCAGATACTGTATCATTCTAAAAGGTTATGAAAGTAGTTGTTATAATTATCAATAGGTTTAGTGGATAGGTTAAAGGGGTTGTAGGATTTTATAGGATTAATAGTTGAGAAATTGTTGGTGTTTGTTATAAGTGAATTTAGTAATAAATAAATGTTAAATAATAATTTAAAAGTTCGGTTACACTTCCTCTATTGCATATTATTATTGTATTTTTTCTTATTTTATTTGAGACAGAGTCTTATAATGTAGTCTTAGCTGGCCTGTAACTCACTATTGCCAATACAAAAACCACAGTTCTCATCTTACAGGGATTAAGAGATAGTCTATTCTGGAGCCATTTTGAATGACCATGGCTCAGGAACACAGATTTAGGTACCCCAAATTCTATGTTCCAATAGAAGCAGTTCATGAAGTTTTTATAGTTTTAAAGAACGAAGGAAGTTATAAATCAAGGCAAGTTTAAAATACATTGTGCTGGTCAATGGTGGTGAACACCTTTAATCCCAGCACTCAGGAGGCAGGGGCAGGCAGATCTCTGACATTGAGGCCAGCCTGTTCTACAGAACGAGTTCCAGGACAGCCAGGGCTACACAGAGAAACCCTGTCTCAGAAAACAAAGCAAAAACAAAATTACATTGGTATATCAGAGAGGCAGGTACAGGAAATCTGGGAAGCTTTCCTATAGGCCCAAGATGCTGCCTGATGGCATTCTTAGCTTTTGGATTGGTATTGGTCTGCTAAATTAAGAGATTCCAAAAAGTTTCTATCTACCTACCCACAAGATGTTAGTTTTGACACAGAAGTGGCTAAGGAATGGCTACTCCAGAGGGCTAGAACTAGGTGAAGATAGGGTAATTAGCCTCAGGACCTGCAACATTCCAATCTCTCCACAGTACTGAAATTTGAATTACTCAGTCAGTTTCTGCAGACACAGCCTCTTTTCAGGAGTTTTTGTTTATTCTGTGTAGACCAGGATGACTCAGACTCACAGAAATCCATTTGCCGCTGTTGGGATTAAATGAGCTAGTCACCAGTCTAGCTTACGTTATTTTTTTTGAGACGGGGTCTTTCATTAAACTGGAAACTCACAGTTTGAGCTAGGCTAGTCGGCCAGTAAGCCCTTGGGATGCACCTGTCTCTAACCTCCAATACTGGGGTACAGGCCTATATGTGTAGTATTTGTTTTGTTTTGTTTTAATCTGGTTTGGGGAAGGGGAGGAAGGAGAGATGGCTCGGTGGTTAAGAGTGCTTGTTGCTCTTGCAGGGGACCTGGGTTCAGTTACCAGTACCCACATGGTTTTTCATAATTGTGATGGTTATTATTGGTTGTCAACTTGACTACAACTGGAAATAGCTAAAACCCAGAGGGCTGGGTACACCTGTAAGGGATTTTTCTTTTTTCTTTTCTTTTCTTTTTTTTTTTTTTTCCGAGATAGGGTTTCTATGTGTATCTCTGGCTGTCCTGGAGTTACTTTGTAGACCAAGCTATCCTTGAACTCACAGAGGTCTGCCTGACTCTGCCTTCCAAGTTCTGGGATTAAAGGCATGTGGTGTGGTGTGGTGACACCTGGCTAGTGATTTTTCTTGATTGAATTATTTGGAGTGAATTATTTTGGACCCTAAATCTGGATCTTCTAAGGTGGGAAGATCCACCTTAAATCTGGGTCACATCTACTGGTGGCAGCCTATATAAAGGATGCAGAAAAAGGAAGCTTTTGCTCTTTGTCTGCTTGCCCTCACTCTTGCAGGCAAGTTCATTCCTACACTGGCATTAGAGCCTTCTTCAGGATTCCAGCACATACTGAAGACCAGCTGAGACATCCAGTACTGTGGACTGAGCAACTACTGGATTCTTGGAATTTCCATGAGGAGACAGCTATTATTGGAATAGTTGGACCATAAACCACACTAATAAATCCCATATATATTCTATCTATCTATCTATCTATCTCCATCTATCTATCTATACATTTATGTGTATAACAGAAAATTTTTATTTATAAACATTTATATTTATTACTACTTAAGAAACACCTATAAAATACCTAAATCCTATAACCCAAAACCTATAATCTAAAATCTATAATCTAAGAACACCCTAATACCTATCTAAGAACACCTAACTATGGCTATTTCAACTTTCTTAAAAGGATATTAATATTCTTAGTGTAGGTCCGTACAGGGTGACTTGGTTTATAGCAGTCCTGGCAGGTAGTCCTTCTCAATACTAGAGTCTGTTGGGCCTTACTTTGCCTGTTCTCAAGGTCAATTTGTTTCAATCACCAAATTGTGGCCAGTTTATAAAGTCAGTCTAAAGCCGGGCGGTGGTGGCGCACGCCTTTAATCCCAGCACTTGGGAGGCAGAGGCAGGCGGATCTTTGTGAGTTCGAGGCCAGCCTGGTCTACAAAATGAGTCCAGGACAGCCAAGGAGACACAGAGAAACCCTGTCTCGAAAAAACAAAAAAACAAACAAACAAACAAAAAAATAAAGTCAGTCTATTCTAACCACCAAACTGAGGCCAGCTTTTTCCACAGGCTTCACGGACTAAAGCTACTCCGAGTGGCTTCCAAACTCCACCCACTTTGCTGCCAGCCTTAGTAGGCTGAATTACAGCAACTTTTAATGAAAAGTCTTTCTCCCTTGGACTTCGCCTTTTAGTTTATGACCATTATGGCATAATGGCCTGAATATGCCATACGTTGCTGTGCACTTCTCTGGCGTGACTTCTCAGTCAGTGAGGGCAGGGGAAGAGAGTTGCCTCGTGGAGCTTTCTGGCTTATATTTCTGGCATTATCTCAAGATCCTTGGCGGAGGGTCCACAAAGTCTCTCTAGATGTCCAGCATTCCCATTGCCGTGGCAACAGATGTCATCTGCGTGGCTTGCTCAGAGTCTTAGCCACACCCCTTCAACAGGGAAATTTGCAGAACTGTGGCCTGAACTGTGCTCTGTCCATCTTGGCCCAAGTTCAAGGGACACCAAGCTCTCCTTTATGTGCTGCCAGACACTAACAGCCTACTAATTTCACTAAAGAGACCTAACTTCTACCGCATATGTGTGTGTATATATTATGTTAAAGAAAATATGGCTAATTAAATTATTTAATCAGTATTTAGATTATTGTTAATTTGTTGGCAGCCTTTAATTCTTATTCCACCATTATAAATGAGCACACAGAGACTGCATGGATTTTAACAAGCCTTGGCCTGAATTGAGCCCATCTAAGCTTGCTCTTAATTCTACTACCCAAATATGACCCCTTATATACATAGGTCCCCTTGGACTGCCATTCTCCACACTATGCCTATGTTCCTGGCCATGTGGAATGAGGTTCTTTTTTTCTAACCCATGGCATGTTCCTCTTCTTCCTGCTGCTGGCTGGAATGCATTAAACCCTCTGTCTAAAGTGCAGGTTTCCTGTCCTAATCTCAGGAAGTCCCACCTTTGTCTGTCTTTGCCCAGTCTCAGGCCTTGGCATTTTATTTAACCAATCAGAGTCAATGTAAGTAACAGACAGCAAGCAGGACCAATTAATTAACATTTAGAATGCTTAACACTACCCAACAATATATGCCTATCTATCTATCTATCTATCTATCTATCTTTTTTTTTTTTTTTTTGGTTTTTCGAGACAGGGTTTCTCTGAATATCTCTGGCTGTCCTGGACTCGCTTTGTAGACCAGGCTGGCCTTGAACTCACAAAGATCCGCCTGCCTCTGCCTCCCAAGTGCTGGGATTAAAGGCGTGCGCCACCACCGCCCGGTCTATCTATCTATCTATCTATCTATCTATCTATCTATCTATAGATATATATTTCTCCAGAGAACCACAATACAATAAACATCAGTGACTCCAGTTCCAGGGAATCCAGTGCCATTTTCTGAACTCTGCAGGGTATCAGGCACACATGTGGTGGTGCACATACATACATGTAGACAAAACCCTCATGCACATAAAGTGAATATATATAAAGAAAACAAACAAACAAACAAACAAACAAACAAATAAATAAATAAATAAATGTGTGTGTGTTTGATAGGGTTTGAAAACAGGTCCTCTTGCTTTCACAGCAAGCACTCTTACCACTGAGTCATTTCCCAACCCCAAAGAGGTACAATTAAAAAGTGATGTGCTGGAGTGTTAAGTTGACAAGGGGTAGGATTGTGACAGTTGATCTTCATTGTAAACATGACTGGACTTAGAATGACCATGGAAACACATTACTGGGTGTGTCTATGAAAGTGCTTCTAGTCTATGGCCATACCACCCTGAACACTCCTGATCTTGTAAGCTAAGCAGGGTTGGGAGTGGTTAGTTCTTGGGTGGGGAACTACCTGGGGATACAAGGTGCTATAGGCTTAAAAACAGAAAGACCTTTCTAGAAAAGGTTTAACTGAGGAAGGAAGACACACTTTGAGTTTAGTTGGCACTCTCCTTTGGGCTGGCATTCCAGAAGAGGAAGAAAAGAGTGAGTTCAGCCCTAGCGTTTCTCTTCCTGAATGTGAATGAAGCCTTCCTTGCAATGTAGTACTCACACTGTGAGCCAAAATAAGCACTTATTCCCTTATTGGGTGTTTTATCACAGAGGAAGCTGGGGTAACAGGCATTTACAGCAACATTCAGAGAGTTACACAGGTTCTGGGATTCATACTCAGCTTCTCATGATTGCAAAATAAGTACTCTAAACCACTGAGCCATTTTTCCAGCTCCCTGATTGTGTCCTGTTCACTTTGGATTTTCAGTTGCAGAAATGTTTGATTTTCCTACTTTTTCATTAGGTTGTGTTCTTTCTTAGAATCTATTTGTTTGAAGTAGAGCCTCCTAACTCTATTGTCATGCTGTGAGGTTTCCTTAAGAAAAGCTCAAGGTTGGTGGAGCATGGAAACATAGGCAGTATTCTCAATACTCTAGAGCAGTGGTTCTCTACCTCCCTAATGCTGTGACCCTTTATATACAGTTCCCCATGTTGTGGTGACCCCAACCGTACAATTACTTCATTGCTACTTCACAACTGTAATTTTACTACTGTTGTGAATTGTAATGTAAATATTTGTGTGTTTCTGATGGTGTCATCCCTGTGAAAAGGTTGTTTCCCAAAGGGGTCGTGACCCACAAGGTTGAGAAACACTGTTCTAGAGGCTAAGGCAGGAGAATTGATAGTTTTGGCCACCCTACACGACATAGTGAGTTTTAGGATGGCCTGGGCTACATGATGTCACCATTAAAAAAAAAGAGGAAGAAAATAAAAAATCAAAAAGCCAGATGTGGTGCTATAAATCTGTAATGCCAGTGACTAGGAAAAAAAGATAGTTTAAAAATTTTATTTATTTGTATCTTTAATAATCTGTTTCTGGGTGAAGTGGTGCACGCCTGTAATCCCAGCACTGGGGAGCAGAGGAAGGAGGACTGTGAGTTCAAATCAACCTCTGTTGAATTCTAGGCAACCTGGGCTATATGAGACCCAGTCTCAAAACCATCTGTTTATCCTACCTAGGATAAGGTACTGTCCAATACCTTGTCCTTTTGTCTGCTTTTTTTTTTTTGGTGGGGGAGGGTTTCCCCAATTTTATATTCTAGTATACTTATATTAGTTTTTTTTTTTTTTTTTTTTTTATATTTTTTTTTTCTTTTCCTGGACTTTTTTTTTTTTTTTTTCCTTTTTCCCCCCCCCCCCCCCTTTTTGTTTTTGTTTTTTGTTTTTTTTTGAAGACAGGGTTTCTCTGTGTATACCTGGCTGTCCTAGACTGGCTTTGTAGACTAAGCTGGCCTCGAACTCATAGAGATCCACCTGCCTCTGCCTCCTGAGTGTTGGGATTAAAGGTGTGCGCCACCACACTTGGCTCTTTTTCCCCTTCTTTATTCTTGAGACAAAGTCTCATTCTGTATCCTTACTGGCCTAGAACTCATTAAGTTACCTAGGCTGGCCTTGAACCCTTGGCTGTCCTCTTGCCTGAGTCTCCCAAGTGCTGGCATTACAGGTATAAGACATCACACCTCGCTCTTTTTTCTTTTGATTGTAATTTTTACAACATTCTCATCTTGTCCTAAGAATATTAGTTTTTTGGGGGAGGGAGCTTGAGGCAGAATCTCACTATTTACTCCTGGCTGGCTTGGAACTCACTATTTTAGCTGTGGCTAGCATTGAACTCACAGAGATCCATCAGCCTCTACCTGGGATTCAAGGTGTGCACCCCAACATTGGGCTCACTCTTACCCATACAATGGTTTTAATGTTTCCAATTCCTTATATGGCTCCCAAATTCTCAGCTTTGGCTTTATCTATATAGAGAACATAAAGGGAATGACTGAGCTGAGGAAACTATCATATTTGAAGTGTTGTAGGCTTCAAATACGTAGCACTAGTTGCTATATCTTATGTCCTCGTTCTGAACCTTATCACCTTGTACCCAAGCCTCATTTCACAAATTTTACCTTGCTTAATGTTGGTACTCTGGCCAGTATTGATAGGTTTTCTGTAATGACAGTAATATGCTTTGGTCTAATACATTGGACATCAGGTCAAACTAAGTTCCATTTTTAAAAATAAATTTATTTATTTAGGTGTATGTGTGTGTTTGTTTGTGGGCATACCACATGTATACATGTGCCTTTGGAGGTCAGAAGAGGGTGTCAGATCCTCCAGAGTAATTCCCAATGAACTGATATGGGTGCTGGGAACTGAACTCGGGTCCTCTGGAAGAGCAGAAAGTTCTCTTAACCACTGAGCCATCTCACTATAGACCCCCAAGTTCTCTTTCTACTGTAGGACTCCCAAGAGGAAGGTCATATGCTAACATGCATTATCATGCTATAAAGGAGTGTCCTGATCCTTTTTGGGGTGCTCCAGTGTAGTAACACCCTGGAGCTCCTGAGCTGGATTTATTTATTTGTTTATAACTTTATTATTTAGAAGATCTGCAAATAAACTAAATATCACATACTAAAATTAACCAGACCTAAAGCCTATACATCTCAATGAACTTCTATACAGTTAGAATAGCCATTTTTTCACTGTATGGTTTAAATAACTTCCTAGTGGGCCTTTCTATCTCCAGTGTCTCATTTCCTAAGCTCACGACTTACATTGCTTTTAGTTCTAACACAATTCTCATAAAACTTCACTATTTTCATGCAAAACAAGACCTTCAAACCCTTCCATGTTTTGGACTTGACAGACTTTCCTACCCATTTTCCCTACATTCCCCTCATGTATTGCAGGTTGCAGCCAAATGAGTCACAAGTTTTATTTCATGCTCATTGAATAAACTAACTGAAGATCTCACACCTGGTCACCTTTTACTTGTGTTCATTCTGCCTGAAGCCTTCCTTGATCTGCTTCCTTTTTCAGTTACCGCAGAGCTTGGAAGGACTCTATCCCTCTGAGCAGTCACTGTTTTGTTTGTGATTTGAACGTACCATGTTCTCAGCTTCTTGACTCAGCATGGTGGAGTCTAATTACACCAAAAGCAGAAATGGTCGTCTTGTCTCATAATGTTCGTGTGTCTAATGTTGGCTAAATGAATGTTCAGTGAAAACTCTTTCTAAAGGAATCAGAAATTCAAGTGAATTTTAAAAAATTAAGACAGTCTTATATAACTCTGACTGTCTGGGAACTCACTTATGTAGACTAGGCTGGCCTTAAACTCACAGAGATCTACCTGCCTTTGCCTTCCAAGTGCCAGGATCAAAGATGTGTGTCCATATGCCCGACTCAAGTGCTTTTTTGGGGGATTAACCTGAAGCAGTGAGAGGTGGTTACAGTTAACGTTACTGGTGGTTGCTGAAGTCCTACATTATCTGGGCACTTTGTTTCTTTCCTGACTTTCACATGGATTCCAGCAGCTTCATCTTTGAAACCAGGATGAAAGGAATCCAAGAATGAGATCACTAGAAGACTCTCTGCTGTTAAATAAAATTGAGTGCTTAGTTTAAAAAGGTTGGACTACCCAGTTCCAGAACAGCCAGGGCTACACAGAAAAACCCCAACACAAAAAACAAAAACAAACAAACAAAAAAGGTTGAACTTGGGGGCTTTATATTCCATTACTTGCAAGTCTCATGGAAATAATGAGTGTGAAAGCCAAGAGCAGTCTGCTGTTGAATGAAGGTCGCACAGTGATCTTCGTGGGGGAATGGGTTGAGATCCACGCCGGCTGAGGCCTCCCGTCTGTGATCTGAAGCTCTTTATGTGACTCTCTTCAGGACAACGATATCTGGGAAGTATTACCCCAGACTGAGTTTTCTCAGGTCAAAGAGGGACATTACTTACACAATGTGTCCAGTAGTGACCTAAGAGATGAGAAAGGAGAAGTACATTGAGGAGGCAAAGAAGGGAAGATGAGACTCTGTTTATAGGGAGTGATTATTCTCTCAATACTGTTATATTCCAAGAATAGCTGCACAGACCATTCAGACATCGGTTTCCGTCAGATATTGATGGTTTATTGGACGCACACCTCCAGACTAATCGTGACTGGCATGACCAGGGCCACAGAGAGGTCTGGGGAGCCTAACTGTTACACTGGTCTGCTTCCAAGACAGGGTTTTTATAAGAAAAATTGCAACCAGGTAACAACCAGGTAACCAGGTGTAGGAAGCAAAGGGAGGGTAGTATGACATCATTTTGATTAGCCAGACAAAGCATTTTTAACTGACCTTTAATTTGATTGGTACCAAGTGGAGCGTAGTTGAGGACTCTTTAGAGTATCAAGGTAACAAGGTAACAAAGTATGAATAATTTTATAACTAAAATGGAGACTGAAGACAAAAATGACTGCAGTTATGCTAAAGAAGCAGGCCTCAACAATACTTGAAATGATATCAGAAAATTAGAAACTTTTTAAAAACAATTCCTTGCTACTCATCTGATTTTCATATCTTTTGATCTCTAACCTTATCCTAAGCTAGAGCTTGAGCATGAGGAAGAGAAATAATTTCTGGCTTAATTAGTTATGACTATTGCTTAGATGTAACTTCCTTTCATTCTTTTAATTCATCAATTTGCTGACATTTTTCTAGCTTTATTTTATACCTTTAGGAAATTGTGTACTTATTTTTATGTGTGTGAGTGTTTTTGTCTTCGAGGATGTCCTGGCACCATGTGTGTGCCTTGTGCCTGAGGAGGTCAGAAAACAGTATCTGATCCTTTGGAAATGGAATTGTGATTTGTAGTGTGGGCACTGGAAACCAAATCTGGGTCTTCTGGAAGAGCAACAGATGCCCTTAGACACCGAACCTTCTCTTCAGTTGGCATTTTTAAAAATTTTATAAAATGTAACTTTCTTTCTGTACCATTTAGTGTAAACATAATATAATACATTAAAATATGTACATCTGGGGCTGGAAAGTTGACTCAGCTGTTAAGAACACTTGCTGTTCTTGCAGAGGACTCTAGTTCAAGTCCCAGAAACTACATGGCGGCTTATGACTGTCTGTAATCCAGTTCCAGATGATTCAATGGCCTCTTTGGCCTCTGCAGGAACCAGGCATGCACATGGAACACACAACACACATACACATAAGTAAAAAAGCCATATGCATAAAAAACCCTAAAAATATGCACATTTTTTCTTTCAGTTTCTTGAATTTCATTGTTTACTGTGGGCAAAACACGAGAGGTACTGTCAGAATAATAAGTTTTATTTTTAATAGCAATGATTTTGGGAAACTGTACTCTTTTCCTTTTCTGAGATGGAATCTCTGCTTGTGATTCAGGGTTTCCAACCCTGGACTCACTTGATCCCCCTGTCTCAGCCTCTTTAGTGCTGTCATGACAGGTGTGTGCCACCATATCTGATGGGTGTGTGTCTGTTTTTCTGATGCTATTTTTGCTAACACATTCTTGGAAGGTGGATCTGGTGGCATAGCCAGTGATCATAGCTGTTTGGGGGGGTGTCTGAGAGAGTACTATGCCAAGTTCTGGGTCCATCCGGGCTACAGTGTGAGTTCAAGGCCAGCTTGGCAAGTTAGTGAGACTATGTCTGGAAGTAACCAGACAATGAAATCAAAACCCAAAAATGCAAAAAACAAGCAAGTTAAAAAAAAAAAAAGACGGGAGGGGCAAGATGTGTTGGCATACACTTTTAATCCCAGAACTTGGGAGGTAGAGGCAGGCAGATCTCTGTGAGTTTGAGGCCCCTTGGCCTACAAAGCGAATCCAGGACAACCAGGACTGTTACACAGAGAAATCCTGTCTCAAAACAACAAACAAACAAACAAACAAAAAGGGCTGGAGGGATGTGGCTCAGTGGCACAGATCTTGCCTAGGATGTGAGGTCCCGAATTCAATCAGAACAAAACCAAACAAACAAAAGAAGCAAGCATGACCCTTTCCTAGTTCTCGGAGCACTTCATCCTTTTACATTTATTTTATTTTTTTGAGACAGGGTCTCTCTATTACGTAGCTTTGGCTGTCCTGGAACTTGATATGTAGACCAGGCTGGCCCGAGTGCTAGGGTTAAAGCAAAAATCCTACCAAACCCAGTTCTCTCTCTTTCTTTCTTTCTTTCTTTTTTTTTCCAGACAGGGTTTCTCTGTGTAATAGCTCTGGCTGTCCTGGACTCACTTTGTAGACCAGACTGGCCTCGAACTCACAGAGATCCACCTGCCTCTGCCTCCTGAGCGCTGGGATTAAAGGCGTGCGCTACCATGCCCAGCTCCACACCCAGTTCTTTAGAAAAAAGTTTTGTTTGTTTGTTTGTTTGTTTTGGCTTCCATGCCCAGCTCCACACCCAGTTCTTTAGAAAAAAGTTTTGTTTGTTTGTTTGTTTGTTTGTTTTGGCTTTTCGAGACAGGGTTTCTCTGTGTAGCCCTGGCTGTCCTGGACTCACTTTGTAGACCAGGCTGGCCTCGAACTCGTAAAGATCCGCCTGCCTCTGCCTCCCAAGTGCTGGGATTAAAGGCGTGCGCCACCACTGCCCGGCTTGTTTGTTTGTTTTTAAAATCACATCTCTGTGTGTATTTGTGTGTGCATGCACATGTGCAGGGGATAACTTTCAGGAGTCAATTCTCTCCTTACCAGCACATGAGTCTCTGGGGTCAAATGCATGGGGTCTTCAGGCTTTGTAATAAGCACCTTTTACCTGCCGAGCCATGCTCCAGTTCAAGAATCTACTTTGTCTCAGGCACTGCTGGAGGCATAAAAATGGACCAGTTCAGAACTTGCTCTCCAGGAGCTCATTGAATGGCAAGTGTGACCTCCTTGGTAGACGGTGTCAGTGTGTACATCAGGAGCTCCAGGGGAGGGCTGTTCTGGCTTCTGTGTCCTGTTGGGGTAGTGTTAAGCATTCTAAATGTTAATTAATTGTTCCTGCTTGCTGTCTGTTACTTACATTGACTCTGATTGGTTAAAATAAATGCTGAGGCCTGAGATTGGGCAAAGACAGAGAAAGGTGGGACTTCCTGGGATTGGAACAGGAAGCCTGCGCTTTAGACAGAGGAAGAATTGATTCCAGCCAAGAGCAGCAGGAAGGAGGCACACACCATGGGTTAGAGAAAAGAACCTCATTCCACATGGCCAGGAATATCGGCATATCGTGGAGAATGGCAGTCCAAGGGGACATATGTATATATGGGGTCATATTTGGGTAATAGAATTATGAGCTAGCTTAGATGGGCTAGGATTGCACAACTCAGGCCAAGGCTTGTTAAAATCCATGTGGTCTCTGTGTGCTCATTTATAATGGCTGCTTAAAGATTAACAGCCGCCGAACCAATTACTGATAATAAATGCTGGTTAAATAATTTAATTTTTTTCTACAGTGTCCTTTCCCAGTGGGGTTGGTCCTTGATAGATGAACTGGAATCCAATAAGAAGAACAGGGGTAGGGAGACATGGGCACTTACTGAGAGAGAGAGGGAGAGAGAGAGAGAGAGAGAGAGAGAGAGAGAGAGAGAGATAGGTTTTTTTATTGTTGTTGTTTTGTTTCTTTTATGTAAGTACAGGAGAAGAGAAAACAGTTCATGCTACAGACAGTAGTAATAATTCCAGGTACCTGAGGAAGAGACCAGAGCCTTTAGTGTGCTTATCTGGTGGAGGCAATGTAAGTTGTGGGGTGACTTAGAAGATTCACTGCAGCCTCAGAGAGGAAGGCCTGGGCTAGGGGACAAAGAAGGAAGATGAGTTCCTCATAAGGCTAATACAGCAGGCATAGGAGTTACCTGTTGAGAATCGATGACTCCCTTCTAATTCCTATTGGTAACTCTCAGAAATTTGACAGTACTCTTTAAGATTCAAAATTATAAATACCTATTGAAACCGAACTTTTAAGTTATTATTTATCACTTATTTATTACTAAA
>CAJQZJ010001694.1:26750319-26802386 GCA_907164525.1 Lophiomys imhausi | reverse complement strand
TTAGGTATTCACTAAATCTAACTTATATTAACCTATCAGCCCCTTCAACCTATGGTGAAGATTAATTGTATTAGTTTTCTGATTCTGTGATAAAGTACCTGAGACAGTCAATATGAAAGGAGGAAAGGCTTATTTTGGCTCACAGTTTTGGGGTTTCAGTCCATGGTTGATTGGCCTTGTTGCTTTGGACCTGCAATAAAGTAGCAAGCTGTTCTCCTGAGGGAGAGTGGGAACCAAAGAGAGACAGGAACGTGCTAGAGTCTAGTACCTCTTCCAAGACATGACTTCTCTCACTAGGTCCTACCTACTTGTGGTGGTTTGATTGAGATATCCCTCTTTCATGTTCAGAAGACAGTGTTTCACACTATTCTTTCCTATCCTCTGGCTCTTATATTATTTCTTCCCCCTCTGCTGCCATGTTCCTGAGTCTTGGAAGGGTGATATAGATGTTTTGTTTAGGACTGAGCACTCAATAGAATAGTCACTTATTCTCAGTATGAACTTAATTATTTAAAGCCAGTTTACCTAGAACTCTATTTATCAAACAACAGTGTAGGGTCCCTCCTTGGTCCTATGATTCCCCCAGCCATGGGATTTTGTCCAGATTTACAGTATCAGAATTCTCTCTTGTGGAGCAGGACTAAACTCTTGTTAGAAAGTAGTTGATTGCCGGGCGGTGGTGGCGCACGCCTTTAATCCCAGCACTTGGGAGGCAGAGGCAGGCGGATCTTTGTGAGTTCGAGGCCAGCCTGGTCTACAAAGCGAGTCCAGGACAGCCAGAGATATTCAGAGAAACCCTGTCTCGAAAAAACCAAAAAAAAAAAAAAAAAAAAAAAAAAGAAAGTAGTTGATTACTCCCATAACAGTCATGCCACTATTGTACTAATGAGCATGTCTTGCCTGGCAGGTTAGTATTGTAGCTCACAAGGCTCACAACTGGGTAGGACCACTGATGAATTTTATCCCTCAGATTTTGGCACAATGAAAGCTAGCCAGCAGCTGGGTAGTGGTGGTGCAAACCTTTAATCCCAGCAGGGAGGCAGAGGCAGGAGGATCTTTGTGAGTTCTAGGTCAACCTGTTCAACACAGTGAGTTCCAGGACAGCTAGGGCTACACAGAGAAACCCTGTCTCAAAGGGAAAAGAAAGAAAGAAAGAAAGAAAGGAAGGAAGGAAGGAAGGAAGGAAGGAAGGAAGGAAGGAAAGAAAGAGAAAGAGAAAGAGAAAGAGAAAGAGAAACCAAGAATGCTACCTAACAGGGAAGAAACTTTCAGCTCAGATCGATTTCTGAGTTTACTTCTTACCATCATGTATCTGAAAGATGAGTCCAGGCTAGGTGTGGTTGGTGCATGCCTGTAATCCTAGCACTTAGGAGCTTGAGAAAGGTGAGTTACAGGGAGTTCAAGACCAGCCTGGGCTACACAGTGAGGCCCTATAAATTGGTTAGTTTCTTTTTATTGTCATTTCCACAAAAACTAGAGTAACCTGGAAAGAGGAAACCTTAGTTGAGGAATTGTAGCACCAGATTAATCTGTGGGGGAAGTGTTTTGATTGATGATTGATGTAGTTGGCCCCAGACTACTATGGGCAGTTTCATTCCTAGGCAAGTGGGCCTGGGCTGTTTAAGAAAGCAAGCTGAGCAAGCCAGAGACAAAATGCTACTAAGTGGTGTTCCTCTGTGGTTTCTGCTTCAATCTCCTGCCTTGAGTTCCTGCCTTGGCTTCCCTCAGTGATGTTCTGTAACTTATAAGATGAAATGAAACTCCTACTTACATTGTTTTTTGTCATGATGTTTCCCACAATAGCAGAAAAACAAACTAGAACATATAGTCTCCAAAAACAAAAACAAAAAGCAACAAAAGGTATGGGAATGAGTAATGGCATTCTTTGGCTTACTCACCAGACTCGTGGAATCCTTAGCCCTGGAATCAAACACTAGACTTTCATGTAGGGGTGTTATTTCTTCTGTGCTTGGAACATCTGTCACCCTCTTCTCTAACCCATTCATGTTTCCATTAGAACATCTTCTCCAGCAGTTAACCCAAGAACTGTTCCCCAGAAACCTTTACCTTTCCAATCTAATACTTACACAGAGCATGGATATCCTTTATCACACTTCACTGTAAGTCCGCTTGCCTGCC
Source organism: Lophiomys imhausi (assembly GCA_907164525.1). Taxonomy (NCBI): domain Eukaryota; kingdom Metazoa; phylum Chordata; class Mammalia; order Rodentia; family Muridae; genus Lophiomys; species Lophiomys imhausi. The sequence continues at coordinate 26,800,247 of CAJQZJ010001694.1, read as the reverse complement.
TTCTCTAGATTAGGCACTTAATGAAAGCAGATCTCAGTCTATTGTTGTTTGTAAGGTCTTTGGCCATAGGGAACTCTTGATATTTTTAATGTAATATATGTCAACCTTGAAAGTTCTAAAGCTTAAAGAAGTAGGCACAAAACTTTTAAACATGTAAATTGCAGGCCACTTAATCATGTCATTTCACAAGCAGACAGTGCATAGACTTCTAGAAGAATTGAATACAGCCGGTACTGCTGCAGGTAGAAAAATCTTAGGAGTGCCATCTCTAGGAGACAGTTCACAGCGGGCATGTCAAGCTGTCTTTAGAACCCACTAGATTATGTGTGCTTCTCTTGATCTTGACATACATGTTTGCTTCCTACGTGCAGCCACTGAAAGTGCAGCTGTGGTCAGTTCCCTTGTCTTTAGGTTAAGGAATACTTGGGGTGGGGCTATGTGGCCTAGACACACCTATGCATGTGCCTGGGCCAAGGGAAGAGTTGATGTCCACATCACTTCTACAGTTTTCAATACCCCAGAGAGATTCCTGAGTCAGGAGAGATATTACACACACTGGTTCCTAGAGGAGGAACATCTGAAGGAACCCGCCTCCTAAGGCCATGCCCGCCCTCTCATGGACACCAGTGGGGACTGAAGCCGGTCTTGCAACCGGAACGCGGACGCATGGGGATGCAGAGTGAGCGCTTAATCTCAGACCGTTTCCCTGGGCTGGGGAGCGCGCTCCAAGCGAGGCGTGGGGCGGGACCGGAGCACGCGAGGTGGCCACCTGGCCAATAAGCGCAGGCCAGGCGGGGCCGGCTGTGGCTGCTTGGGTGAGCGCGGGGCTGGGCGTACACGGTGACGCGCAGGCTCGGCGGGGCCAATGGGCGCAGGGTGGTGGCGGGCGGGTGGGCCCGGAGGCCTGGGGCTTTAGGAGGTGAGCGGGCCGCGGGGCCGGCTGGACGCTGCTGCATCGCGGGAGGCGCATGGCGGGCATGGCGCTGGCGCGGGCCTGGAAACAAATGTCCTGGTTCTACTACCAGTACCTGCTGATCACGGCGCTGTACATGCTGGAGCCTTGGGAACGGACCGTGTTCAGTATCCTAGTGGCCTAGCCTGGCCGGGACGTGGAGGGGCGCGCTCGTGCCGGGTTTGGGGGTCTTCGGGTCAAGGGAGGTGGAACGGCGGAGATTGGGGGTCTAGGGCGCAGTTCCCCTGCCCAAGGTGGAGGCGTCCTGATTTCTGCAGGCGGTCTGGAGGGCGACGTCTCCGCTGGTGTTCCCTTGCCTCGCTTCGGCCGCGCCTGCCTTTGCTTCAGTCGTCTGGTAGGAGGCAGGGATTATGCTGGTGAAGCAAATCGCTCCGGGCTTGGGCGTCTTTAACCTTTTGCTATTCCGGATTTGGTTGGTTTTGGAACGCTAACCAGCTCACCAGGTTGTGAGTACGTGGTCGTGACATTCCCATAGAGTTTTGGAAAGCAGTTATAAGTTACTGGCAGGCCTTTTGCTCTTCAAGATGGCAGTTTAAAAAGTGTTTTATTTATGACTTCTTTGCACCGTATTTACAGGTTGTGCCTGGGAAAGACTTTGTGGTTAGTTATAGATGGGGTTTCAAACTGTGCTTTGTTGTGTAGTTTAAATCAGTTAAGAATTGTTGAGTGTAGCTGGGCGTGGTGGTGTACGTCTTTAATCTCAGCACTCGGGAGGCAGAGGCAGGCGGAGCTCTGTGAGTTCGAGGCCAGCCTGGTTTACAAAGTGAGTCCAGAACTTCATTAAACAGAGAAACCCTGTCTTTGCTGAGCACTTTGTGTATACCTTACCCCGCCTGATTTTAACAGCCCCAGCCAAGGTTGTGAAGTCTGATGTTTGTTGTGATCCAATGTCAATGCTAATATCCTGTGATATTATTCGTGTAGACTAAATACTAACAATGCGTTCTTTCTCCTCTTCCTTCTCCCTCTCCTTAGTATAAATTGAACATTTCAAATCACATGTTTATTTCATCCAGACTCAGCTTCTCGTTGTGGCTTGGCTTCTGTAGGAACAACTTCACAGATACATCGTCCTATTCCGATGACTGAGGTTCGAGAGCCAGGTTCCAAGCTTTACCAAGGATGCTGGTGTTGAAATAGCATGAGGGTGTTTGGAGCTGACTCTTGAAAAATTTATAGCCGGTCGCAAGACATTTGCTGATTTCCCTCATTCCTTATTTGTTCTTTAATTTGGTCTTTGGATTTTGTAGGTCAGGTAAAATGTGTATTTATTTAAATGCATATTTAAGTGGAACTTCTCAATAGTAGCAGGTAATCTTGACTGAAAATTATCTTACTACAGTTAACCAACATTGATAAAGACCCGTGAAATAACAATAACGAAGGCCAGATGTGGTGGTTCATGAGTGATTGTCATTGTCATGCTCAGAAGGTTGATTCAAGAGGATTTCTGGGAGTTCAAGGCAGCCTGGGCTACATAACACACAGTGAGCCCCAAGCTGGCATCACATTGCAGAACTCATATAAAAAAAAGAAGAAAAAGAAACAGTGTTGGGGTAAAGTTTGAAACTCTTTAAGTCAGAGTAAGTTAATAGTAGAGCTTAGAATAAACCTGTATGCTTTGAAACATTTGTTGGCACGTGGATAAATGCTACAGTGGCAACAGTGTTAAGATTTTTCTGTGCTATATTGTAGTGGAAATAGTGTCCTGTTTTGAAGACGGAGAGAGAAATTATGAAAGGAAACCTAATGCCTCAGATTTTTGGTTTTGATGTTTTTGACTAATTGGTTGATGTGACTAAGTGGTTTACAAACTTTTTTAGATTATGGAGAACTGAAATCAATTGACCGTACTGTGGAATGGTAGAATTTTAAGTTTATCCTAAATTTTTAGTGTTTTTGAGACAGGATCAAGCTATGCAGCCAGGCTTGCTTATGTTGCCCAAACTTAACCTCAAATTCAAAGTAATCCTCCTGTCTTAGCCTCTTGAGTGCTGGTAGGTGTGGGCCACTGTGCCTGCTGGTGTGTGTTTTCTGCCATTACCTCTGGCTTTCCCTGTGTAGGAATGGATGGGGCTTCTTGTTACCAGGGAGGACCAAGTGGATGGAATGGAAGCTTTAGTGAACCCTGTCTCAAAACAACAGTAGTGTCAGCAGCAACAAAGTGTGAAAACCATCTAGTAACATGGTCTTCAGACTTGGTTCGTGTAACACCCCCAAAGGAAAAAAAAAGGGTGCATGATATATCCCTTGCTCATTTATGCTGACATATCAGTCTTTATTGTAAATTTAGTAGCTAGAAATAACTTTTGTACATATATTGTAACGCTGTATACTTTTAAATAGTTTTTTTCTAATACAATTCACAGAAAATGTTCTTTGCATAATGGATTGGCAAAACCAGTCTGCACGGTGAAGCCAAATAGAAAAAAAAAATCGGCTTTAAGCTGGGCAGCGGTGGCATACGCCTTTAGTCCCAGCACTAGGGAAGCAGAGGCAGGCAGATCTCTGAGTCTGAGGCAAGTTTGGTCTACAGAGTGAGTTCCAGGACAGCCAGGGGAGAAACCCTGTTTCCAAAGGGGGGCGGGGAATCAGCTTTAATTTCTATCAGAAAAAAAGATTTTTTTTTTCTGTTCAAATAATTGTGTATGGCCATGTGTGTGGCTAGGTGTGGTGGTCCATATCTAATCCTAGTACTTGGGGAGGTGGCTGTGGGAGCATCGGAAGTTAAGAGCTAGCTTCAGCTACATGGTAAGTTTGAGGCCAGCCTTGGCTTCATGAAACCCTGTCTCCCCAAAAAACACAGAACCAAACGAAACCAAAAAAAAAAGTGTGTTAATATAAATAAACACTCCCGTCTCCTTTTTGATGAATAAATAAATAGGGCTTTGTGCTGTGCCAGGTGTCTGTTATCTGAATGAGAGGATAACCCAAGTTAGTTATTATCCTTTTGTTTGCTGTGTTAGAGGCTCTTTGTCCAGGAAGTGTACTTTTATGAGGTTGAAGATGGGAGAGAGTGAGGAGGAGGATGAGAAGACTGGTAGCCCAAGGGCAGTTCTCAGATTCTTTTTTTTTTTGGTTTTAGTTTTTCGAGACAGGGTTTCTCTGAATATCTCTGGCTGTCCTGGACTTGCTTTGTAGACCAGGCTGGCCTCGAACTCGCAAAGATCCACCTGCCTCTGCCTCCCAAGTGCTGGGATTAAAGGCGTGCGCCACCACCGCCCGGCTCAGATTCTTGATAAAAGACAGAAAGCAGATCTCTTGTCCTAACTTCCAGGTGAGTGTCTCCTCACCTCCCAGCTTCTAAGCTTTGGTTTGTTTCTCACTGTCTTTGTATTGAGAATGTTAGGAAATCTACTACCCAGACTCTTTAGGCTTTTAAAGAACGCGTCTTTTTTAACTTTTAGGAAAGGTGTAAGATAATAAAGACTATGCTTAATGTCTGTGAAAGTCCTAGGCAGGACTGACCCTTGGTGTATGTTCCATAGTGTTTCAGCTTGTGATACCAGCCATTTGTTCGTAGCAATGGCTGAGGGCCTTGTTAAGCCTTGAGCGCTGGCTCTTCCAAGAGAAACTAAGATAGATTTGTTTGTTTTTTTCTTAATTTTGGAGACAGGGTCTCACCATACACCCTGGCTGTGTGGAACTCACTCTATAGCCTCAAAGTTAGAGATTCACCTCCCTCTGCTTTCTGAGTGCTGGGATTAAAGAAAGACATGAGTCACACCTGGGCCATTTTTTTTTTCTTCTAGGTTTTCAATACGGGTTTCTCTGTATAGCTCTGGCTGTCCTGGAACTTCCTCTGTAGATCAGGCTGGCCTTGAACTCACAGAGATCCACCAGCCTCTGCCTCCTGAGATCTGGGATTAAAGGCGTGCGCCACCAGGTCTGGCTTTTTTTTTGTTTTTTTTTTAAAGACTAGAGGTGTTCATGTTTAGTAATTAAAAGCTGGGTTTCAGAACTACCAGTTAGAGTATATGTTGGGGTATTTAAAATAGTTATGGAGTGATTGAAAGAAAATTTATGATCAGTAGTTTTAAGTAGAAGTTTCACTCATAAATTTTGGCCAGCATATATTATTTGTGTTCTGAACATCCTCAAATAATAGGGTTTCTTGGAAAACAGCATTTTTTTTCTCTCTTTTTTTTTAAAAATTTAATTTAAGGTGTATCAGGAGGACAGTATTTTTGACAGACCATTGGAAACCTTTGCAACATATTAAGCAAGCGCTAACAGGAACGCTCATTGTCATCTTGGGGAACAAGTGGATTAGCCCAGGTAGGCAGCTTAGTGTGTCTGGAAGCTGCCCAGGATTCAGTGGAAATGCATGGACAGTGATCAGTGGAAATATTGGTTGTGGCAGGGATCTAAGGCTGCCACAGATGCTTCATGGGTACAGTGTCGTCAGCATCAGCTGAGAGCTGGGCTAGTCTAGGGATGTGCCTCTGGAAGCCGCTCTGCTGCGGATGCTAGTTTCTAATTTTCTTAAAATAGAACTCAGAGGACTGCTGCCTGTGCAGCAGCCGAGCTAAGAGGTGTTTCCTGCTGAAGGTTGTCCAGTCTCTGTCCTCTAATCTGGCTTCCCCAACAGATGAAAAATCCCACATGAGGGGCTGGAGAGATGGCACAGCAGTTAAGAGTACCTGCTACTCCCACAAGGACAAAGGTTCAGTATTTTGGCACCCACAGGGTGGTTCACACCTGTCTGTAACTCCCGTTCCAGGACGATCTGAACTGCTTCCCCTCAAGGAAAGCGAAAGGAAGAAAGGTCCCATGTAAAATGATACAGAACCAGTTGCATGGAAACTAGCTGGTGTTCTAGAAGTACTGGACACCTAGCAGAACCCTGGAAAACTTCCCCCCTGCCCTCCTCTACCACTACTGGGGCTTTAAATCTTTGTGAAGGCAGTAAGTAGATGCTTACCTTTAATTCCAGCATTTGGGAGAGAGAGGCAGGTGGATCTCTTAGAGTTTGAGGCCAGCCTGGTCTACAAAGTGAGTCCAGGACAGCCAGGGCTTGTTACACAGAGAAACCCTGTCTCTAAAAAGAACAACAAGCAAACAAACAAAAGAGAGAAAAATATATACAACTGTTTGTAAACTGGTGTTTGGAAGCGGAGCTACAGAAGGATTTCCAGGGGTTTAGTTCAGGGTGAGGATTTTTTCAGGGATTGCCCAGTGTTCATTTCAGCAACATGATTTTTCTTTTTTCTTAAAGCTGTTAATTTTTGTGTGTGCTTATGAGTGTGTGTGTGTGCACTAGTGCATGTGCTGAGGGCAACTGTTGGGAGTGGGCTCTCTCCTTTTACCTTGTTGGTTTCAGGGATCCAATTCAGGGCATTGGGCTTAGCAGAAGGCTCTTTTACCCACTGAGTGCAGCAAGCAGTTTCAGCAGCATATATAATTTGTTTTTGTTTGTAATGAGTTCATTGTAAAGTTCCAGTTAGTGAAAATATTCTTTCCTGCATCCTGTAATCAGCAGCACACTGTAGACAGTCCAGGGGGTGGGCTTTACTTGCTGGTAATGTCTGATGCTGATGTGATATGAATTACCCTGGTCTGAGAAAGGCTGATCAGGTAACCTACGAAGACTGGTGACAGTGTCAGTCTCTTGGGTTTGCTGTCATAGAAGGCACAGAAAAGTATCAAGACACGGTTGATACATTTTGAGAAAAATAAACTTAACATTTCTTCTGTTGGGGATGATCTCCAGCTATTTGAGGTCAACAGGAAACGTAAAGACTTCCTGTTTGGAGCTCAAGTTTGTAGCTGGCAGCTGTTATTGTTTTGTGGAGGGCTTTGCTTTTTGCTAAATATTCTCTGCTAATAATCAAATGTTGTCCCTCCTCCACTTCCTGGGTGGTTCTTTAAAATAACTTGTATTTATCAAAACCTTTGAAAACTTTTAAGGGATAAGTAGCATTTTATAATTTTTTAAAAAAATTTATTTCAAGACAGGATTTCTCTGTGTATCCTTGGCTGTCCTGGATTCACTTTGTAGACCAGGCTAGCTTTGAACTAACAGAGATCCACCTGCTTCTTCACCACCACGCCCGGCAATTACAGACAATTGTGAACTGCCATGTGGGTGCTGGGATTAAAGGCATGTGCCACCACACCCAGTTTAGGGTTTTTTTTTTTTTTTTTAAAGTTGCTGGGATAAATGCTGGGGTTAACCTGTTTATTTTTTCCTTCTCTAGCTGAAAACTTATCAGCTTGTGATTAGTTGGGGATATCTCTTAAACAGCAAAATACTTACAAATACATTGTTTTGCATCCATTTTTTGGGGGGGAAGTTGTTTGTTTTTTTGAGACAGCCTCACTGTATAGCCTTGGCTGTCCTGGAAGTTGTTATGCCTGGTTGCATTTGCATTTATCCATGAGCTTAATAAATGTTTATGTTACATCTTTGCTATAAAGAACATGCTTTTCATTCAGCCTTTGTACAAACATTTGTCTTCAGGGCCTGTATGCTTCACGGCATATGGCTTCTTGTTATTCCCAAACCATTTGTAGGGCAGCTCTATCATTTGGTGCCCTGCAGGTGGGAGCAGAGGCTCAGCAAGGCCCACAAGCACGAAAAATTCAATGGCAGACACCAGCTTTCCATTTTTTTAGCTTTTTGGGTTTTTTGGGGTTACATCCTAGTCAGAAGAGGCCCCTTTACTCTATAAATCTGACTTCTGTATAGCTACAATAACTTAAATAAGCAACTGTTAAAAGTGTGGTTAGTAGAAAGAATATTTGTGTATTACCTGTCTTGTTTGTGTGTTGTATATAATCAGATTTATATATTTTCCTCCTTTGTGTCTGTCTCCAATAGAAGAAGACTTGAAGGATGATTGAGATGTGGCAACTAAATGTCCTCTCCAAACGAATTGGATTCTAAAATGTTAATGAAGAAAGAGGAATCTCATTTTTTTCTTTTGTGTGTAGAAACCCAGGGCAGAAGGTTGGTGGCACCCCAGGATGATAGTATGAACCATAACACTTAAGTAGCTGGGTAGCCGAGGGGAATGCCAAACAGGTCTGAGTTGGAGTGTCAAATGCTCAACCCTTGGAGAACAGTGTTAGTGAGGTTATGTTGCCTTTTGCAGTAAAGCAGATTGGATTCCTAATTCTCATCGGCCTTCAGATAGTTGATGCGTCTAAATTTTATAGTAAAGTTCTGACACAGGTACAATGGCAGGGCTGTGCTTCAGGGCCATGCTGTTTTGAGCACAGTGTCAAGGATATTTCATTATCATTTTAAAACTGTGTGTGTGTGTTCATGTGTGCAGGATGCCCGCATGCCATGGCACACTTGTGGAGGTCAGAGAACAACCTCCCATATTAGCCCTCGTCTTTAAGCACCAGATTGGAAATTATAGCCAGCACCTTCTAAATGGTGCATATTTACCGATGTTTGTGAGGACCCCGTTTATGACTATGCAGTTAAATTCAGATGACTTGGGGCACCAAGATGGCTCAGGGAGTAAAAAGTATTTTCCATGCGGGCTGAGTTCCATCCTTGGAACCTACAGTAGAAGGGGAGAGCTGATTCCCCAAAGTTCTCCTCTGAGCTCTACATTCATGTGCCTGACTGACATGCATGACATATTTGCACACGCACACACAAGTATAACATAAAAATTTAAAAAGAGAGGCTGAAGAGAAGGCTCAGTGGTTAAGAGCACTTACTGCTTTTGTAAAGGACCTGGTTTGATTTTTCAGCACACACATTGGCAACTCATAACTAGGGTGCCAGGGGATGCATTGTCCTCATTTGGCACACAAACATGATCTTTATTTATTTATTTTTTTTTGGTTTTTCGACACAGAGTTTCTCTGTATAACAGCTCTGGCTGTCCTGGACTCGCTTTGTAGACCAGGCTGGTCTCGAACTCACAGAGATCCTCCTGCCTCTGCCTCCCAAGTGCTGGGATTAAAGGCGTGTGCAACCATCGCCTGGCCGATCTTTATTTTTTTGTTGTCGTTTTGAGACAGGCTTCTCACTGTAGAGCCTGGAGTTGGCGGGCCTGGAGTTCCCCTATGTAGACCAGGCTGGCCTTGAACTCACAGATACCTGCCAGCCTCAGCCTCTAGCTACAAAACAAATCTTTTTGTTGTTTTGTTTTTTTGAGCTAGGGTTTCTCTGTGCAGCCCTGGTTGTCCTGGAACTCACTTTGTAGACCAGGGTGACCTTGAACTCAGAGATTCATCTGCCTCTGGTGCTGGGGTTGTAGGTATTTGCCACCATTGCTGGTATTGGTTTTTGGAGACAGGGTTTATCTACGTGCTTCAGGTGTCCTGGAACTACGTAGACCAGGCTGTCTGCAAACTCACAGAGATCTGCCTGCCTCCACCTCCTGAGTGCTAGAATTTAAGGGATGGGTCACCACATGCAGCAGGTTACAAATGTGTCTTGAGAAAAAATAAAAGCAAAGCTATAAAGGATAAGTTCAGATGACTTTCAATAATTTCTGTTTGCCTTTGCCAGAACTGATGATTGTTTGTTCTGTTTCTGAAAGCTATAAACTGTAGTGGGCCTGGATACACAAGACGAGTAAGGATTAAAATTGCCTTCATCATTTATCATTGATGAGGAAAGGAGAGATGAGATATGGGACTTTTTTTTTTTTTTTTTTTTGGTAGGGATTGGAGAAGAACTGGTAAGTCTTAGGTAATTTGAATGTGGGAAGAAGGAATCAAAGAAGCTTCTTATTCCACGAATAGGCAGCTCGTTACATGCACTGCAAAAGTTAACAGTCTGGGGATGAAGCTCAGTGCAAGAGAGCTGGCATGCCCAAGGCCCTGGCTCTGTTCTCAGTCTTGCAAATAAACCGTAAACCAAACTAACAAGTCAGACCTCAGATGGATGTTCGGAAGAAAAGCAGACTCCACTTTTCATCATCCCCCACACAAGTGATGGGCAGGGAAGACACAGGAGATGGTGGTGGAGATGAGAGCCCCAGAAGGACACCTTAGCCCAGAACAGGAAGGTTAGTGTAGCAAGGATCAAGCCAGTTAGCCATTGGATTCAATAGGAAGCCACTGAGGATCTTAGGGCTGCCTATAGTTAGTGTGGATGGGTGGAAGTTAGTTGCTAATGACAGGGAGTCAATAAATGGACACTTTGTTTGATTGTTCATTTTTAAGAAATGAGGTGATAAAGAAAAGTAGAGGTTTAAGGATGAACAAGATCACATGCCAGTGTGGTGGTATACTGTGAGGCAGAAGCAGGCGGATCTCTGTGAGTTTGAGGCCAGCCTGGTCTACATAATGAGTTGCAGGACAGCCAAGGCTACACAGAGAAACCCTGCTCTCCCTACTCCCCCAAAGAACAAGATGAAGACCTCTGGTTCTAAGGACAGCTTTCAGTTTGGCCCTGGACAAGTCACTGTTTTCTCTGCCTCTGATGCGTAATAACTGCAGTAAGCATCTCATACAAAAGCTCCCGATTAAGAGATTTGCAGCTGAACTGTTATGCAAATTAGTTTAAATGAGCATATTGTTTATTTAAACTCTATCTTCTCATGAAAAAAAAAAAAAGGAAAAAAAAACCCAGAAAACTATGGGCTAAGAAGATGACTCAGTGGATAGATACTCACTGTACAAGTATGAGGACCTGAGTTTGGAACCCTAGTATCTGTATAAAAAAACCAGGCATGTTGGTACACGCCTATCTATAATTTCAGTGTTGGTGAGGCATGTGGTAGTTTAAAGGTAAAATACTTAGGTCATATATAAGTATTATATATAAGATCAATAACTTTCATGTTGTTATTTAAATTGTTAGACCGTATGAAGTTATTAAATATAATAATATTCTGTGTACTTTTTCAATTTTTCTTTTTCCTCTTTATTTTTTGTGTATGGACATTTTGCCTGTGTGTATGTCTGCACTGTGGAGGCCACGAGAGGGCATCGGATCCCCTGGGAGTAAAACCATAGAGCTTCCATGTGGGTGCTTAGAATTGAACCTGGGTCCTCTGGAAGAGCAGCAAGTGCTCCTACTAGCTGAACCATTTCCCCAGCTCCAAAATGCACTTGTTTCTTATGTTGAACACTATATATACTTAATTTTAAGCCATCTGTTGTTTTCACCTCTATTTAGTAGGGAGAGTAGTAGTGCCGACTTTGCATAGTGCTGGTAGAGGTAAAATGCGCTAAAAAAAAAAAAAATTTAGGATGTCGAAATGGTGAGTATCCCATTTCTTCACTGTTAGTTCTTTATACATACTTGATGAATATAAAAACGTACTATGTGTATGAATACTTCACCAGAGATGAGTGGTTGTAGAAAAAACTGTGGGATTTAGCTTTTGAATAGACTAGGAAAAATAAGTTTCCTTAACCATCACGCAGATTCGATGCTGGTTTCTGTTGTGGGGATGGCACTGTACACCGGCTATGTCTTCATGCCCCAGCACATCATGGCAATATTGCATTACTTTGAAATTGTGCAGTAACGAAGATGTGACCAGGATCCAGAGGTTCCTGGGGAAGATCCACCTTGTGAAGTTGGAAGGAGACCTCATCAGATGGAAGATGTCAACAGAGCCAACCTTATAAATACAAAGACTGAAATTCATGAGTAGAACAGGGAAATCATCCTGACTCATGTGTTGTGTTTTTTTTTTTGTTTTGATTTTAAAAGACGCTCTTATATAGTAGCTTTTGTCTATTTTAACATTGTAGTCATTTGTACTTTGATATCAGTATTTTCTTAACCTTTTGTGACTGTTTCAATATTATCCAGTGAAAGCTTTTCTTAATGTAACTTTGATCTTAATTGCCTTCTATTTTTAAAACTCAAGGTCATTAGTTAGGCTTTACTGTTCTTGCTGTTGTATGGCATATACATCTGCCTGGATATATTTCTACTCTTGACCAAAGTTTTGTAAGAAACAATACAGAATTTGGGGATGGGAGGGAGGATACTTTGAGAACTACTTAACAAAAGATTTATCCGCAAGCTTGACTTCAGGAGTACGGTTTTAGCTCCCTAGACTCTTAACAGCTTTTGCTCTAAAGCTATTAAAGTGTTTCTTAGTAATGAAAAAGTAAAGATCTTGCTAAAATTGATACAAGGAACATTTCACCTTTTCGATATTTAATTCTTATATGGACTTATTTCCAACCAACCTTGGTGATAATTCTTGAGGGTGGGTGATTGGTAAAGCCTTGTGTAATGTTTAGATATATTGTAGAGCTTTTTGTGTAGAAGGCAGATCAGTTTCCTCTGAGGCAATATTGACAGTGTATGCACTTAAGAGTTAATTTGAATTGTAGCAGGCGCTGCAAAATGCATTTGCACGTTGTGCTAAGATGCAATGAGATGAATTGTTCTGAACTATAGCCAAAACAAATGTAAACTTGCTTAAAAATCCTTCCACTCTTTGTATTTTTTTTAAAAAAGGTTTTTATTCCTTAGATGTAAAATGATTACTGAATTTTTTTTGATGTAAACTCATTAAATTCAAAGAAAACGATGTAGTAGTGTATCTTTTCTTTTATGGTTAAATAATAATCTAGTAGTTTTGTGGTTGTTTGTTGGACTGGGTAAGCAGTAATTATGTCTTTCTTTTTATTTTATATACATTACAGGGGTTACAGACAGTTGTGAGCTGCCATGTGGGTGCTGAGAATCGAACCTAGGTCCTCCAGGAGAGCAGTCAGTGCTCTTAGCTTCTGAGCCATCTCTCCAGCCCCCAGTAATTATGTCATAACATGTCTCTGAACATAAAACTTCTAATAATTAGAAAATGAACTATAGATTTTAAGATATCTTCTAGCATAAGTTTTGTTAATTCTTTTAAACATTTTTCTGAGACAGGATTTCTCTGTGTAAGAGCCCTGGCTGTCCTGGAACTCTTTGTAGACCAGGCTGGCCTCGAACTCACAGAGATCCTTCTGCCTCTGCCTCCCACGTGCTGGGCTTAAAGGTGTGTGCTACCATGGCCGGCTTTAAGTGTTTTTTTAGTCCCAAAGTTTCAAGTAATATATAAACTTTCAGTATTTATCAAAAGTAGGTTAACATCATTACAGTTAGCTTTGGAATGGTAAGTAAGGATAATATGTAACTAGTTTGGTTTGAAATAGTTAAAAGTTGGGAGTGATTATGTGAACTATATTCAGATTAAAACATGAATAAGAACAGTTAGTTTAGGATTTGTTCAGTTAATGCCCATTTTTGCCCATTAAGAACTCCTGACAAGAGCCAGGCGTGGTGGTGCATGCCTTTAATCCCAGCACTCGGGAGACAGAGGCAGTTGGATCTCTGTGAGTTTGAGGCCAGCCAGGTCTACAAATAAAGAGTTCCAGGACAGCCAGGGTTATTACACAGATAAACCTTTTCTCAGAAAACAAACAAACAAAAAAACCAAACCAAAAAAACCCGACAAGTAGATGTCTCATATCCCCCAATGAGCTAAAGATAGACGCTACCCAGGACGCCTACTTGACCATCTTCTCAGAAATTTGTGTATGCATTGAGAAGTGTTCAGGGAGATACATTCTCACCAACTGTTGCAAATGTCTGGTCTGCCTGTCAATAACAAATGACCAATGAGGTCATTTCCACTTTATTTAAAGATTCATTATACAGTTTGCATGCCTGCTTGTCTTTGTATATTTCACAGGGAGAGGTACTGACTGCCTTCAGACTATAATGTTTTCAGAGATAGAGAAGGTGGTAAAACAACCAGTGCCTCCTACTAGAGCAAAGGGCAGGTTTGCTCAGAGTTTTGGAGGATAGGAGGTATCTTCTTTGGAGCAAAGGCTTCATGCCAGACATAGGAAAGGAGCCCTGGGCTGCATGCAGCTCACTGTAGTGTAGATACCATCGGGCTATTAGCATGGCTCTGTTGGAATTGGGGAATGGGAGCCAGAAGAAGAAAGTCTTAATAATGTTTTCTGCCAGCATCAGGCTAATGTGTTAGTTTGCAAATATAATAAAATCCCAGCTGCTTCTCAGCCCTCATCAGTTTGGGTGATGAGGGTGGGATATTGACATATGTCACCCTTGAAGAGGAAGGTAATGGTGCCACAAGCCAGATTTGGAGATGAAGCAATGCTCTAAGATCTAGAAGTAAATGATTCTAAGTATTGGGGTTAGGGAATTACAGATCCACCACTATCCTATGGATTAATGAATGATTAGGGACTGTGTGTATTAGTGAAAAGTAGGAAGGAAACTGGCTGCCTAAATGGTAGATGTGATTCTAAGGACTGGAAGGGACAGATGTAGAGAAAGTATTTAGTACCTTTGGGTCCCAACAGTCTAATAACTCCCTTGAGTTCTACGTCTTTAATGATTCTAGCCACTAGTCTGGTAAAGAGAGACATTCTCTACCTGGAGGCTCTGGAGACTCCTTGTCCCTTCTGAAAAACTACTCTGGACTGATCTATGGAGGTCTTGTGACCCTGACATAATATTATCACTTTTGTATGTGTCACTTGGACTTAAAGACAAGGTAGGAAGCACCAAACACATTGTCAAATGGAAATGTCATATTCAAGAATACAACTGAAGCTGGTGTGGTGGCATACATATGCCTGTAATCCCAGCATTTGGGAGGCAGAGGCAGCCGGATCTCTATGAGTTTGAGGTCAGCCTGGTCTACAAAGTGAGTCCAGGACAGCCAGGGCTCTGTTAGAGGAACCCTGTTTTCAAAAAACAAACAAACAAAGAATACAACTGACTTGGCTCCACTGGCTCCTTGACTACATCTGCTACAAAACTGCTGGTTAGTGAGGACCTCATTCAGACATTACATCCATGCTGAGCCAGGTTCACTGCTAGTTTGGAGGTTTAACCCTGATGGTATCTCTTGGGCTGTGACTACTGCTCAACCTCTGTGTCAGCCTAGAGAACCAAATGTGGAAATAGTTGCTTAGAACTATCTGTGTAGAACTCAGAGCTGTTGCCATAGCCCTGGGTGATAGTCCCTTTGCTATATAAAGCCTGTTAGGACTCACTCTGTAGACCATGCTGTCCTTGAACTCACAGACATCCTCCTGCCTCTGCCTCCCGAGTGCTGGGATTAAAGGCATGCATCACCATGCCCAGTAATTACAGATAGCTGTGAACTGCCATGTGGGTGCTTGGATTTGAACCTGGGTCCTTTGGAAGAGCAGCCAGTGTTTTAACCACTAAGCCATCTCTCTAGCCCAAGTTTAGTTTTTTATTTGAGAAAAACTACAGACTGGTAGGTTAATGACACTCCTTGTTGGGACTACAAAATGTGATAAGACAGCCCATTGAACTAGCTAGGTCACTCATGTGGATATTCACCATAAGGGCAAGTCTTCTGGTGTCACACTGCCAGTCAAGACACCACTTGAGACTACCAACAGCATTGCTCAGGTACAACATTCTGCTGTACCTGGCAACAACCACCAGCTTCGATGTGTCAGAAAGGACACATCTATGTGTCCTGGTTTGTGGTGCAATGGTGACTACAAGACAGACCTGTGAAAATGTCAGTGAAGAGGTGACCCAGTGTGACCCATCATCACTTCTGCCCCCTACCATCTTTCTCTTGGCAAAATGGCCACATCAGACCATGCCCTCCTCTCAGATATCTCCAGGGCCTCACTGGTGTTGGAACCTTTTCAGGGTACAGCATTACTGTTCCAGACTGATAAGCAGATTCCAGCTACAATCTTGAAGCCCTTGGACTGAGTCTGTGTTATGGTTTTGACTTTCTGGGTCTTTGCAGCATAATTATATAGTCTTTATATTTCCCACAAAGGGCACTCAACAAAGTGGTCATCCCAGTACTCAGTGGGAAGTTCACACTCCCCTCCCAGTCAAAGTAAGTAATTAAATTTTTACCAGTATATTATAGTTAATTGGTCTGCGGTGTTAATCCTTAACCCGCAATTATAAATAATCACACAGAAACCTGATGGATTTTAACAACCTTTAGCCTGGATAGAGCAATCTTGGCCCATCTAATCTACCTTATAATTCTATTCCTCAAATAAAACCTCACATAATATACATACATCTCCTTGGACTGTTATTCTCCATGCTATGCTGATGTTCCAGGCCACCAGGAATGATGTTCTTCTATCTAACCCATGGCATGTATCCTCCTTTCCTCCCTGGTGCTTCTTCCCATGATCCTTCTCTTTGCCCCCAACACCTGCCAGCCTCCCCCCACTCCACCCAGTTCACACTCCAGCACTCATTTAACCAATCAACTTTAAATTAGATAAAGCAAGGTTTAGACCACAAAGATAGGTGTATGTGACCAGATCTTGGGGCCAGTAATTAACAATAGAATAAGCAGCTTTCAGATCTCCCTAACATCTGATATTACTGAACTTTAGAATGGCCTCTTTAAAAGCCAGTTCAAGTTGGGGTTGTGATACATGCCTGTAATCTCAGCACTTGGAAGATGAAGGTGGAAGGATCAGAGCTCATGGTTATCCTCATAGTTTGAGGCTAGCTTGAGATATGGACCTGCTTCAAAAAACAAAAGATGGTTAGAGAGATGGCTTAGTGGGGAAAGGCTCTTGCCATCAAGTTTTGCAACTTGAGTTCAATCCCTGGGACCCACATGATATAAGGAGAGAACCTACTCCGGGAAGTTGTCCTTTGATCTCCATATGGGCACGATTACATCTTCTTTCCTCCCTCAAAAAAAGTAAAAGAAACTTAAAAAAAAGAAACAAAATACTCCAAAAGTAAAATAACCTTCCCCAAACAAACAAGCAAGCAAACAAACCCAAAAGAAGCCAAAAGTCAGCTGAATGGATTTCTGACTGTAGATTCCTCACCTCTTCCTGGTTCACATCAGGCAGTTTGGTTACTAACATACCTCAGAGAGAGATTACCTTGGCTACTTCCTGCTTACTGATCAGGACAGCCTATTACTGTTCTAAAAATTGGGATTCCCCCTGACATTTCCTGGGCACCATTCTCTGTATACTAATGGTAGTCTGGGCCGATGGGGTGTAGTAATTTCACACTAATTCTACCTCTCTTACCTGCATCCTGGCTGGATTTGTGTGACCCTGAGGTTGATTACCACTTGGTTGA
The DNA here is from genome assembly GCA_907164525.1 of Lophiomys imhausi. Classification (NCBI taxonomy): domain Eukaryota; kingdom Metazoa; phylum Chordata; class Mammalia; order Rodentia; family Muridae; genus Lophiomys; species Lophiomys imhausi. The sequence goes on along the minus strand of CAJQZJ010001694.1, from coordinate 26,783,241 downwards.
GTATAGAAAAAATTAATTATTTACATTATTGTTAATTGATTTGGCTGTTGTTAATCCTTAACCCACCATTATAAATGAATACACACAGACACCGGATGGATTTTAACAAGACTTGGCTTAAATTGTGCAATCCTAGCCCATCTAAGCTAGCTCATAATTCTATTACTCAAATATGACCCCATATATACATACATCCCTTTGGACTGCTATTCTCCACACTAAGCTGATGTTCCAGGCCATGTGGAAGGATCTTCTTTAATCTAACCCATGGTGTGTGTCCTCCTTCTTCCTGCTCCTGGCTTCTTCTTCTGGAGGCTTTCTGTGTCAGAAGCCTGTGCACCTTAGTCCTGCCTACTTCCGTCTTTGCCCAATCTCCAGGCATCAGCATTTATTTAACCAATCAGAGACAATGTAAGTAACAGACAGCAAGCAGGACCAATTAATTAACATTTAGAGTGCTTAACACTACACCATCAATTCCCTCCTTTTGTCTAATAAAAAGGCTAAATTTTTTAACTCATATAGTAAAAGTTACATACATAATGTTTAGCCTATTTGTATCAGGAAATCTTGAAGAAAAAAAAATCATGTCTCTGAAGTTCTGAACCTAAATATTTTTTTGTCATATCCTATATTTTCTTTTAAATCCTAAATAACTCAAGTTCAATTGAAATTTTATGTCTGTTATGCCTTCAACCCCATCAAAGACATAAGAAGGGATAAAGTTAATGTTTGAGTGAGTAGGAAGCATAGGAGGGCAGCTTCCCAAAAGAAATATGACAGTTTGCTGCCTAGACAGTCCCAAATATCTCTTGACATCGTTGGAGCATCATTTTTAGCCTTCTGGCCAAGCATATCTCACAGACATAACTGTGCAGCAGGAAATAAGAAGGATTTTCCTATTCTGTCTCTGCAGAATCAGGACATCAACTTACCTGCATTTAAGCTCTGGTCCATCTTTGGACTGCAAAAAGTCTGTTGAGAGAGCAGGGGCGTTTTTACCCAGTAGGAATTATCTCCTGATGGGAGATTTCTTTTTGATGTTCGTTTTCTTCTTCCAAGTCAAATGGGAGCAATCAAGAGCTGACTGTCTTAAGTCAAACAATTCTTAAAATAAAATAATAAAAACATCTTTAAATGCCATTTTCTGTATGCCTCTGAGGGCTTTGAAGACATCTGTTGATTTATTTATAAATTTATCTATCTATCTGAACAGGCAAACTGTATATTTTTAACCATTTACTATCTGCTTAACCTCTTAAGTCTACTTTGTGATAAATTAAGAGTAGCATTTGACATGACCAGGAGCTTGACTGGCCAGCCATCAACCTGTATTACCCAAACCCCTAAATGGATTCCAATAGCAACCCATAAAAGGATTGGAAGTAAACCTGTACATCTAAATGAGTTGTATGGGCACAATACCTTATATAGTAGTTGAAATATACATAATGTGTCAAAATATAAAATTCTATACCATGAATCAAAGTTAATCTTATTTTGTATTAATATATGAAATTCTATATCAGTATGTCAAAAGATAACCTTATTTTGAGAATAACAATAGCTCTAAGTTTCAGAGCAGATTTAATAATCTACCCTTATATTTTATCATTTCTATATTATATACACATATTCCCCCTCTTTTTCTTTTTAAGTCCTTTCCCCCTATATAAGAGAGAAAGAAGGATAGAGAAAAGAAAAAATAAATAGAAAAGTCCTTGAATCTAATCTCCTATACTTTGCCGAACAAGACCATTTAACAATTTGTAACCAATAAACAACATTTATAACACATCAAATCACTAAAGAATCATCCATCCCACTTTTTGGGAATGGGGTGTCACTCTCTTAAAATTGCTTCCTGCTGAATGGGGTCATAGAAAATCTGTTTGGGGGCCCAAATAAAATGAAAAAAATTGTTAAGCAAGTTAATTGTAACATTTGTTGTCCAGTCTTTATGTGTTCAGCAATTTGAATGTCTTGAGCAGTTTGTAGTCTGAATTTGAACTTTAGGTAGGAAAGTTCAGGGCTTTATTGAAGTCCTTGCTGGGACAGTCTGTGAGGCTGGGCCATCTTAGCAAACCGTTTTGAAGTTGTTCTGGAAGTAGACTTTGGAGAAAACAGCTATTGAGGCAGTCTGTGAGGCTGGATCATCTGGGCTACTTGCCTTGTCTTCTTTGGTGTCTGGTTCCTTTGTTCTGAAAATATATAATTTCTCATAAGTAACATCTCTCTCTCTCTTTTCTTTTGATACAGGATTTCTCTGCATATCCTTGTCCAGGATTCACTTTGTAGATCAGTTTGACCTTGGTGAACGTCAGGGATCCACCTGTCTTTGTGTCCCAAGTGTTGAGATTAAAGGCATGCACCATCATGCCTGCCCAGCAATTAACATATCTCCCTTAAGAGCAAAAATCTCTCTTGAAACCAGTTCTCCTGTGGGAGCCCCACATCTAAGGAGACTGGCTTGTGACCCCTTTTTCTTTACAACTTCAAAAATCTCTTATATTTTAGCATTGTCAAATGACAAAAATATCTTTTTTACCTCCTGCCGATATAGGGAAATCAAAGACATCTAAACAAAAATCAAGCAAAGAAACAAGAACATTCCAAAAGCCTTTGTCTAACTGAGCCATCCCATGCTATAATTAAAGCTCTGTTTATTATTCCTTGGAATCTAGCTTCAGCTGTATATCCTTGGTGGGCCTTTCCCAGATACTCTTGACAAACATCTAGTAGCCAGGGAGCTGTGAGCTCCAGCTGCCATCAATTTCTTATTTACCAGGAAGGGCCTTCCTCTTTCCCCCATTATCATTGCCAGCAACTTGGCATTTCATCTGTAAGCTCTCTCCCTTAAGCCTATCTTAGTCGATCTTTCTCAAAAAGTATACATAGAACCACAATTGTCAGTGTAAAATTCATCTGTATGCTAAGAGAAACAAACTCAGTTAGAATCCAAACATATTGAGACATTATGAATTCCTCCATTTTTAATCTAGGCAGTCAATTGTGCTCTCAAACTCTGTTTAGAAGGCTGCCAGTTATTTAGCACATAAGGACAGCCTTAACTTTCCACCTTTGCTGTAAGGCAGTAGCTTTTGTTAAGGGAGCTGGACCTTTGAAATGCATTTGGGTTTGGCTCCCCGCTCTTTGGCTAGGAAACCACCTTTCACCCAGGCCTTCTCAGACTGTAAGTATGGATTCTAATTGCTCCATGTTGGGCACCATTTGTAGAAAAAATTATTTACTAGTATATATGTTATTGTTAATTGGTTTGTGGTGTTAATCCTTAACCCACCATTATAAATGAATACACACAGACACCGGATGGATTTTAACAAGCCTTGGCCTAAATTGTGCAATCCTAGCCCATCTAAGCTAGCTCAAAATTCTACTACTCTAATATGACCCCATATATACAGTCGAGTACAGTGCTGTGAGAGTTAGTCATGCAGGCCAAAGTGGGTGGCATAACAAGTCTCTGAGTTAAAGAAAATGTTGTAAGCCAGTCTCACAAAGACAAATAACATGTTTTCTCTTACTTGTGTTTTCTCAAACTTACATAGTTTTACAAGAAGACACAAGGAGAAATAAAATTGCACAGGGGGGCAAAGGGTACTTGCTAATGGGAGGGAGAGAGTGTGAGGATGAGTATGGTCAAATACATGCTTGATATGTAAAAAAGAAGCTATCCTTCCTGCATCTGATTTTTTTTTTATTTAGAAGATTCATTTTATTATTATATTTTAAAGGTTGGATCAAGACAATTTAATTATCTTTAGCCATAGACTTCTTTCCCAACCTCACCATTTCTTTCTTTTCTCTTTTTTCTTATATTTTTCTTAAATAATAAAGTAAAACAATTTTACTTATTTTTAAAATTTTTTTGTGGTATGAGTTTATTAAAACCAATTATGAGAATGTTTTTGTTTAATCCCAGGTGTGAGGCTGCTTAAGACACAGGTATAAAGTATTGGCTGTCTCTTGAGCTAGCAGGGACGTGGCTTAACCAGCTGAGCAAGGATTTTGAGAAAGGGATTAAAAGCCAGAGCTCTACAATGAAGTAGGAGAAAAGGGGCTACAAGGTAGAAAAAGGTTGCTGCTCTCCCAGCTGCTGGTGCTCCCCCAAACTGCTGCTTGTTCTTCCTGCTGCTGTCTTCTGGTTTGCTGGAGTTCTACTGAGACTGGTATTACCCCCAAAGAACCCAAGGACCCTAATTAGCAGGAAGTAGCCTAAAGAGAACTCTGTGCTTTTCCCCTCTAACCTTCTTTCTCTCCAGCATAATGTTGGGGGGGGGGTTGGAAGGTAGGCATAAGATATTAAGTATAGTAAAATAAGTAGACTGTATGATATAATAATAAAACCCTCTTTTTACAAGTGGCACCCAGATGAAAGGCAAGTTATAATGAATGAGTAATTTTATATCTAATGCTGTGGAGGAGACGGCAGGAATTGAAGGAGTGAACAGTGTATTTCAGGACGTCAGCAAAAGACTTATAATGGCTGCTGCCACTTGGTTCTCTCCGGCTTTTTGCTGAGAATGGATTTTTTTGTATGTTGTTGTTTTTTCTCCTATATTATATTTCAAAAAAAGATAGGGAGAATGCTTGAACAATTTGAAAAGTTGCAAATGGATAAGGAGGGGTATGATAAAAGGATTGCAGAAACGACTATGCAACTACAGAGTTTGTGAATAGAAGTTGAAACGCTTAAAAAACAAAAAGAGCTGGAGAGAGAACACACAGGTTTAGATCTGATGAAAGAGAAACAGCCTATTCAGAGAGAAAGGGTTAATCTCAAGTGAACTGCACCCCCAGAGGAGCAGCCTGGGGTTAAGAGATTACCACCATTATCTTTCCTAGTAGCTGCCAAAATCCTCAGATATAAAAATCTGGTGTTTTAAATGTGGTAAGTCTGGCCATTTACAAAGAAATTGTAAGGCTAACAGCCTCAGAGACCAAAATGTCCAGCAAGAAATATGGTACTTTTCAAGCCAGATGTCAAAATGGTCTGCACATTCACGCTGGGAAATACAGTAACAGCACACAAGTGGTTTCTAGTGGCAGAAAGTCAAGATTTTCTGCAATTTGTAAATTTTTTGGGAGAGGTCAGGATTAGAAAAATGAATATATGTCCAAGAGGGACATACATGGTAATCTTTTGCAGTCAGGGAGAAACTTTGGGGTCCTACCTCGAGGCCCCACAGCAAAATGTGCAAGCCATTTCAGACAAGAGCAGCTGACAGTTGTCAAGACAGAGCAGCTGAGAGTTATCACGTTATAAAGTAAACTACTGATACAAAAAGCATTTAATTCATTGAAAATGTCTTTGTTTACCCAGAAGTAGTATTGCTGGGTTTTGAGGTAGAGCTATTTCAAGTTTTCTAAGATATCGCCAGACTGATTTCCATAGTGGTTGTACAAGCTTGGATGATTCCTCACCAATCCACAAGGACATCTCCTCATCTATGTTCATAGCAGCCTTATTTGTAATAGCTAGAAACTGGAAACAACCCAGATGTCCCTAAACCAAAGAATGGATAAAAAAACCTGTGGTACATCTACACAATGGAATACTATTCAGCCATCAGAAAGAAGGACATCATGCAATTTGCTGCCAAATGGGTGGATTTAGAAAAGCTCATCCAGCTGGGCGGTGGTGGCACACACCTTTAATCCCAGCACTTGGGAGGCAGAAGCAGGTGGATCTCTGTGAGTTCTGAGTTCGAGGCCAGCCTGGTCTACAAAGCGAGTCCAGGACAGCCAGAGCTGTTATACAGAGAAACCCTGTCTCAAAAAACCAAAAAAAAAAAAAAAAGAAGAAAAGCTCATCCTGAGTGAGCTAACCCAGACCCAGAAAGATGCACATGGCATCTATTCACTTGTAATTGGATTTTAGGCATATGGTACAGGATAACTATCCTATACCAACACACCAAAAGGAACAGGAACATAGACTTTGTTACCTGTTAGTGGGACACTTTGCCCTTGTGGTGCTGTCATACAGGCCCCTAGTGCAAGAGGAAACTCTTAGCCCTTATATGACTGCTGAACTGGGGGGAAGGGCTGATATGTAGGGACACCCGACTCCGGAGGAGTAGGCTAGGTGGGAGAGTGGGGAGAGGGCGGGAGGGCAGGACTGGGAGGGGTGAAAAGAGGGGACTGTGATGGAGATGTAACTTAAAGTAATAAATAAAAATAAAAAAAAAAAAGAAAAGAAGATGGGGCTGGAGAGATGCCTCAATGGTTAAGAGCACTGACTGCTCTTCCAGAGGTCCTGAGTTCAATTCCCAGCAACCACATGGTGGCTCACAACCATCCATAATGAAATCCGGTGCCCTCTTCTAGCCTGCAGATATACCCGCAGACAGAACACTGTATACATAATAAATAAATAAATCTTAAAAAAAAAGAAAATGTGTTTGTTACTCATTTAAAAATGCAATTTTTAGTTCCAGTCCATTTGAAAGCTACTATTGAAAACTGTATAGGATTTAAGAACTTACAGTTTTGTTAGATATTAGTTTAGTTAATTGCAGAAATATGCTGTATTTAATCTCTTGTATATGTTTTTGAAGTTAAGTAGATAGTACGTAGATTAAAAAACAAGCAATGTTTATTTAGACAGATAATAAATGATTTTCAAAAACCTCAGAGACCTACAGAAAATGGCATTTAAGATGTTTTAATAAGAAAAAAGGTTTTCTGACAGAGACATCTGCTCCTGGCAGCACCCTCAATAACTTCATAAAAGATGATGGGTATTAAAGAAACAACTGTGGCAAGATAGTCACTGGACAAAAACCTGCTGATAGCAGGCTGTCTGTCCAATCTGTGAGCAAGCAGGACACTGAAAACTCGCCTGACCAACGTTACAGAGATAAGGTAGGCCAGTCCTTCAAAATTCCTGCTTCACAGAAAAATTTGTCAGATATTCTGGGTCAATAGGCTGAAGTCTTGATGCCCCAATGACACATAGAAGCCATGGGTGACTATTCAGGTAGCCAGCAACCTCTGTCATTACTATAGTTTTAGAAGTTGTTTGCTCTACACTTCCTACATACTTAGGTAATAATTAAATTTCCTTCTAAAGTCTCTGATGGGGTTGAAGCCTAAATAATTATAATCTTACAATTAAGTTTAGTTGTATATGATTTAAGAAATGTTTTAAGTATAAAAGATATTATAGGTTGATAAATGCAAATAAAAATATAAAATGATATAGGTTCAGAAATCTAAGCTAGGTATTAATAATAGATACTTTCTCCAAGGTTGCTAAATACAAATGGACTGGATATTGTAAATATAATTTTTCTTAGATCTGATAAATATCTTTATTATATGTAGCATATATATGTTATTTTTTAACTAACAGGACAAAATGTGGTATGCGTTTATTAAAAACAATTATGAGAATGTTTTTGTTTAATCCCAGGTGTGAGGCTGCTTAAGACACAGGTGTAAAGTATTGGCTATCTCATGAACTAGCAGGGGCATGGCTTAACCAGCTGAGCAAGTTTAATCAGAGGACTTTGAGAAAGGGCTAAAAAGTCAGCCCTGAGAAGGAGGCTCTACAAAGAAGTAGGAGAAAGGGGGTTACAAGGAAGAGAAAGGGCTACAAAGAAGAAAGAAGTTGCTGCTCTCCTGGCTGCTGGTGCTCCCCCCAAACTGCTGCTTGTTCTTCCTGCTGCTGTCTCCTGGTTTGCTGGAGTTCTACTGAGACTGGTATTGTCCCCAAAGAACCCAACGACCCTAATCAGGAAGTAGCTCAAAGAGACCTACGTCCTTTTTCCCTCTAACCTTCTTTCTCTCCCACCTAGGGTTGGGGGGTTGGAAGGAACAAAGGTTGGATGGAAGGCATAAGGAATTAAGTATAATAAGATAATAAAAGTCACTGTGCTACAATTTTTAATTTGTTTTATTTTTTGAGATAGGGTTTCTTTGTGTAACCCTGGCTATCCTGGAACTCACTCTATAGACAAGGCTGGCCTTGAATTCAGAGACCCACCTGCCTCTGCCTCTCAAGTGCTTCAATTAAAGGCCTGTGCCACTATGCTTGGCCAACAATTTTAAGTTTAAATATGTTTTGATTATATTCTTTTTACCTCCAAGTCCTTACAGGTGCTCTCCCCATCCCTGCCACCTAACTTTAAGTTAAAAAAAAAAAAACCCAGTACAGCAGAACTCCCCCAAACCAAGAAAACAAAATAAAACACCTAAACAGAAAACAAAAACAAATCCCACCGAACTGTAACCAAATAAAAACACACATTAAAAAAAAAAGCTGGAGTCCATTGTGTGTTGGTCACCTTCTGAACATGAGGCCTGCCCTGGGATGATTAATATACCTAGTGTCACTTCATTAGAGAAAACTGATTTTCCTTCTCCCAAAGGTATAAATGACAGTTCAGTTGTTAAATTCTTCCCCATGGCTAGGTTTACATTCATTCATTCAAAAAATATAAGAATAAAATATAATCAGATTAAAAAAATGTTGGACAGGACAAACCAACAGAAGAAAAAAAGCCCGAGAAAAAGCACAAGAACCAGAGACCTTCTCATTTACACACGCAGGCATCCCATAAAAACACTAAACTGGAAGCCATAATATGTCCGCTGAGAAGCTGATGCAAGCCTGTGCAGGCCCTGTACGTGCTGACTTGGTCTCTGACGTCATATGAGCTTTGCTCATGGTGATTTAGGGGGCCATTTTCTTGGTGTCCTCCATCCTCTCCGGCTCCTACACTCTTTCTGACTTCTCTTCTGTGGGATTCCCTGAACTCTGAGGGAGGGATTTGATGGAGACATCCCATTTAGACTGAATATCCCAAGCTATGCCCCTAGCTTAATATTCTTTTAAAACAATTTAATTGGTTTTTAAGTTATTGTGTGAAGTACTGAGCTTCCCTGACATTTTCACGTACATGTATCACTGTACTTTATTCAGTTTTACTCCCTCCTCCATCCCTTCTGTCTCCTTGGTAAACTCCCATGTACCCCTCTATTTTCCTGTCATGAATAACTACACACACACACACACACACACACACACACACACACACACACACATTTAGATTTTATGTACGAACAAAAACAAGCTATACTTGTCTTAGTCTAACAATGTGCTTAACATGACGAAATGAAGACGGTCTCTAGTTCTAGCAAATTCCCTGCAAATGACATAATTTTATTCTTTATGGGTGAATGAAAGTGTATATGTTGCACATTTTTTTTTATTCATTTGTCTGTTGCTGGGCATTAGGCTGAGTTTTGTCTTGACCTGTGAATAGTACAGGAACAAGCAAATGTGTCTTGTTCTCTGTGGGGTACTGATTCAGCTTCCTCTGGTCATATGCTGAGGAGTGGTGTAGCTGGACCTCATGGACATTCCACATTTAGATTTTCACTTTTGTGACTTACATTGTATTGCTCTGAAGCTTATCACTCTTCCCCTCCCTCCCAGCCTCTTTGCCTCCCTTTCCTTTGATAGTTTTGCTACATTGCCTAGGCTATATTGTTTAGGATTCAGCAATCTCCTGCCTTATGCTCCCTGGATGGATGTTTTGATTTTTTTTCCATTTTTGTTAGATTTTTAAAACCACCTGTGTACATATTCATTTAAAAAAACTTAGTTTGACTAGTTTTGGAATTGATACAAATAGGATATTTTGGTCTTGTTTTGTTTTTTTGAGACAGGGTCTCACTGTCTGGTTTTGGCTGGCCTGAAACAAGCTTTGTAGACTGGGCTGACCTTGAAATCACAGAGATCTGCCTGCCTCTGCCTTCCAAGTACTGGAATCAAAGGTGTGTGCCACCACACCCGGCCAAATAGGAAATTTTTTATGACCACCTTTGCATCTTTCTTTTTGCCTATTTGTGTACTGAATCCTACTATTGCCTGTGGAAAATCAGTTTTACTCCTGTGTAGCATTTTCCATTTTATGAATCTATATAACAATTTTCATATCTGTTCTTCTACTATGTTAATTTGTATCTCATCAGCTATGTGTGAGTTACTGCTTGTTTTTAAATGTGAAAACCAGCTGGACATGGTGGTGTTCACCTTTTATCCCAGACCCAGAGGCAGGTGGATCCTGTAAAAAAAATTAGTTAAATTACATTGGGTGCCATTTGTGGAGAAATAATTAAATTGTTTACCAGTATTTATATTATTGTTAATTGGTTTGGGACCATTAATCTTTAAGCCACAACACACACAGACACCACATGGATTTTATCAAGCCTTGGCCTGAGTTGTGCAATCCTAGCCCATCTAAGCTAGCTCTTAAGTCTATTACCCAAATATGACCCCATATATACATACGTCCCCTTGGACTGCCATTCTCCATGATATGCCGATATTCCTGGCCATGTGGAATGAGCTTCTTTTTTCTAACCCATGGTGTGTGCCTCCTTCCTGCTGCTCCTGGCTGGAATCTCTTCTTCTTCCTGCTGCTGGCTGGAATGGCTTAATTCTCTGTGTCTAAAGCTCAGGCTTCCTGTTCTAATCTCAGGAAGTCCCACCTTTCTCTGTCTTTGCCCAATCTCAGGCCTTGGCATTTTATTTAACCAATCAGAGTCAGTGTAAGTAACAGACAGTAAGCAGGACCAATTAACATTTAGAATGCTTAACACTACCCCAACAATTATGGTGTCCAACTAGGGCAATTAGAATCCATGCTTACAGCCTGAGAAGGCCCGGGTGAAAGCCAGTTTTCTAGCCAAAGAGTGGGGAACTGAACCCAAATGCATTTCAAAAGTGTGGCTAACTTAACAAAAGCTGTTGCCTTGCAGCAAAGGTGGAAAGCTTAGCTCTCCTTACATACTAAAAAACTGGAAGCCTTCTAAACAGAATTTGAGATTGGAATTAACCCCCTAGATTAAAAATGGAGGAATTCATAATGCCTCAATACTTTTAGATTCCAATTGAGTTTGTTTCTCTTAGCGTGCAAATGATTTTTACCCTGACAATTGTGGTTCTGTGAATCTTTTTTGAGAAAGATCTGACTAGGAAAGGCTTGAAGAAAGAAAGAATTTACATATGGAATGGTAAGTTGCCAACAATGATACTGAAGGAAGGAGGGAGGCCCTTCCTGATAGATAAAACAAAACAAATGGCAGCTGGAGCTAAGAGCTCCCTGGGTACTAGGTGCCTGTCGGGAGTTTCTGGTATTGGTCCACCAGTGAAATACAGTCACAACTAGATTCCAAGGAATAATGAACAAAATTTTAATTGCAGCATGGGATGGCATGGTTAGACATGCTAAGGCTTTTGGAATGTTGTTTCTTTGCTTGATTTTTGTTTAGATGTCTTTGATTTTCCTATATTGGGAGGTAGAAAGGATATTTTTCTGGTTTGGCATTGCTAAAACATAAGAGATTTTTGAAGATTTTGGGCAGATTTCGAATTGTCACTACATTTCAAAGTTGCTCTCAAGGTTACAGAGTTACTAAAATCTGTGATTTAAGTGAAATATTTGAGCAAGGTGGTACTGGCACACACCCTTAATCCCATCACACTAGAGGAAGAAACAGGCAGATCTCTGGATTCTAGACCAGCCTGGTTTAAACAATGAAGGCAGGGCGGGAACCCTGCTGAGGAGATAAAGCTGCTTACTAAAGACAGTCTAGAATTTAAAAATGACACATTTTTCTTTTTTTTAGTATTTTTTATTTATTATGTATACAGTATTTGCTCTACATATATGCCTGGGCAGATCTCAATGTAGATGGCTGTGAGCCACCATGTGGTTGCTGGGAATTGAATTCAGGACCTTGGGAAGAACAGCCAGTGCTCTTAACCTCTGAGCCACCTCTCCAGCCCATGACACATTTTTCTTGATGTTAAGTTTAATAATGTCCTTACTGATCTAATGGATCATGATCTTAAATTTATGTAAAGAGAAAAGGGTCACAAGCCAGTCTTCTTAGTTGTGGGGCTCCCACTGGAGAACTGGTTTCAAGAGACATTTTGCCCTGAAGGAGATATGTTAATCTCTGGGTGTGAAGGTGCACGCCTTTAATCCAAGAACTTTGGAGGCAGAGGCAGGCTAATCTCTGTGAGTTCAAGGTCAGCCTGGTCTACAAAGTGAGTCCAGGACAAGGATACACAGGGAAATCCTGTCTCAGAAAAAAAAAAGGAGAGAGAGAGAAAGAGATATATTCTGTTAATCTTGTAAGGACCCAGAGTTAGGCTAGGGAAGAACATGCAAACTGCATGACTCACACAGCCGACAATTAAGAAAAGCTAACATAAAATAGCATATCATGCATGCTATTTTATACCAATCTCCTTAATAATGGTGTTTCCATGGAAGAATTGGAACTCAAACTAATACAAAAAATGATTTAATTAATGTTATTGTTTAATAAGGGTAATTCAATTATTTAAGTTCATACCTTGATCTCAAAACTTGGGAGACAAGGAAAAAACAGGTTCCTTGTGTGTTCAAGGCCAATCTAAATCTGCAAAGCTCTACAGAGCAAATCAAGGCAGCCCATGCTACATAGAGAAACCCTGTCTCAATAAGGATGTATATATCCACATAGAAATTAAATCTCCAAAGAAAGGAGAAAAGGAAAAAAAATAAATGCATACCTTTGTCCCCAAAACATGGGAGACAAAGACAGAGACAGATTGGTTTCCTTGGAGTTTGAGGCCAACCTAATCTACAAAAAGCCAGAACAACACAGAATAAACCTGTTTTAATCAATTAATAAATGTATTTCAACTGTAGAGGAGATTACTTAAACTCCATACAGTCTTATACTGTATTTTCAATTTAAAATAGATTATATATAGCATATATATGTAATACTATTACATACCATGTTTTTATATGACATGAATGGAGACTTACAAATGTCTTTCTTCTGTTCAAAGAACAGAAAATATTCCTTCATTGATTTGTGTATCCTGCATATCCAAGGCATTTTGGTAATTGCAGAACTGTATGTTACTTGTGAGAAATTATATATTTTCAGAACAACGGGACCTGAGTCCAAAGAAGACAAGACAAGTAACCCAAATGATCCAGTCTCATAGACTGCCTCAATAGCTGTTTCCTCCAAAATCTGCATCCAGAACAACTTCAAACAGCTTGCTGAGATGGCCAAGCCTCAAAGACTGTTCCAGACAGGTCTTCAATAAAGCCCTGAATTTTCCTAACCAAAGTCCAGCTTTGGACTACAAACAGCTCAGGGTATTCAAATTGCTGAGCACATAGAGACTGGACAACAAATGTTACTATTAAATTGATTAACCATTTTTTTCCATTTTATTTGGGCCCCCAAACAGGTTTTCTTCGTCCCAATTCAATAGGAAGCAGTTTTAAGAGAGTGACGTCCCATTCCCAAAAAGTGGGGTGGATGATTTTTTTGGTCATTTGATGTGTTATAAATGTTGTTTAGGGGTAAGGGTTACAAATTGTTATATTGTCTTGTTAAGCAAGGTATAGAAAGTTAGACTTAGAGATCTCTTTTTCCTTTCTCTATCCTTCTTCTCTCTTATAGAGGGGGAAAAGACTTGAAAAGAAAAAGAGGGGAATACATGTATATAATATAGAAATGATAAGATATAAGGATAGATTATTCAATCTGCTCTGAAACTCAAAACTATTGTTATTCTTAAAAGAAGGTTATCTTTTGATACATTGGTATAGAATTTTGTATATTGATACAAAAATAAGATTAATTTTGATTCATTAGTATAGAATTTTATATTTTGACATATAATAAGTATATTTCAACTCCTATATAAGGTATTGTGCCTATACAACTCATTTAAAAGTATAGGTTTACTTCCAATCCTTTTATGATTTGCTATTGCAATCTATTTAGGAGTCTGGATAATACAAGTTGACTGGACAGTTGAGCTTCTGGTTATGTCAAATACTAGTCTTAATTTATCACAAAATAGACTTAATAAGTTAAACAGAGAGTAAAGTGGTAAAATATACAGTTTGCTCATAGACAGATAGAAGATAGATGATAGATAGATTTATAAATAAATCGATAGATGTCTTCAAAACCCTCAGAGGCATACAGAAAATGGCATTTAAAGATGTTTTTATTATTTTAAGAATTGTTTGACTTAAGACAGTCAGCTCCTGACAGCTCCCATTTGACTTGGAAGAAGACAATGAGCATCAAAAAGAAATCTTCCATCAGGAGATAATTCCTATTGGGCAAAAATTCCCCTGCTCTCTCAACAGACTATATACAGTCCAAAGATGGACCAGAGCTTAAATGCAGGTAAGTTGATGTCCTGATTCTGCAGAGACAGAATAGGAAAATCCTTATTTCCTGCTGCACAATTTAGTCTGTGAAAAATGCTTGGCCAGAAGGCTGAAGATGATGCTCCAACGATATCAAGTGATATTTGGGACTGTCTAGGCAACAAACTGTCATATTTCTTTTTGGAAGCTGCCCTCCTATGCTTCCTACTCACTCAAACATTAACTTTATCCCTTCTTATGTCTTTGATGGGGTTGAAGGCATAACAGATATAAAATTTCAATTGAACTTGAGTTGTTTAGGATTGAAAAGGATATTTTCAAGTCTAAATAAGATCTTTAGGCTTATAAATATTGGATATAATAGAAATTATTTAGGTTCAGAACTTTAGATACACTAAGATAGATAGATATTTTTTTCTTCAAGATTTCCTGATACAAATAGGCTAAACATTATGTCTGTAACTTGTATATATATGGTTTTCTTGAAACCTGGGTCTTGAAAGACCCAGGAGAAGGAAGTCCCTCTCCCGACACTTGGGATATCACGGCTACCCAAAAACTCGCAAGAGACCTTTTTGATGTAATCGCAAGAGGTTTATTTCAGAGGATCAGTGCACTGAGGACACAACTTGTATCCCACGCAGGGGTAGAGGAGCTTGCGACGCCAATTTGGGGGAGAGTAGGGTATTTAAACCACAACCCAAGAGGGTGAGGGGAAATACAGGTGGAATGTACCAGCCCACTGTTTACCACAACCCAAGGGGGGGAGGGGAAATACAGGTGGAAAGTACCAGCCCATTGTTTAGTAAGTCAGCAGGAAACATCCTATACTTGTTTTTCTCAGGAATTAATTTTATCTTACTTTACTATTGGCTTTGTGGTTAGCTAATTACTGGAGCCTGCGGCTCATGACCTGACTGACCTTCATTCTTGGTTCCACCTTTTTTATGGTCAGCTAAGTTCCTAGAACCCAGCTGGCCTGGCTCCACTGCCTGCCAAGGGGGTCTCTAAAATTTTCATTCCTCTCAGTTTCATATTTGTTCTTATTGTTTTTACTATATGAGTTAAAAAATTTAGCCTTTTTTTTTAGACAAAAGAGGGAATTGTTGGGGTAGTATTAAGCATTCTAAATGTTAATTGGTCCTGCTTACTTATATTTTTACTTATATATATATTTTTAAAGATCTCTATGAGTTCAAAGCCAGTCTGGTCTACATAGTGATCTCTAGACCAGACAAGGTTACATAGTGAGACCTTGTCTCAAAAAAGAGGGTGGGGTTGGGTAGTCCAACAGTGGCCATTTGCATACTGGGAAGGCTGGGGACCAGGAACTGCTCAGCAGTCCCAGTCTGGGTTTGAAGACCTTTGTCTGTTAGGTTACAGAGATGGGGAGGAGAAAGGAATGTAGGTTCCAGAGAAAGGCCCTGAGGTCAGTGTCCTTCAGGTAACACAGCATAGTGCAGCTGAGATCCAAAGCAAGAGAGGATTCTGTCCCACCAGACAGAGCAAGGTGTCTACTCCTAAAGTTTTCTGAAGGGAAGACCTTGAACTACAAGGAAGCAGGCTTAGTTAATATGTGCCCTGTGCTATGTTAATATGTGACAGAAGCAGGGGGACAGCAAGCCATACAGGACTTACGTACTGGGTCACATAGAAGCCGGATATGGGAGGGGTTTTGGTTGACTTTATGATATCGTGTCCTTGGACTGGATTTGGCTCCCACCCTGCTGCAATCTTTTCTTAGGATACAAAGGACATGGGTGCTCTAACACTGCTGGTACTTGAACTGCAGACTCTGTATTGATATGTGAATGAGAATTCCTGGGAAGAAACTGTGATTGCAAAGACTGACTAGAATGTTGCATGTCCAGACTCTGATTGAACTTCATCTTGGTCTGGCTTTTGCGTCCCCCCCCCCCCCCCCCCCACCTCCCCAGATAGCTATTTCTTGCCCTCCTTTGTGTCTAACCTAACATTCTGTGACTAACACAAAAATTTTTGTAGTTTATTAACTTAGCAGACTACTAGCTTCTACCAGTGGAAGAGTTTAAAATGTCATCAGAGAACATCTGAGGCCCATAGGAGAGAGCCCCCAATCTAGTTGTAGCGGCCTCTGATGTTTTCACCAATATATTTCATTTTTGTTTATTTACTCTTTAAATTTTATTTTTAATTATATATAGGTGTGTGTGTTTGCCTGTGAGTTACCTGCATGTGAACACAGGTATCAGTGGAGGCCAGAGGTATCCGATCCCCCAGAGGTGGAATTACACTCAGTTGTGATCCACCCGATGCCGGTGCTGGGAATTGAACTTGGGTCCTCTGAAAGTGCAACAGGTGCTCTAAACTGCTGACCCATCCAGGTCCATCAATATATTTTAAAATTGCCTTGACTCTCTTTGTTCTGCTACTGCGAAACTTGGAGAGACTTAAACTACTTCCTCATTGGAACAGGGAACACATTGGCATGTGCGTGTGAGTGCTGGTGTCCAGAGTATGAGACCTGGAGCTGGAGTTTCAGGTGGATGTGAACCGCCTGATTGTGGGTACTAGGAGTTGGACCTGGGTCCTCTGTAAGAGCAGTGAAGTACTCTTAGGTACCGAGCCATTTCTTCAGCCCCTTCACCTTTTTTTTTTTTTTTTTTTGAGGTAGGGTCTCTTATTAAACCAACACTCACTAATTCTGCTAGACTGGCTGGCCATACAGCCCCAGGGCTCCTCATGTCTCTGCCTCCCAGCACTTGGATTATAGGTACATGATGCCAAGCCTGGTTTTGGATGTACATGGTGCTGGTAACCAAATTCACACCCTCAAGCTTGTGTCACAAAGCACTTTACTGATGGAGTCATCTACTCATTTCTAATATTTTGAGAAACAGCCACATTAATTCCCAGTGGCTTCCTCATTAACATTTGGTAGCAGCCATCTTAACGAGAGGTGGGAAATATCTCATATTAGTCTTGATTTTGCATTTCCTAATGATTAGTGGTGTTGAATATCTTCTTAGTTTTTTGTTTGTTTGTTTGTTTGTTTTTAGAGACATGGTTTCTCTGTGTGACCCCAGCTGTCCTGGATTTGATTTGTGATCCACCTGCCTCTGCCTCCCAAGTGCTGGGATTAAAGACAAGCGCCACCATGCCTAGCCATTTTAGTTAGACTGTAGACTTCTTCTTCTTCTTTTTTTTTTTTATAGCTCTGGCTGTCCTGGAACTCTCTCTATAGACCAGGCTGTCCTTGAACTCAGAGGTCTGCCTGTCTCTGCCTCCCGAGTGTCAGGAATAAAGACATTTGCCATCATGGCCTGTTTTTGTTTTTTAAAACTTTTTATTGATTCTTTGTGGATTTCACATCATGCACCCCAATTCCACTCATCTTCCTGTCCCTCCATATCTGCCCTCTGCCCTTGATACCTCCACCCTAAAAAACAACCAACTAACCAACCAGCCAAACAAAAAAATCTTGCAATGGAAACTGTATTGTGTCACACGAGTCACACACAATACCCTTCTGCCCAAACAGCTTTACTTGCAAGTATTCACTGCAGTGAGTCATTGGTCTGGTTTGAGGCCTATGGCTTCTGCTACACCATCAATACTGGATCCTCACAGGGACTCCTCTCAGATGTCCTGTTGTTGCCCTGTGTCATGGAGGTCCTGCAGGTTTGAATCTGCAGGACAGGCCCCTTTACTCACTCCAGCAGTTCATAGATGAGGTAGATGTTGGGTGGATCAACTCAACGCCCTTGATCTGGGTCTAGGTGGTAGCTGAACTGGTCTACTCCACAGCTCTCTTATGCTGTCCAGGTGAAGGGCAGGGTCAGCCCTAGGACATCAACGTGGCCCCAGGCAGCCACCCAGATCAGGGGTGTCCATATGGCCTTTGGTGGTAACATGGACTAGAGACATCTACAGAGACCCCACTGTTGCATGGCCAAGGACCCAGACGTGGCCCTGGGCAGCATCACCGGCCAGTGCCTCACCATGGCCTCAGGTGGCATCGCAGGCTACCCCTACTATGCTGTTTCTCAAGTCTCCATTTCCACCTCTCTTCACTGTGCACACATCTTTCTGCTTTTCTTTCTCTTCCCACTCTCCACCACTTACATGCTCATCTTAGTGGTTCCCATGCCTCTGGGTGTCTTCTGCCCCATCCATGTCATGTAGCTTCAGGCAGGGGTTTGTCTTGGGCATGCTCTGCTTGCTCACACCGTGTCTGCTTTTTTTTTAAACGAAGATTACCATTTTGTGGTTCCACCCCCTGGATAGTTTTTCTTTAGCTTGCAAAGACTCAGCTTTCTTGCCTAGTTTTTGGTGTAGGCTGTGGAGTAGAACACACCTTGAACTGAGTGTGGGTGTGCCCTGTCTTCCAGGGTTTATGTGAATGGCACAACTCATGAAATGATGTCATTCTAAACACAGCGTGGGAAGCACACGGGGATCAAAGTCGGTGTTTGGGAACTCCCCTTCACAGACTCTACCTCTTCCTCATTTAATTCTAATGTTGTAGGCTTATTCTAGATTTATTAATCTTTTTTCCTGATAATTCAAATACTTTATTTTGGAAGGAAAATAATAAAATAAAAAAATAATAATTAAGTGGAGGGAAAAAAAATGTGTGCTTTGAGACAGGGTCCCACCATGTAACCATGGCTGACCCAAAACTTGTGTTCCTGCCTCTGCTCAGCCTCTGAGTGCCAAGGTTACAGGAGTATGGCCCCATACTCAGTTTATATATAATTTGTTTTGGTGGTGATCTCAACCTCAAATTAGTTAGTTACAAAGGTGAAACAAAGTATCCTACATTAAAACAAGGCAAAACAGAACAAACAAACAAACAAACAAAAAACCCAAGACAAAAAACCCAAAACAAAAACAACCATTCATTAGCTGTTGCTCACAGAATTTGTTAACCTCACCCATCTGAAGCTTTGGATTCATTTTCCATTGGTGTAGGGCATGGACTTTTTTGGATTGTAGCAAGACCAGAAGAAGGGGAGAAATGAGAGAACTTTTCTTCTACAAAGTGTCTTTTCTGCTTTGTTGTATAAATACTTGTTGTAAAGAATTAACTGCTACACCCATGTACATATGGGCAACACTAGCTGAACTTAGTGGGTCATCAAAAAAAAAAAAGAAAAAGAAAAAGATGTGAAGTTGGTTTGGGAGTGTTAAGATGATGGGGTAGGGAATAGGGGTAGAGATTCTTATATTTCATTGTATACATATATGAAATTATCAAGAATAAAGACATTTTAAAATCTCTAAAAAAGGTAAAATCAACCACATGCATCAGGCTAGGGCTAACTCTTTTTTTTTTTTTTTTGCCAAGTAGAAAGAGCTCAGTGGTGTAGGTTATTGTGGCAGACTGTGTTATTCATCAGAAAGTTTACTGTGGCTTGGAATCCTGATGTATTTCCTGCCAGCTGTCTTTGAGCTGGTGTTTTATAGCACTCTTGTTCAGATAGGAAGGATCAGTCCTGAAGGATTTATGATGCCTGACCCAATTTTCCATCAAACCGTACCTTGACTTTGGCCTTAGAAGTTGTAGCCCATATAAAGGAATTGATGGCTACCCTCTGGAGGCAAATGGCCCACTTTAACTCCAGGGCAATAGCTAATAAGGTCTTGATAATTGTGACTCCCTCAGTGTCAGCCATGACTTCCTGTACTGCTCTGAAGTTGCCTGGGATTGATGGTTACAACTCGTATGAGAAGAAGTCACTCCTAGTGACTTTTCCCTTTTATCCTTAGCCTCACTAGGGCCCCTAGAATAGTAGTAATGAAGTCATTTGTCTTCCAGTGTGGTCTTCTGTAATGAAATATGGTGTAAATTCATCTTCTCTTGAGCATACCATTTTTCCCTTGTCAGATCTGCAGTCTTTCCTTGACTGAACCAATTTGTTATCTGCAAAAGCCATGGCCTTGTATTTCCCTTTTGATTCTAGGAACTCTGGGTTGGGCCGAAAGGAGCTTTCAGCTGTAAATTTAGTAGAGGGTCAGCTCTTTCCTCAACCAAGACATTTGGTCTCCCCTTTAATGAATTTGAGAGAAAAATAAATGTATCTTATTGGTAACCCTCCGCAATGCTTCAAAGTGTCATTTTTCAAGTGTAGTTGACTAAACCTCTTGGTGAGCTATGCTAGGAGAAACTGAAACTAGTTTTTCCATACATCCCACAAGTGAGAGATGCCTTAGTCATGATCAGAAACAAAGATGGGATAGTTTGGTTTTCCCCATTTAACTGAATCATCATTTATGAATTTGTGGAGTCCTGAGTCAAACTTTTCGTGCTCTGGCTTGTCTGAAGCAAGTGTTTATTTTATTTTACTGCTTGAGTTCTTTATAGATTCTGTACATTAATCCTTGGTCAGATGTATAGTTGGCAAAGGATTTCTGTAGATTATTATTTTCTTTCTACTGCTTTGTTTCTTTTTGATTCTAGGAACTCTGGGCTGGTAAAAAAGTTTCCTTTTTTTTTTTTTCTTTTTAAAGGCAGGATTACTTGTTGCTGGGACTGGTTTCTAACTTGTTATGTATGCAGCCAAGACTGACCTCAAACTTTCGATATTTGTGCCTTTGCCATCTAAGTGCTGGAATTATAGGTATTCACCACCATGCCTAGCTATCTGCCTGTCTTTCCTCCTTCCTGCCCTTCCTTCCTCTCTTCTTGTTTTGTTGGTGCTGGGGATTGAACCCAAGGCCTTTTAGATGCTAGAGAAGTGTTATACCAACTAAGCCATTAAGCCATATCCCCAGCCCTTAAAGTCCACCGTTTTAACCACTAAGACCAAATGTGGACACTGTTCTCTTCTTGACACTAGCCCTACTTCTACATAGCTGAGATTCTTTAGGTGCATTAGGTAATTCTGCCTGCTTCCCTCCTTCCAGACATTTCCTTGTAGGTAGATCCCCAGTCTCCTAGCAAATAAATTTCAATTTGATTCTTCCAGAAATACAGAAGTTAAAATGAATTTAACAAGAAACAGAGCATACATTCTAGTGGGTAAGGTCATGTAAACACTCACTATATTAACTTAGAAAGTTCTTGTTCTGTTTCTGCTTTAGCAAGTTTCTTTTACTTCTCTAGCTGCCTCCACCGTGCTACATCTGGACACCACATGGAAATGCTCCAGCTTAGACACTATAAGCCCCAAGGCTGCTTTATTATTATTAATTTTTGTTTTTATTATTATATCTTTACCCCAACATCTTCCCCTTTTAGTTTTATTATTATTATTTTCATGATCTATTTATTTTATGTGCATTGGTATTTTGCCTGCATGTATGTCTGTGTGAAGGTGTTGGATCCCTTGGAACTGGAGTTATAGACCATTATGAGCTAGCTACCTTGTGGGGGCTGGGAATTGAACCCTGGTCTTCTGGAAGAGCAGCCAGCTCTTAAACTGCTAAGCTATCTTTCCAGTCTTCCCCTCCGCCTTTTTATTATTTATTTATTTATTTTTAAAAATTTATTTTATTTTCTTTTTTTTTTGGTTTTTCTTTTTTTTTTTTTTTTGGTTTTTCGAGACAGGGTTTCTCTGTATAACAGCTCTGGCTGTCCTAGACTCACTTTGTAGACCAGGCTGGCCTCGAACTCACAGAGATCCTTCTGCCTCTGCCTCCCAAGTGCTGGGATTAAAGGCATGTGCCACCACCGCCCAGCTATTTTTTATTTTTTTAAGACAGGCTCTGATGTAACCCAGGCTGGCCTAGAATTCACCATGTGGCCACCAAGGTGACCCTGACCTCCTATTCCTCTTGCCTCCATCTCCCAAGTTTTGCCATTACAGGCATGTGCCAACATGCCAGGCTGAGACATGTTCTGCTGATATCTTCACACTCTCTTTGCTCTTTTTTACTTCCTAATGTCTGTTGTAAGACAATCTGCTAGTTCCCATCAATATCCATGTCCTCCCCTCTTTTTTCTTTTCTTTTCTTTTTTTTTTTTTTTTTTTTTTGGTGCTGGGAATGGAACTCAGGGCTTCACACATAATACAGAAGTGACCACCCCAGGTGACAGATGCCCTCAGCCTCTTCCTACTTTGTGTATAAGTTTGAGATTTCTGGTTTGAGCTCAGGTGCATGGCTGCCCTTTTCAGATAGTTGTGACCATGTGCCTACATTCTGGCCAGTGGGATATGAAGGAAAGTGACATAAGCAATTTCCAGATTGTGACTTTAGGAGGAAAGGACAGATCCTTCCCCAACTCTAGTTTGCTGTGTAGAGCATGAACACGGTAACCAGTCATCCTTAAGATGTTGTGGAAGACGGCACCCATCACGAAGGGGGTGGAATTAAACAAACCTGGCCAGGAAGACGACCTGAACTCAAGTCCCTGCCTCCACAGGCTGTGGTGGGAAGCTGCAGTGACCTACATCAGCTTTCTCTTTCGGGCAGAAGCCCTGCCCGTGACACAGGAGCCGCCCCACTGGGGCAGGAAAGATGGGACACCACTGCCTTCATTTTGTTGTTGGAAGGAATGGGTGGAGACTCCTGATAGTGTATCTGTGCTCTTTTCTAAGTTGGACGATGCTTCTCCTTTCTTCATATTTGTTTGTAGAAAAGTATATTTATATAGATAGGGATCTTTTAATATGAAGGTAAGAACTCAATTCAAATGAGATTAAGTCTACACTTGATCTTAGCCAAAAGGGTGAGAGGCGATGGGATTAAGTCTAAAATAGGAATTTATTGACTTTTAATGATGAAATCCAGGAGCAGAGCTTGTAAATCCTGACTTTCCTTCCTTCCCCTCACCTCCTTCTTTCTGCTTCCTAAGTCAGACTCCCTCTTTCTGATTTTGAAATGTGTCCCTGTGTGTTTAAAGAATAGCATGGCTGTTGAGCTGGAAGCTGGCTCTGCCAACCTACAGGAACCACACAGTTTCTCTCTCAACACTTCTCTAAAAAATGTTGATGCATGCTGGGCGGTGGTAGCACATGCCTTTAATCCCAGCGCTTGGGATACAGAACCAGGCAGATACTTATGAGTTTGAGGCCAGCTTGGTCTACAGAGTGAGTTCTAGGGCAGGGCTACACAGAGAAACCATGTCTCAAAAAAAAAAAATGCGGATGCTCATGTGTCCTCCCTGCCATGTCCTCCCTCATCCCTGGGACGGAGAGGAAGAAACACAAAGATAGTTGAGATATAGGCACTTTGATTGGCATTTCCTCCAGAACCACATAGAACTGAGGGGGTAGTTCCTCAGAGAAAAAGTACAGTGAACGGGCAGGAGACAAAAGGAGGAGGAGGAGAAAAAAGAGGAGAAAGGGGAGGAGGAAAAATATCCAAAGATCCTGTATAATACCCTAGTGCTTAGCACCACTGCCAGTCTTCTACCATGATTCTCCACAGCTGGCAATGGAGCAGCTGCTGTGTTCTAGGCTCAGGGCAGTTCCTGCAGTTGTAGGTCTCTTTCAGAAACTATATATGACAGTCACCCTATAGTCTAGATGTGGATTAGGCCCTTTCTCCCGAAAGTCAGTGTAGTAATGTTATCTAATGTGGCACCCTGGGGAGATGCTAAAAACTAAGGGCTCACTGGTGGGGGTCATAGGTCATTGGGGATGTGCCCTTAGAAGGGGTGGTGAGACTTCACCCTTTCCTCTTTCTTTTGTGACCCTGCCATGAGGTTAATTAGCTTTCTCCAGTATGTGCTCTTGTCATAACATTCTGCTTAACTGAGAACCAAAACCAATGGGAAAAATTAACTAGTGCCCCAAACCTCCCAAACTATGGGCTCAGGTATCTTGGAATAATAGTAGAAAGCTGATTAATATGGTACCATTCTATAGAGTAAGAAACAGGCTTAGAAAATAGAATACATGCCGGGCGTGGTGGTGCACACCTTTAATCCCAGCACTTGGTTGGGGGTGGGGGGGTGGGGAAGGGGCAGGCGGATCTCTGTGAATTCAAGGGCAGCCTCGTGTACAAAGTGAGTCCAGGACAGCCAGAGATACACAAAGAAACTCTGTCTCAAAAATCAAAAACAAAACAAACAAAAAAAAAAAAGAAAAGAAAAGGAAAAGAAATAAAGAAAAGAAACAATAGAACATACCAGCTTGAATCCACAGGGCTAGTCTGTGTGACTCCAGGTCCATGTACTTTCTATTACACATTCACTTTATGCCATGCCAACCTTTCCCTTATTGGGGAGGCTTCTGATTTGTTCTCATTTACAAATAACCTCTGTAAGGAGGATTTCAACCTCAGTCATGTTGGCCAACTTAATTTTTTTTTTTCTTTTGGAGACAAAGTCTCACTGTGTTACCCTGGCTGGCCTGTAACTCATTATATGGACCAGGTTGGCCTAAAACTCACAAATATCCTCCTGCCTGACTCCTGAGTTCTGGGATTAAAGGTATGTGCCACCATAAACAGAAGTCTATGCATGTTTTAAGTACAGTGTTGCAAATATATATTTAAAAAACCTTGCTGGGCATGATGATGATGATGATGAGAGAGAGAGAGAGAGAGAGAGAGAGAGAGAGAGAGAGAGAGAGAGACAGAGAGAGAGAGTGTGTCCCAACTGTTCAGGGGGCCAGTGGTTGGAGGTGAAGTTCAGGGCTGTAACACTTGTTGTCTGCATGCACAAGGCCCCAGGCTCACTTCCCAGCACTGAAAACAACTTTTAAAATAATCTTGCTTTTTTTTTTTTTTTTGCTATTTCCCATTAGCTGTTAAAGACTGTAAACCTATGAGTAAATATCATCTTAAAGAATTAACATATAATTTAGCTTTGATATACAAGCTGTGTGTAGTAGGCTGAGAGAGAAAGCCAGTGTACCTGTTAATATTTAGTTTAAATGTGGCTCATCTGTTCAGTGGGGGAAATGGAGAGAAAGGAATTAATGTGGATTTTAGGCTGGGATGATGCTCAAGGCACTTGGATCCCATATTAAGTTCCCTGTTACAGATGAGAAACATGGAGGAAGTTGCAGAGTGTTAGAGGCACATGGGTCTGGTACTTAGGCTGACATATGGTTTCTTCTTGTGGGCCACTACCACAAGGGTTAGTGAGACCACAGTGTTTATAGGGTGGTCAACCATGGTGCTCTTTCCTGGGTTTATGGATGGAAAGATCATTTTTCCATTTTATCTCCCTGATCAGGGCTGGGTATCCAGTCCAAAGTTAGCCAGTAGTTTATTAGATGGCTCCATTCCAAGGACCTTAGTAAATCACCATCATGGTGATTTACTGTTAGAGGCACATGGGCCTGGTCCCTGGACTGATGTATAGTTTCTTCCTGTGGGCCCCTACCATAGGATGGTGCATCAGAACAAACAAGCAATTTCTTTGTTTAAAGAGAATCAAGCTGCATAGAAGTTGGGTGGCTTCTTTCTTTTTTTTTTTGTTTGGTTTTTTTGAGACAGGGTTTCTCCGTGTATCTTTGGCTGTCCTGGACTCACTCTGTAGACCAGGCTGGCCTTGAATTCACAGAGATCTGCCTGCCTCTGCCTCCTGAGTGCTGGGATTACAGGCGTGTGCCACCATGCCCAGCGAGGCTTCTTTCTCTCTCTCCTTCCTTCCTTCCTTCTTTCTTTTTTTATTGTGGGTGAGAGATTAGGAGCTGAAAACCATGTAGTGATTCTGTACTTTTAAATTATTAAATACTTATTTATTAACAAATACACTTACTTATAACAAATACACTTACTTACTAGTATTCCTATAAATTCCTACAACCCCTATGAATGCCTACAACCCCTATAAATGCCTACGACCCCCAAGACCTAACCACTAAACCTATTGATAACTATTACAGCTATTTTTGTAAGGATACAGTCTCTGGGGCAGGTCCTCAGTCGTCAGGAACACCGTCTCTGGGGTAGACTCTTTAATGCACTTAGCAGTCCTTTTTCTGGAATATCTCAGACGCAGGTTCGTCAGGGTAAATTGGCTATGGCGACTTCACCTTAAATAAGGCTTGAGGCTTTCTTCTCTCTGGGAGACCTCAGCCATCTGTAGGCCAACTTATTTCCTTTGTATCAGCAACTCTGCTGCTCTGCCTCAGTCTTTAAAGCTGGCCACAGTTCTTTCCATTCAGGCCGCTGTTCGGACAGGTCAAACCCCTCTAGGCAAAAGCTGAGCCACAGGGTTTAGTCCTTGGCCTTTTGCTGTCTTGCTGAGGCTTTATCTGCTCACCAGCTTCCTTCTGCCTCAGGGAGATCTGGCCATTGGTCTACCAGCACTTTCTCCAGCAGTACTCTCAGAGCTCTCTAGTATGGGGGAGGGGCCCTTAGCACCCAGCTCTCTGGGCTCATCCACTTGCCCTTAAATAGGATTGCTCCTTGTTCCACCTGCTTCAGCTTAATTTGGGCTCTGCCCCTTTAACAGTTGAAAACAATGCCAGGTCATAAAGTCTTTCCTTGTTTCACCTGGCTTCAACCTTGTTTTTCAGTCCAAAGAGACTCCCCTCTTTCATGTGACTTCATCCATAAGCTGATAAGCTAATTGCTCACAGCGAAGTTGATCTTCATGCCCCAAATTAAGAGACTGTATCAGAAACCTAGATATTCACTAAATCTAACTTATATTAATCTGCCCCTACAATGTAGAGTCTGAAGCTGCCACAGTCCCTCAAAGCTCAAGCAAGCTGAAGTCAAGAGGAGCTCTCAGTGTTGTAGCTGAGCTATAATGGCCAATGGTTAACACATGTTCCTTAAATAGAGTTTTCTGGGCCATTCAAGTGTCTCCTCTCACAACTCTTTTGCACATTAACAGATTAAGTTCTGAAGGAAGATGTTAGTCTGGTGTTAATGCTTCCAGGGGCTTCCTTGGACAATGGGGATTCTAACCTGTTAATGCTTTATGGTGCTGTTTTCCATTGAGCAAACAGCAGAGCAGCAACAGCCCTTTTTTCAAGGGAGAGTGAAAATGCCTTTGCTTCTCCGGTGATAGGAATATCTTGTCGTTAGATGCATCTCACTTCTGCACTGCCAAGCTGCCATGATAGTTTGTTCTTTATCTTCAGCGCCATTCTTATCTCCACATCCACTAATTAAGATGGATGAGGTGAGTAGTTTTCCTCTTGTAACTGAGTCTGACTAATGTAACAGGATGCTAGACCCGACTTCCCAGTCTTTCCACAGAACCCTGACAGATGACAAATGCCCCCACTTCCTCATTAAATGTGAGAGCAGCTGTGTGACACTTGATAAGAGATTATGGAACTGGCATTGCCAGAAGTAGCTCTTGCTTTGTTCCAGGGGAGGGTGAAGAGAGACAAGGTGAAGGATTCAACCCTCAGTGGAGAGGAGGTTGCTTCTCTGGGGAGACCATTTGCTCACAGATTCAGGGAGGGAGCCTTCAGGGTTCTACATCAGTGAGGGCTGGGCCTGAGGAGAAGTTGGAGGAACTGTAGCCCACTGGTAGAAGGCTAAAGCGTGGAGAGGTGAGGACTCAGGATAAGAAGAGGGGCTTACGTTATCTTGAAAGGATCTTTAGGACATCGCTCTCTTAAAATGACTTCCTGCTGATTTGGGTCGTAGTAAACCTGTTTGGGGCCCAAACCAAAATGGAAAAATGGTTAAACATCCCATACCCAGAGGGTGGGGAGGGTGTTTCTTCGCCCCCCCCCTTTTGGTTATTTGAAGGACAACTGAAAACTCTGTTATTTAGGGGAAGAGATTACAAGTTGTTAAATGGTCCTGTTTAATGGGTTTTGGAGGTTAGACCCAGGGTATCCCTTCTTTCCCTTTTCTGTATCCTTCTTTATCTCCTATGTAGGAATGCACGGACTTGAGAAAAATTGAGACATAGACATAGCACAGGAAGGATCAAGAAGAAGGGTCACATTATTGAATATGCCCTTTTACCTTTGTATATTGATACAAAATTAGTAGTATATTTGGCTAAAGTGGTATTGACCATTGTTTATTGTGCAAAAATAAGATTGTATTGGTCTAAGTCGGTATTGATATTTGTATATTGATACAAAATTAAGATTATAGTTGGCCACAATGGTATTGACCCTTGTATATGGATGCAATATTAAGATTGTATTGGGCCACATAGGCATTGATCTTTGTATATTGATACAAAATTAAGAGTATATTTAGCCACATTTGAATAGATCTTTGTATATTGATACAAAATTAAAGGTAACGCTTCCTAATGGTATCATACCTAGAGATACTTAAAAATGAAATGTGAAGCTCTGGCCTCTTGATACCAACCGTCTTAAACTGTTTAGGATAGTTAAGAAAAACAAACTCCTAGTCATGCATGCATGTCACCTTGTTAGCTACTATGACAGTCTATCACAGATATTCTCTAAGCTACTCAGTAATCAAGTTGTTAAGAGACAAGCAACATTTGCTTATCTAAGTACAAGAGATAGATAGGGCATCTTCAAAAACCCCAAGAGATCTGCAGAATATGGCATTCAAAGATGTGGTCTTAAATTAAGATTTTTTTTTTTGAGACAGGGTTTCTCTATATATCCTTTAGCTGTCCTGGACTTGCTTTGTAGACCAGGCTGGCCTCGAACTCACAGAGATCCGCCTGCCTCTGCCTCCCAAGTGCTGAGATTAAAGGCATGTGCCACCATGCCTGGCCCAAGATTTTTTTTTTGATATAGTGACATATCAGCTCTTGGCAGCACCCCCTATTCTACTCCAAGTAGAAGAAAAGCATCGAAGAATCTCCAGTGTGAGATGGTTGAATTAGTGGCAAGCCTTTCTCTTGGCATGTAAAAACTCCTTGCTTCAACTGCAGACAGACTGCTGTCCAAAAAGGACAAAACTTGGTAGCAGGGAAGTCGACAGCCTAACTCTGCCAAGACAGGGTAGGTTAGTCCTTCATAATCCCTGCTCTACAATAAATGTCTGTCAGAGAAACAGGACCAAAAGGCTGAAGACTGATGCTGGAATGTATGGAGAGAAAATGGGAACTGTCCAGGTAGTCACTGGTTTGTCATTTCTTAGTATTGGAAGCTGCAAGCCCTGCACTTCCTATATAACCAGATATATTTATCCTTCTCAGCTCTCTGAGGTGGTTGAAGAATAGACAGCTTGAGTCTCATAGCTAAATTTTGAGTTGTTTAGGAATCAAGAGGGCGTTCTAGATCTAAGAAGATGGTTATAATAGTGATGCAAGTTAGTATGAAAACTAAGTCAGTTATAGACCTTTAAACTCATGGAGATGGTTAGAAGGTAGAATGTTAAAGTCAGGGGCCAAATATGTATGAACTGGACATTGGGAAGGTATACTGGGCCATTTAACTCTCATAAATGTGGCATATTTAATTCTGCTGTTTTGTATAGAATTTACTGTTATAAGAGAAAGAACCATTTGTTGGAATGAAAAGAGAAGCTGTTGGGGGGGGGAAGAGGGTGGAAGGGTGGGACAGGAAGGGGGAATAGGGAAGGGTTTGTAACTGAGATGTAACTTGAAGAAAAAAAGATAAAGTACTTATAAAAAAAAAGAAAAAAAGAAAAAGAAAAGATCTTTAGAGTAAGTAAGGCGGATCCAATGTGGCATGGCTCAGAGGATAGCAACAGTAGCAGTTGGAGGAAGACCACCCATGCTGGTGTTTACTGCCAGCAGGTCCTCATGGAGAGAGGAGAAAGACCCAGTAACTAATTGCTGCTCACTCTACCAGCATAACAAGAAACCACATCTCATGTCCTTTCCTCCACCTCCTCCTCCTCCTCTTCCTCCTGTACTCCCTTAACCCAGAGAGGCATTAGGGAGGAGGAGGCATAGAACACATTGACCATATCTAACTCCTTTTTCTAGCCAGTTTCTCAATGGAAAGAACTCCCAATTTGGGGCATGGGGACATTTTCATTGGGTAAGAATTTGTATGTATACTTTTGAACTACAACAGGATTTATGCCTAAAAATTTTCTATGTCTGGAGAATGGATGAGCCAAGAGTCAGGATGGAGATGGCCCACACAGTGGTTTTACAAGGATGGCCATGTTTTGAGACTATTGAATTCTGTACCCACACAATGGGATTAGTACAGGACTCCAGAGTCATTTTAAATAGTGTGTAATATCTACAGTGCTTCCTAAGTAATTACACTTGGACTACTTCTAAACTAGACAATCACAGACATAAAATATTTATATTATTAATATATAATTTAATCAGTGTCTTAGTTAGGGTTTCCACTGCAGTGAAGAGACATCATAACCAGTGCAACTCTTATAAGGAAAATATTTAATTGCGGCTGGCTTACAGTTGCAGAGGTTTAGCCCATTATCGTCATGATGGGAGGCATGGCACTGTGCATGCAGACATGGTGCTAGAGGAGCCGAGAGTTCTGCATTTTGATCCACAGGCAGCAGACGTAGACTATATCTTACACAGAGCATAGCTTGAGCATATATAATTGCAAAGCCCGCCCCCACAGTGACACACTTCCTCCAACAAGGCCACACCCACTCCAACAAGGCCACACCTCCTATTAGTGTCATTCCCTATGGGTCAAGCATTCAAACACATGAGTCTATGAGGGCTATACATATTCAGACCATTATATTCCACTCCCTGGCCCCCTAGGCTTGTAGCCATAAATAATGCAAAAAGCAGTTAATTCACTTCAGAAATCCCCATAGTCTATACAGTCTCAACAATATTTAAAAGTCCAAAGTTCAAAGTCTCTTCTGGGATTCATGCAATCTCTTAATTGTAATACCCTATAAAATAAAAATCAAAAAGCAGTTCTCTCAAAATCACATACTTCCAACGTATCATGGCACAGGATATACGTTATGGTTCCAAAACATAGGTAAGAGAGCGTAGTGAGGAAATACTGGACAAGGCAAGTCCAAAAACCAGCTGGGCAAACTCCAAACTCTGCGTCTCCATGTGTGATGTCAAACAACTCTTCATAACTCCAACTCTTTCCAGCTTTATTGAAAGCACCACACTTCTTTCTCCTGGGTAGTAGCTTTCCTTGACAGGTATCCCACGGCTCTGGCACCTCTAACATCTTAAGGTTTCCAAGGCAATACAGGTTTTAACTTCATAGCTTCATATAATGGCCTCTCTTTGCAGGGACATCCCTGCCACACACTTGGCCTCAGCAACTTTCCTTAGTTGTGGAGGGAGATTCTATAACTCCTTTCTTCTACCCTTGACTCTAAAGCCAGAACCACATGACTGAAACTGCAAAGTTCTGCTCCTTTCTGGGACGGACTGGAGCATGGCCCTCTTGTTTAATTACATCTTCACCAGCTTGGTGTTTTTGATGGTTTCCTTCACTGCCTAAGCATGGCTGTCATGGAACTTGTTCTAGAGACCAGGGTGACTTTGAACTCTGAGATCTGCATGACTCTGTCTCCTGAGTGCTGGGATTAAAGGCATGCACCACCACATCTGGACCTAAACTGTTCTTTAATTCCTTTTCAGAAGATGGACATTTAGCTGGGTGGGATCTTGCCTCAGCACTCCCTTTATCTCATTTAATATCCTTGAACACAGGATTATGTCCATTCCACTTCTTGGTGTCCCTTTAATCCATGAACCATACATTTTGTATTTTTTCTTTCTCAGTTTGCTCTGTTTCATCAAAACACTCTTCATAAGAGTGAGCTCACATGACAGAGTCTGTGCTAGGCTGTTTTGAGATTTCCTTTGCCAATGCAATTAATCTAAATCTCTTCACCTTTGCCTCAGACAGTCACTCTTTGGACAAAGGTAAAAAGCAGCCACATTCTTCACCAAAATATCACAAGAGTGATCTCTAGGAAACATATTAAAATTCTTCTCCTCTGAATCCTCTTGAGCCAGGCCCCCACAGTTAGATCACCCTTAGCACCACTGTCTTCCATGTTCCTGCTAGAATGGTCCATTAATCCCCTCTTAAAGCATTCCACTGCTTTCCTAATTCAAAGCCCCCAAAACCATATTCCTTGAAACAAAACCATGGTCAGGCCTATCACAGCAATACCCCAGTCCCTGATACCAACTTTTGTCTTAGTTAGGGTTTACATTGCTGTGAGAAGACATCATGACCAAGGCAGCTCTCATAAAGAAGCTGGTTTACGAGCCAGGCGGTGGTGGCGCACGCCTTTAATCCCAGCACTTGGGAGGCAGAGGCAGGCGGATCTTTGTGAGTTCGAGGCCAGCCTGGTCTACAAAGCGAGTCCAGGACAGCCAGAGATATTCAGAGAAACCCTGTCTCGAAAAACCAAAAAAAAAAAAAAGAAGCTGGTTTACAGTTTCAGAAGTTCAGCCCATTATTATCATGATAGGAAGCAAGGCACTGTACAGGCAGACATGGTGCTGGAGAAGGAGCTGAGAGTTCTACATCTTGATCCACAGGCAGCAGAAAGAGATTGTGTGCCACACTGTGCAGAGCTTGAACATATATAACCTCAAAACCCGTCCCCACAGTGACACACTTCCTCCAACAAGGCCACATCTCCTTAGAGTGCCCCTCCCTATGGACCAAACATTCAAACACATGAACCTAATGGGGCCATTCCTATTCAAACCACTACAATCAGTAAACGTTTATTAAAACCAACTGGGTCTTGGGGCTGTGAGGTTGCCTAAAAGCTGTTCCTTCAAGAACATGCTGGCTAACTGGTTCTGGTTGTTGGAAAGCTGAGGCAGGAGGATTACAAATTTGTAAAGTTGAAGGCTAGGCTATTTCTTTTTCTTTCTTTCTTCCTTTCTTTCTTTCTTTCTTTCTTTCTTTCTTTCTTTCTTTCTTTCTTTCTT
>CAJQZJ010001694.1:26731271-26750309 GCA_907164525.1 Lophiomys imhausi | reverse complement strand
CTTTCTTTCTTTCTTTCTTTCTTTCTTTCTTTCTTTCTTTCTTTCTTCTTCCTTTTTTAAAAAAGATGTATTTATTTATTTATTTATTATGTATACAGTGTTCTGTCTGCATGTATGCCTGCAGGCCAGAAGAGGGCACCAGATCTCATTATAGATGGTTGTGAGCCACCATGTGGTTACTGGGAATTGAACTCAGGACCTCTGGAGGAGCAGTCAGTGCTCTTAACTGCTGAGCCATCTCTCCAGCCCTCTAGACTGTTTCATAAAGCAACAATAACAACAATAACAACAACAAAAACACAAAAGAAGCTCTCTCCTTTCTTTCTACCTTAGGGCCTTGAACATAATAAAGGTAAGTTATCTATTTATGAGGTACAACCCCAGTCCTAGCCTGGGACAGGAGGACCACAGCAAATTTGAGGCCAGCCTGGTCTACATAGTGAATGCCAAGCCAGCAGAGGGTACCAAGAAAGACCCCATGTCAAAAGCCCCAAAACTAAAACAGAGTCCCCCAAATCATACCTCACCACCAACGTAGCATCACACATGAAAGCCCAGGTCTTGTACTGGGTCATGTGCTATTGATGACCACAGTTTGCCCCAAATCCAGGCCAATATTGCTCTTGTAGATAAAACAAAGTTGCATCCAATGTGAATATGGAGTCTATTTTAACCAAACAAGAAGAGCCTGTTTAGGGTTGTTTGATTTAAAATAAGGAGTAAAGGCAATTTATTTTAAGACTTCCTGGGGAGGCATATCTTTAAAGAGAAACAGCCATCTTGCAGAGTCCTGCCAAGTGTTCTCCCACAAGCAAGGTGGGTTCAGGGTGGAAGCAGCAGGAATTTAACTATTTAATGATTCAAGCAATCCAGAGGAAGCCAGGTACATTTTTTTTTTAGATTTATTATGCAGACAGCGTTGTGCCTGCATGTACATCTGCAGGCCAGAAGACGGCACCAGATCAGATTATGGATGGTTGAGAGCCACCATGTGGTTGCTGGGAATTGAACTCAGGACCTTTGGAAGAGCAGCCAGTGCAGTGCTCTTAACTGCTGAGCCATCTCTCCAGTCCAGGAAATCTTTTATAAGTCTTTATAAAATGGATATAGGAGTAACCTGGTGTGGTCACTCAGGCCTGTAATCTGAGTACTGAGAAGCCAAAGCAGAGGGATCATGATTTTAAGGCCCACCTGCTCTATGTGGTGAGACCATGTTTCAAAGTGGGTGGGCCCCAAAAGAACATCTGGATCAGCAGGCAGCAGAAAGTGAACTGGCTTGAGTTTCTGAGACCAATAAGGCCACACCTCCTAATAGGGCCACTTCCCACAGCCACGCATGTAGAGACATGAGTCTATGGGGGCCATTCCTATTCAAACCACTACAGGATGGGTGGTGATAATGGCTTAGTAGGTTTGAATGAAAACTGTCTCCCATAGGCTCAGGTCCTTGAAAGCCTGGTCTCCAGTTGGTGGCAATGTTTGGGGAGGGTATGGAATCTTAAGGAGGTGGAACCCTTGTGGGAGATGCATGACACTGGAGGCAGGTTTCAGAGTTTATAGATTCAACTTCTTTCCAGTTGGCTCTCTATTTTTGTGTATGTGGTTGGAGAGGTGATCTCTCAGCTGTCTGCTCTGGCTGCCTTCTGCCACATCTCTCCCATCATTATGGACTCTCCCTTTGGAACCTTAAGCCACAATGGACTCTTTCTTCCATAAGTCATATTTGGTCATGATGTTTTATAATGGCAATAGGAAAGTAACTAATATAGAAAGTAAACATATTTAGCACAGAGGCCTTAGTATCTGAATTCATGTGTGCCCTGTACACACTCAATAATAAACAAACAAACAAATAAATATGTAGATAAATAAAAAAGTGGAGATTAACCATGGAAGACACATATACACATATACATATGCACATAATCTAACACTAAGACAAGAACAATTGGAAAACTGGTTAGTAATATTTTTAGAAAGCAGAATAGGTTTTTAGTTGTAAAATAAGTGAGAAGTATGCTAAGCAAATAACTTAGTTAGGGTTTTTATATCTGTGATTAAAAAAAAAAAAACCATGACCAAAAGCAACTTGGAGAGGAAAGGGTTTGTTTCCCCTTATAGTTACACTGCGGGCTGGAGAGATGGCTCAGCCGTTAAAGGCTAGGCTCACAACCAAAAATATAGTTACACTGCATTGTCATCAGGGAGGGAACCCAAGGCAGGAACTGACGCAGAGGCCGTGGAGAAGTGCTGCTTACTGGTTTGCTCCTGTGACTTGCTCAGCCTGCTTTTTTACACACTCTCCAACAACACCAGCCAGGGGGTGGCCCTGTCTCCAGTGAGCAGGGCCCTTCCACATGAATCATCAGTGACGAAATTGTACCACAAGCTTTCCCACAGCCAGTCTGGTAGGGGCATTTTCTCAATTGAGTTTCCTTTTAACAAAATGACGTTAGCTTGTGTCGAGATGGCATAGAAACTAGCCAGCCCAGAGACGGGCTGTGGTCTTAACACATGAATTCATATTCTTTTGGTTATTGACTTGATAAAGACTATCAAGCTACGAATTTAGAAGAAAAGCTATGGAAAACTGACATGTGGTACTCAAATTGGAGTACTATATCATCACAGCCAAGATATGGACAATAACATAGTTTTAGGTATTAAATATGATGCTATGCCATATAATTGCATGTGTGGCATTATCATAGTGGGAGCTGATTAATGAGGTGACATAAGATGAGGGTGGATATTAGCTCTTCACACAGTGATAATCAGATCACTCCCTGGCAAGTCATTTTCCTCAAAGCCCTGTTCCTCAAGGGATGTAGAAATGTCAACTGTTTCTGGAGTTTCCACTTCAAGAAGCTTTTATCCATAATCCCCAGGAACTCTCCCCTAACAGACTACAATAAAACTTAAAATGAATGGTGATGACATTTTAGATCTGAATTACTGCCTTTGTGCTTTAAATAATTGCCAGCTGTCCCCGTGCAAAGGACTTTCCAGTTTTTCACTTCGTTTCTTTCTTTTTCCCATTTCGGTTCTTATCTGTCATCTCTACTGCTTGACTAACTCCTTGTCCCTTACAACTGAATACAGGGTGACTCCCCCATTCTATGGGACTCTTTGTCCTCCTTCCCCTTCCCCCTCGGCTCACAGGGCTCTGAGATCTGCCTCTTTGATTAAGCCCTCCCTGAAAGATTACTGAGCCTCATTCATGCTAGGCAAGTACTATCCCACTCAGCTACCTTCCCTAGCAGGTCCTTGTTCTGGATAAAGGCAGACTTCAGGGAAAGGAATACTCTGAAAGATGGTGAAAACCTTGACACAGGATGGTCTGGCTTCCTGGGCTGTCATCTCCTGGATCTTGTCCTATATAGCTATGAGGGAATACATAGTGACAGACAGCTCCAGTTGCAGGAAGCTCCCTCCCTCACACCTTTCAGCTTTGTAAGGGCACCAAGATGGAGGAAACATCCTTTTAGTCTGCAGGTGGCAGGTTTCCCTTCTGGAATTTCTTGGTGATCCCTAGAATCAAGCCTTCAGTGTTCCCAGTAGCAAGATGAAGACAAATCTTTTTAATTTTCCAATATATATATATTTATTAATAACTATATGCACTTATAACAAATATAAATAATTACGTGACTACTAGCCCTAAGAATGACTATAACCCCAGTTACTTAACAACTAAACCTATTAATCTAACTCCCCTTACAGCAAGTCCTTCCTTTGAGGCCCTGTAAACACCAGTCATGGCTTTTAAGGCTGGGGGCTTGATGGTGTGTGCCTTTAATCACCATACTTGGGAGGCAGAGGCAGGAGCAGCCAGAACTACATGGAGAAAATGCACCTCCCTCCCAAAAAAAGAGAGAAAGAAATGGCTTTTAGGTACTCAAGTCTGTAATCTCAGAACACTGGAAGCTGAGGCAGGAGTATCTCAAATTCAAGGTCAGCCAGAGCTGTGGCAAGAGCCTGTCTCAGAAGCAGGTATGAGCTCTAGCTTTATACTGTTCCAAGACTGTATGCAATGAAAGTCAACAAAAGGTTTTTACTCAACTAAAAAGGCAATGATATTTTAAGGAAACCAATCTTGTGTATATATTTTATACTGCATTTTAATGTACTTTCTGAGGCTGCAGGCACAGATGGTTTGTCTTGGCAATGGCAGTCGCAGCCCTTGGATGGCATGTCTCTGAATCTAGGCTTGTCACAGGGCGGTGGTTCTGAATGAAGAACTCAGCCTTGTGAGACCTAAATGTTCTCCTGACTTGGGCTTTCTTAAACTATTCACTTTTAAAAACATATTTTAAAAATGAGCCTTCTTATTTTTAATTATGTGTACGTGTTTGTCTGCTCGCTGTGTCATGCCTGTATGCATGCATACAGGTGCCTGTGGAAGTCAGAAGAGAGTGTCATATCCCCTAGAGCTGGAGTTGCAGAGGGACGTGAGTCCTTCCCGACCACATGGGTGCTGGGAGCTGAACTCCATTCTCTTCAAGAGCAGCAAGAGTTCTTAACCGATGAACCAGCTCCCTAGCTCACTGTTCCCCCTTTTGAATATTTTTTTTTTTTTTAGGGAGAGGAAAAGAGAAGTGGTCATTTTCTTTTTATTGCACAAACTATTTCACCAGTTTTTGGTCATTTCATTTTCTAAGATTTGTGTAATGTGAGTTTCCTCATATCCTATAAGAACGGAAGGCATTTGTGGCCCACCCTGATGACTCTCGGCCCACGGGCTGCAATGATAGAAGCAGCTCTCACAAACTGTCCTCTGACCTCTACACACAACGTAATAAATACATTACACACACACTAATAAGTTAGTTAATAAAATAAAAATGCATTCAAGCAGCCAATGTAAGCCTTCTGTGTGTGAGTAAAGATACATGTAGGGCCAGCTACCATGTGAGGATGCCAACAGGAAGGGAACTGCAGGCCAGGAGGTCTTGCAGAGGCACTTCTAAGTTCCTTTCTGTTTTACTGCTCAAATCTAAATGTATGATTTTGCCAGTAAATAATTGCTTTTTCACTAAGATAATTTGTACTTTAGAAATAACTTTTGAAACTACTCATTTAACTTAGCAAGTTTGTATCCATTTCAACAAGTGATTTTCACCCCATGGACCATGACCCCTTTGGGGGTCAAATGATTCTTTCTTGGGGTTGTATATCAGATATCCTGCATATCAAATATTTTCATTACAATTCATAATAGTAGAAAACTACAGTTATGAAGTGGCAACAATAATAATTTTATAGTTGGGGGTCACCACAAATTGAGGAACTGTGTTAAAGGGTCACAGTGAAATAACAAAAACTCCAGTCTCTCATCCTGTCCTGTCCAAGTTCTTTTTTTTTTTTTTTGAGACAGGGCTTCTCTGTGTAGCCCTGGTTGTCCTGGACTCACTTTGTAGACCAGGCTGGCCTCGAACTCGCAAAGATCCACCTGCCTCTGCCTCCCAAGTGCTGCTGTCCAAGTTCTTACTCACCCCCCTTGCTGTAACAAGCTCATAAAAGTAAAAAAACAAAAAAAGTCCTGAAAACCTAGCTTTCCCTCCCTCAGAGGCCTTGAGTGGCCATTTGGACAGAGTCATAGATAAAGAGCTCTCAAAAGAACTTAATGTTTTTACAACCTGGTTAATAGCCCTACTGAGCCCCTCTCAGTGAGGCTCTTGGTGTGCG
The DNA here is from genome assembly GCA_907164525.1 of Lophiomys imhausi. NCBI lineage: Eukaryota > Metazoa > Chordata > Mammalia > Rodentia > Muridae > Lophiomys > Lophiomys imhausi. The sequence continues at coordinate 26,744,621 of CAJQZJ010001694.1, read as the reverse complement.
CAAGGAGGACTGACCTCCACCCCAGACCAGGTCATGAACCTCTTGGTATTCGAAGGCAAGACTAACCCCCACCCTCCACCATAAACTGTCTCGAACACCTGCCTGGGAAACTGAGGATTGCCTTGAGAGGACTGATAAGATTGTTTTGTGGCTTGTTAATCATGACTGGGAATTTCCTTCTCCTCCTGAGAATAGGGTTGTCAGAGGACTCTCTGAGCTCATCTTACAAGACCAAACGTGATTCTGTGTGTTTTGTCTCCCTAACTGCCCACCCCTTCCCTTACAATCCCTTAAAACCCTCAGGCTTTTCAGCCTGGGCACCGTTGTTCACTGGCTCCCTGCGTGGAGTATGTGAGACTGTCCTTGCCCTTGGCTTGTACCCTGAATAAAGATCCTTTTTCCTTTGCATCAAGTTGGAGTCTTCCTGGCTTGTCTTATGGTTTTGTGAACTGGGCATAACAACAGAATTAGGAAGGTTGAGAACCTCTGATTTAGACCAGACTTTTCCAATAAAGCTGTGTCTTAGTCTGCTTTCTATTGTTGTGATTAAACAGCATGACCAAAAACAAGTTGGGAAGGGAAAGGCTTATTTCATTTAGGTAGCAGTCTATCACTAGGGAAGTCAGGGTGGGAACCCAAGGCAGAATCTGGAGGCAGAACTGAAGCAGAGACCTTGGAGGAACACTGCCTATTGGTTTACCCCTCATGGCTTGCTCAGCTTGATTTTTAAAATTCTATCCAGGACCACTTGCCCAGCGGGGCAGGACCCCAGTGAGCTGAGCCCTTCCATATGGATTATTAAATCAAGAAAATGCCCCACAGATTTCCCTACAAACAATCTGATGGAGGCATTTTAATTGAGGGTACTCCTTCCCAGGTGACTATAGCTTGTGTTAAGCTGACAAAACAAAACAAAACAAAACAAAACAAAACAAAACAAAATTAAGCAGCACAAGCACTGTTGCTTAGGTGTCTTAAAAAGACAAAGAGGCAGATTTCAGCTCTGGCAAAGCAGATGTTGTTGCCATCAGCTCCCATCTCCCAAGCACTCTCCAAGACAGCCAGGATGTCATTTTGCTCCAAAATTATTATTACATATCTTGTCCACACTCAAATTCCTCCAAATTGTTCTTTACAGATTTTTAAAATTGGGCTCTAATCAAAGTTCATGTATTACAATTGACTCTCTCTCATTCCTCAACTTTCCTTGGACCTGAGTCCTTAGAGAGTCCAGGAAACTGTCCTCCAGAGGGAAGTCCCTCTCCCGACACTTGGGATATCACGGCCACCCAAAAACTCGCAAGAGACCTTCTTGATGCAATCACAAGAGGTTTATTTTGGGGGGGGGGGATCAGTGCACTGAGGATGCCACTCATATCCCACACAGGGGTAGAGGAGCCGCGATGCCCAGTTACCTGAGGGCTAAGGTTTTATAGGGGAGCACCACAGATTAAGGGGGTGGAGGAAATCACAAGTGGAAAGTACCAACTCATTATTTAGGTAGCCAGCAGGAAACACACCCTATACTCATTGTTCTCAGGAAGAATCTAATCTTATTTTACCATCTACTTTGTGGTCAGCCAGTTCCTGGGACCCGGGGCCCAAGATAGTCGTCTGTTTTATGATTAACTAGTTCCTGGGACCTGGGGCTCATGACTCGACTGATCTTTCTTCCTAATTCCATTCTTTTATGGTCAGCTAAGTTCCTGGAACCTGGCTGGCTTGTCCTGCTAAGGGGTCTTTTAAAATTTTCCATTCCTTTCATTATTTATTCACAAATTCTTTTTTCTTGGTTTTATGTTTCTATAGAAACCTGAATTGTAAATAACTTATTCTGCATGAGGCCTATTCTAGTTCAGCTAAATCCAAATACTCAGTCATTCTGACTGACTGACTGACTGACATAATTATGTTTTCCTCACCAACCATTATCCCATACAACTCTGATAGATGAAATATTGTTTTAGAGGCAGAGGAAGAGCTTGCTACTCAGAAGTTTGAGAAAAGGGGGGCAGAAGAGTTTATATCAGCAGAAGTCTTTTGGTGGTGTAAGACTCAGGGTGAACTCGTAAGTCCCACCTGTTCAAGGACCAGGCAGCTTCCTTGGATGCTTGGAATTGTAGTTCTTGGAAAATTGTCACGTCCCCCTCGACCAGCAAGGATGATGCAACTCACAAAAGCTCCTCTCCAGCAGTTTATTCAGGTCCCTTGAAAACAGTGTTCTGAATTCTGAATGAATGCCCGGGCAGACCCAACCCACAGGCTAAATACTAAATGAACAGCCAGTCAAGTAAAGCCAAGTGGTGCTATCTTAGAGGCCCACGTATGCGGAAGCAAGCCAGATCAGCGGTCTTTGCCAAATATGAACTTGTATATCATCGAGAGCGCTCACCGTCGGGCTGGTGGAAGGCGGAGACCAGCGCCATCTTTAGGGCGCGGCACATCGCAGCTCTCTACAGTTCCCCCTTTTTTAAAAATTTTTCTAAAGTTGGTAAAAGTCCCTGGAAAGGCTTTGTAATCCCTCTATCTGGGGATCTCACGGTGGGCCTGAGCCTGTAGGAGGGCGGTGCTCAAACTCTTACCCGTCTCTGGGTCAGCCTCCCCACTCGGGACTGCCCTGTCTTAGGTGGCCGAGACTTACCCGTCAACTCCGTCACTGACTTGCCAGACCCTGATATCCGTGGAACGAATACCTCAGTGGGCAGGGACTATGCTTAGTGAAGATTTACTTCATGGCAGCGAGCCATGCCTGAGGGGACTGGCCCGCCTCAATGGCGACAAGGGCTTGTATAATCATGGCTGCATTACGCTTTTGTGTGGCTCTCATTTTGTAGATGCACCATAGGCAAACCAGAGAGGCTAGTATCATTAGTATCGCCAAAGAGCCTACGCCCGCCCACTCCTTAAGATGATCCATAGCCGTCTGTATCCAGGAAGTCAAGCCAGTAGCCAGGCTCAGATCCACCCGAGTGGAGTTGATGTGGATGATTGTCGCTCTCAGCTCTCTCATCAAATTTTCAAATTCAGCCGACCAATCCTGTAAGAGGAACTTTGACAATTGTCTAGACAAATTAGCAGCCTTTGTATAATTTTGATATTGTACGGAAGTAACACACAAACCTTGCAATTTCCACTCACACCCCAATTGTGCTAGTTGCCAAAGAGAATCAATCTGTTCTTGTATTAAATCTATGCGTTGATTAACTATCATAAGACCTCCTTTGAGATGAGAATTCATAGAGGTCTGAGTATCCAATGCCTGTGCCATAGTGGCTGAGATGTTATTCAGGGCATTGGCAGTCTGTATAGAACTAGACAAGGCAATAGCTGAGGCAGTAGCTCCCACAGCAGCAACAGTGATAGCAGTAACAATAGCTGCAGTGATGCCAAAATCTCTTTTAAACCTGAATAGCATCATGGTATTAGGAGCCTCTACAGGAACTGGTACATATCGAGGCATTCTAGTCACCACAGCCACAGGAAAGGCTGTGGCATTCCAGCATAGGGCATAAAAACATGTGCCCGGAGTGCATACTAACTTTTCTTCATGCAAGGATGCACTCCCATTACTTGCAATCCACAGAAAAGGAGGCCAGAGACATACTGGCGAGGCTGAAAAGTTCTTGTTGCGGTAAGAATGAAACAAAGAATTCCAAGTACCAGAGCCACTACCGCTAGAGAAATCCAATCTGGTAGCAGACCCTAGGGAAAAATTACCTCTTTGATAAATTCCTCCCCCTAGCATAATGACAGGTCCCAAGTCCATGCAACTTCCATTTACTCCACACAAAAGCCACAAATCAAAAGGATTGGTGGCAGTCTGCTGAGGATCCCTAGTAGATATATCAAGCATTCCTGTACAAGACTTATTCACTATATTACTAATCATGGGGCTAAAGGAAAAATAATCTTGTTGAACCCAAACTGCTCTGCGCTCCTGACATCCAGTCCAGGGAAAAGGTCCTTCCTCTCCTGTGGATCCTTTACAAAAAGGTGCCCAGTGTGGCTGTCTGGGGGGGTCCCGGTCAGAGGCTCGTGTGGGCCACCATCCTTTAAGGCGAGAACCAATGCCTGAAAACAAACCACCACTCCTACCTCCAAATCTCAGTTGTGGTAAAAAATCTGCTGACTGCTGAGACAATTTTTTTTTTTTTTGGTTTTTTTCGAGACAGGGTTTCTCTGTGTATCCCTGACTGTCCTGGACTCACTTTGTAGACCAGGCTGGCCTTGAACTCACAAAGATTCGCCTGCCTCTGCCTCCCGAGTGCTGGGATTAAAGGCGTGCGCCACCACCGCCCGGCTTTGCTGACACAATTTAATACATTTTGTATCATCTGACCTATTGAAGCTCATTAAAAAGCACAAACTACCCTTCAAGCTGACATTTCTATTACCCTCTATAGGGCTTTTCTGATCATCAAAGGGAAGGTAGGGTAAGCCTAGGCTTCTATTACTGCTAAATAAGCGTGGAAACACAGTTGCATCATGTCTGACCGGCATCGGCTTTGGGAATATCGACAGGATCCCCCATCTCGGCTCGGTCATTCCTGACATACTCACTGCTACTAACACCAGGATCCTTAGGAAGGTCTTCATGACGAATCTTCCTCACAAGGCGTTCAGGCACCCACACTGGATCTTGTTGATCCTGAGGAAAAACACAAACAGACCCTCTCGCCCATGTTAGCACGGGGTCAGGCCCCCGCCAAGAGCCTGTCAGAATGTCCTTCCACTTCACCATGCTTTTAGGTGAACCATGGGAATCCTGATGTCTGTCCGCTGCTGAGCGGCCTTGAGCATCCAAATTGAAAAAATTTAAAGTAAATAAGGCTAAAGACAATCTCTCCTTGGGGGTACGGCCTTGGCCTATTCCCCCTTTTTGTTTTTGCAAGCATTCTTTCAAGGTGCGATGAGCACGCTCCACAATTCCTTGTCCTTGAGGATTGTATGGTAATCCGTGATTAAGTTGTACCTCCATCTGATTACAGAAGGAGACAAAGGACTGAGCCGTATAGGCTGGTCCATTGTCCGTTTTCAGCTGCTGTGGTTTTCCCCATGCAGCCCAGGCTTCTAAGCAATGTCCTATGACATTGCGAGCCTTTTCTCCACTCATAGGTGTAGCATGTATGATACCTGAGCAGGTATCCACAGATACATGAATATATTTTAAGGTTCCAAATTCTGAAATGTGGGTAACGTCCATTTGCCAGACTTTGAGTGGCATCAACCCTCTAGGGTTCACTCCCACACTGGGAGGATGATAATGAATCACACACTGAGGACAGTCCAAAACTACTTGTCTAGCATCTGCTCTAGACAAATGGAATTTCTGCTGTAGAGTTTTTGCATTTACATGAAATAATTGGTGAAACTGTCTGGCTTGGTCCAGGAATGAGCTCCAAAAAATGCATTCCATCCTGGTCCATTGATCAACTTTATCATTACCCTCACTTAATGGTCCAGGTAATCCTGTATGTGCTCTGATATGTTGAATATAAAAACACCTTTTTCTCTGCCAGATTAAAACTTGTAACTCTTGTAATAAGGCACATACAGTACTACTATTCTTAATAGGACCTGCTAATTCTAATATTTTCACTGCGTTGACCACATAAACTGAGTCTGAAATCAAATTGAATGCAAATTGACATCTTTTAAACACCTCAATTACTATTTTCAACTCTACTATTTGGGGGGAGCCCGGTTGAAATTGACATAACACGGGCTCTTGTCTTTCTATCAAATAGGCTCCACAGCCTGTCTTTGAGCCATCAGTAAACACATTTGGTGACCCTTGAAGTGGTACTGCTGAAGTAACCTTAGGGAATATCACTGGGTGCTCCTTAAAAAATGATAGCAATGGATGTTTAGGATAATGGTTATCAATCACTCCTTCAAAGCTACATTGCAATATTGCCCAGTCATCTACAGGGCCACACAAAATCTTAATTTGATAACTGGAATAAGGCACTATTATACTGGCAGGAGCAACTCCAAAAAACTGCAAGCATTGTTGGATACCATTCAAGGCTAAAGCAGCATGTGCAGTGGGATAATGTTCTATGGATTTTTTCGGAGAAATCTTTGAATAGGTCCATAATAATGGTCCATCCTGCCATAACAATCCTGTAGGTTGACCATAGGTGGCAAATATGCACAATGCAATGGGCTGTCCTTCCTGCCATCTCTTTAGGAAGGCACTCTGTAACCTTTCTTCCACTTTACATAAAGCTTTTCTTGCTTCTTCTGTTAATTGCCTAGGAGAATTAAGTGCTGAATCACCTTTCAAAATATCATATAGAGGTCTTATTTCATAATTTGGTAGCTTTAAATAGCCTCTTACCCAATTGATATCTCCTAACAACCTTTGAAAATCATTTAAAGTCTTTAAATTATCTTTTCTTATCTCAATCTTTTGAGGTATTATCTTTTCAGGTCCAACCTTCGCTCCTAAATAATCAACCACATTTTCCTTTTGAACCTTATCAGGAGCAATAAACAACCTTTTCCTTTTTAATAATTGAACTAATTCTTCATAGGCCCGATCTAACATTTGTTCACTCTTAGCTGCCAGTAAGATATCATCCATATAATGAACACATCTCAAATCTGGAAAATTCTTTCTCAAGGGAGCAATGGCTTCCCCCACATATAGTTGGCACATAGTGGGGCTGTTTGCCATGCCCTGGGGTAATACTACCCATTCAAACCTCTGATCACGTTCCTCATGGTTACAGGATGGAACAGTAAATGCAAATCTCTCACTATCTTTGGCACACAAAGGGATGGAGAAAAAACAATCTCTTATATCTATAACTATAATGGGCCATGGGGCTGGCAAAGATGATAAAAGCGGCAAGCCATGTTGCACTGGGCCCATGATCTGCATTTGTTGATTTATGGCACGCAGGTCATGCAATAATCTCCATTTTCCAGATTTATTTTTAATGACAAAAATAGGTGTATTCCAGGGAGATACAGATGGTTTTATATGCTTTAAAGACATCTGTTCATCCACCAAATCTTTGGCTGCATTCAATTTTACAGAGGAAAGTGGCCACTGAGGAACCCATACTGGATCCTCCGTCTTCCAAGTTATGGGAATGCCCTCCTCAGTGGCCCCTAGGAAAAACCCAGGCCCTGTTTCTTTTGTCTTTGCTGCATAGATATGGGACTCTTTCGTCCTTGCAAATATTTTCCTATTCCAAAGCCTGGAGCATATCCCATATCTTGCATCATACGTTGGGCTGAATCAGAATAGTCATTACTCAATTTAAATCCCATATCCTTTAAAAGGTCTCTTCCCCAAAGGGAGATAGGGAGCTCAAGTACATATGGCTGCATTTCTCCTGAGTGGTTTTCTTGGTCCTGCCACTTTAATAACCTTGCACTCATATCTGGAGTCTTAGCATAACCCAGGCCTTGAAGTGTTTGAGAAGAGGCTTGTACGGGCCAACCTGAAGGCCAGTCTTTCTTTGCTATGATACTCCTATCAGCCCCAGTATCCAAAAGGCCCAGGATCTTTTTACCATCAACTTTTAACTCCAAGACAGGGCGTTGGTCCAAATCCAGGGAGAGAAAAGTCAAGTCCGTGCCCGTGGACCCAAAACCATCTTTTCCTCTCTCTCTATCCTTTGCTGCATAGCGGTCATGTAAGCTCGGCAACATAATCAATTGAGCAATTCTATCTCCAGGAGAGATAGCTGTTATACCACGGGGGGAGGCTACCATGATCTTAACCACTCCTGTATAATCTGGATCTATAACTCCAGGATGGACAATAAGTCCTCTCAAGGCTGATGATGACCTCCCTAACAACAAACCAACTGTACCAGGTTCAAGGGGTCCTTTAAAATCTGTTTCAATTAACTGGACCCCCATTTGGGGTGTTAATACGAGTCTGGTGGTGGAGCAGAGGTCCAATCCTGCTGAACCTGTAGTGGCTCTCCGCGGTCTCTTGGATGGCGGAGGGTTGGCCATCTCTCTTGATTCTGTTCTTTGTCCTGATTCTCTATTGCCCCATATATTTGTGGGCCCTGAGGTCGTGGGCCCCGCTGTCCATTTTTTGGACGAGCACCACCATAACCTTGAGTTAAAGGCTGGCCATGGATGTCTATCACTGAACGGCATTCATTAGCCCAATGGTTCCCTTTTTTACATTTTGGGCACAACCCCGGCCACCTGGGGCGTTGTACACTTCCTGTACTTTCTGTACTCCTTCCCCTGGGGCACTGTCTTTTAAAGTGTCCCATCTTGCCACACTTAAAACAAACTCCTGAACTTCCTCCACCTTTTCTGGCCAACTGTATTACTGCAGCAGCAAGACCAGCATTAGTTAACGGCCCTCCAAGCTCTCTACATAGGCCTTTGTTCTTATAAGGGGTGATAGCAGCTCTACATTCTTTGGTACATTGCTCATAGACCAACTGTTTTATTAGTGGCAAAGCAGCATCTGGGTCACCAAAAATCTTCCCTGCTGCTTCCACCATTCATGCCACAAAATCTGAAAAGGGCTCCATGGGGCCCTGTAGAATCTTAGTTAAGTTCCCACTCACCTCCCCTTTATTAGGGAGAGATCTCCAAGCCTTGATAGCTATCTTGTTTATTTGCTCATAAATCTGAATAGGATATCCTATCTGCTGGTTGGCAAATCTCCCCTGCCCAAGCAGCATATCTCTATCCCAGGCTGGATTTCCATCTCTCTGATTATTGGCTGCTTGCTCAGTGGCATACTCAATCAAGAAAGCTTTCCAGTCTAAGTATTGCCCTGGACTTAAGCAGGCGCGGACCAGGCCACTCCAATCACTCGGAGTCATACAATGTCTGCTTAATGCTTCCACTTGAGCCATTGTAAAAGAAGCGGTAGTACCATAGGTACGAACCGACTCTGCAAGAGATTTTACCACCTTAAAATCAAGCGGTTCCTCATACCTGTTCCCTTGTGGGTCTTGGTATACCGGATAGGCAAACTGTAATTCTGTTCTTACTTGTGTCCTTATCCCCGGGCAGAAAGATCTCCCTACTTTCAGGGACTGAACAGGCTGATATATCTGAGTGGCTTCTGGATATGGGGGAGGAGTTGAAGGCGCCATGGCAATGGCTTTGTTTACACCAGCTGCCGCCAGCGTGGCTGAAGGCGCTGTAGCAATGACTCCACCCACTCCGACTGCCACTGACGTGTCAGGCGCTGTAGCAACGGCTCCACCCACACTGACTGCCGCCGATATGTCCTTTTCTTTTACTTTTTTCTTTTCCTTTTTTTTAATAACAGTCCTCTCCAACTGTTCTATTAGAGCGTGTAGCTCTCCTTCAGAATCCGTGCTCTCTGAGTCCTCCAAATCTCTAAAATCTCTAAAATCTCTAAGATCGGGATAGAGAGGAACTTTCTTTTTGCCTCCCTTTTCACTGTCTGCCTGCTCAAATCTTTTGCCTTTGTTACTTTCCTTTTCACTGTCTACCTGCTCAGATCTTTCCCCTTGTAGCAGTTCCAAGGCTGATTCTCCCTCTTTGATTGCATTACAACACCTCTGATCTTCTAAACAACTCCTCACCATTTTCCAAATCGGTCTTACTCCATGCTTCAGAGTCCCTTGCTCCCAAGCAAAATCCAAGTCCCTGCCTAATTTGTCCCAGCAGGATACCGTAAGATTCCTGGACACCGCAAACCACGGAGCCATGGAATCACATTCATTCAAAAATCTTTCTAAGGTAGACTTCTTAATCTTCAAATTCCTAGCTAAAAGTAGCTCCTGAAGAGCCAGAAAAATTGGGTGTGACTCAGACAATCCCATGTTTAAAAATTTACTTTCGGTTCGCTGCTTCCCCGCGAAACTTTACCTTTTGTTCGCTATCTCTGCGAATCTTTACCGTATGTTCGCTATTATCCGCGAATCTTTACTTTGTGTTCGCTATCTCCGTGAAACTTTATTGTCCTGATTTATCCCAGGAACTTACCAGCGCTGCACCTGACTGCAGGAGTTCTGAGTCTTTTCTGGGTCCCCGTACGGGCCACCACTTGTCGCGTCCCCCTCAACCAGCAAGGATGACGCAACTCACAAAAGCTCTTCTCCAGCAGTTTATTCAGGTCCCTTGAAAACAGTGTTCTGAATTCTGAATGAATGCCCGGGCAGACCCAACCCACAGGCTAAATACTAAATGAACAGCCAGTCAAGTAAAGCCAAGTGGTGCTATCTTAGAGGCCCACGTATGCGGAAGCAAGCCAGATCAGCGGTCTTTGCCAAATATGAACTTGTATATCATCGAGAGCGCTCACCGTCGGGCTGGTGGAAGGCGGAGACTGGTGCCATCTTTAGGGCGTGGCATATCGCAGCTCTCTACAGAAAATCACAAAGCCACATGGAAAAATATAGTGGGGTTATGGGTTAAGTAACCCCCTACAACATGTGTTTTGCCACTCAGATGGGAATTCCAGGGAGTAGTCCTGACCAAAGTCTATCTGGTTAGTATTTAATTAAAGTTTGGTTCAAATTTGGCTCAAAATTGTGGAACTGGTATTTCTTTTGCCAATGTTAGGATTAACAGTGGTAAGTAGCAAGTCACATAAACTGAAGGCAAAAGGGGAGAGTTTCATGGAGAGACAGGGTAGTCATGCAGACAAGAGCATGTGACTGGTGTTTTTGAGTCAAATATTTCATAAAATTCAAGATATGTGTAGAAGTTCTTCTCTGTTGAAACTGAGCGTGCAGCTCAGCACAACTCTGGTTCTAACTTACCATAGTGTCAGGCACAAATGATTTTCCCTGGGTGACGACCTTTTCCCTAAAGGTAAGCTGAACTCAGGGCTTAGTTCTCATTTGGGGGTTCCTGGGTTGGAGTCTTCTGGGAAGAGTCAATCAGTAGATATGACTCAATCAAGTACTTATATGGGTGGATATTTACTAGGGCTAATTAAATTACAGGAGTGACCTTTGCTTCTTAATTGATCTTGAACCCTGAGGAGGGAAAGGGAGGCCTCCAGGCCACGAGCCGTGGATGTGGAATCTGAACTCTTGATAGGCCTTGGGGAAGCTAGAAGAGGAAGCAGCAGGAGGGTTGTTGCTCCTGCTGCTGCTGTGACCCAGGATCTGTCCCCAGGGAACAGGATCTGCTCCAGCCTGCTGATGCTGACAAGGCTCCCGCTTTAGCTCATCTACTCTGCTAGTTGAAATCAACCTCCCTTACCGTTAGGTGTATCCCTTCTCTCATGTAACCTGAGAAATGTAGAGGGCAAGGCACGCTGCTGGTGGTTATTAATTTAGAAAGCTTAGCAATAGAACTCTGGTGTTTCCCAACATGTTTTCCCATGATTCCATCTTTGGCATCCTGTATAAGAAAAAAAAAATCTTCTCCACAACTATTTGCTCTACACTGTTCCCAAAAGACCTGCCTGTTTCAAATATGGCTTCATCTACACCGATCCCATTTTATCAAAGTATGCAGGTGGCAAATGGTTAAAAGCTCGGAGTGTACAATGAAGAGCATAACACCAACAGCCCACACAGACACAGGGAAGATGCCACAGGACTGGTTTGTCTTTCCAACCGATCCAAAAGGAGGACCCTATGTAGTTGTAAATGGAAGTCCCTGTGGGCTGTCAAGTGGCTCTTGCTAAGTACAGATGTGTTTCCTTTTTATTGATTAAAGAAGTCTCTGGAAATGCACTCAAAGCCCAGATCTGCACAGATGAGACTCATAGTCTGACCCTGTTCTCCTTGTGGGATGCCCCAGAGAATGCCAAGGGAACTTCAGCCACCCATTCACTACTGCTACGAAACAATGAGAATCACTTCCCCTTCTGTTTTTAAGCTCCCTTCTGCAGTATGGGAACAGTGGACATGGGTGGAAATGGCAACCTCCTCAGGAACAATGTGTAAGGCTAGGGGCTGGAGAGATGGCTCAGTGATCGAGTGTTTGCTGCTCTTCCAGAGGATTTACATCCGGTTCACAGGACCCATGTCAGGCAACTCACAACTGTCTGTAACTCCAGGGTATTCAACAGCATTTTCTGGTCTCTACAAGTACTTGCGCACATTGTGGCATTCACTCACACACAACAGTAGGCACAAATCTTTTTTTCTTTTTAATTGAAAGTAGATTTTTTTCATGCAACGTATTCTGATTATGGTTTCTTCTTCCCAAATCCTCCCCACCCAACCACCCACCCAAACTCATACCCTTTCTTTTTCTCTCTTATTAGAAAACAAACAGCCATCTAAAATGTAAAAATAAAATAAGATAAAATAAAAACAAGCAAATCATAATGGGCCAAAACAAATAAACAAACCGAAAAAAAAAGAACCAAAGAGAAAGCACAAGAAAGACAAATAAAGGCCAAGCTGTGGTGGCGCACGCCTTTAATCCCAGCACTCTGGAGGCAGAGGCAGGCTGATCTCTGGGAGTTCAAGGCCAGCCTGGTCTACAAAGTTGAAAGACCCCCGGCTAAGCGTGCCTATTTGTTAGTTGCCATTTTTTTGCCATGCTGTTGCTTGTTACGGAAGGGGGACCTTCCATGCTGGGCGAGGCCCAGCAGAGACAGGATATCTGTGGTCCGACACTTGGGGGCTGACTCACTGGCAATAGAAAAATAGCCTTAACAGAAAGTCCAGTGTGCTAACGGCAGCCTTATCAGAAAGTCCAGAGTGTGCTAACGGTAGCCTTGTCTGATTTCAGAAATGCCAAGCTTGTCCCTAACCTGAACCCATGGCCTCATTTAAACCGACCAATGAGAACCCTGTAACCATGCATCTGCTTCTGTAAGCCCGCTTCTTGCCACCCCAACCCTATATAATCAACCCTTACCCTAGCCCAGCACGCGCAGTCACCCGAAGGCTGTAGCGTCCGCAGGCGCCTGTGTGAACAATAAAGTTGCCTCTTGCACTTGCATCCGGTGGTCTCGGTCTCTGTCCTTGGACGCTGGGCCCCAGGGGCGGTGTCCCCATTTTAGGGGTCTTTCAAAAGTGAGTCCAGGACAGCCAGGATACAGAGAGAAACCCTGTCTCGAAAAACAACCACAACAAAAAACCAAACAAACAAAACCAAAAGAAGTAAAAGTAAAAGTTGGTCAGTGAGTTGTCGGCTGTCTGAACTCAGAGAATGTTGACTCTTTAGTGAGAGAAAGTTGAAAATCTGTTAAACTAGTGTAACTCATTAATTTGTTATTATTTCATTATTAATATTGGGTAGGAAAAAGAAGACTGCTCCAAAACCCTTTTGTAGGGGCTTGTGGACTGTGCCTTCCCATGACTCCATGGGACCAGATGAACCACGTGAGTCTGAGCAAATGTCGACAAGTGTGAGAAAGAGCGCTCTCTCTCTCTCTCTCTCTCTCTCTCTCTCTCTCTCTCTCTCTCT
>CAJQZJ010001694.1:26707528-26731261 GCA_907164525.1 Lophiomys imhausi | reverse complement strand
CTCTCTCTCTCTCTCTCTCTCTCTCTCTCTCTCTCTCTCTCTCTCTGCTTCTGCCAGCCCCTGGGGGGCATGTAAACAACCTGAGCTTTGGCTACAGGCAAAAGGCTATGTAAGCACCCTGTTATTTCTCCCTATGCAAACAGAGCATTAGAACACAACCAATCATGAACCTACTCCCCAAATATCCCCTACTGTCTACAAACTACATATTCTTCCATGATTCACTAAATACAAGTCACCATCTATTTCACCAAAGCAGGCTGAAAGCTGTCTTTACTTTGGAGAACCCTGGACCCGCTGATGCCTGTTCTGGCAAGCTTTCGTGGCTAGCTGCTGCTCTTGCCAGCCACTGAGCAGCTGCTGCCAGAAACCACGTCCCAGTTCACAGCAGACACTGTGCTGCCAGCCTGGCTGCCGAAACCCTCATGGTAAACCCTGCTGCCATTCGGGCCAGGATGGACTCTTGCTGCCAGTCCCCATTTTGGACTTTCAGCTGTTTTTAGCTAAACACCGGATACTAAAAGAGCAAAAACAAAACAAAACAAAACAAAAAAACAAAAACAAAAAACCAACTTTACAGCAGCAGGATTTTTTACTCTGTCTGTCTCCCCATGAGCTTTCTCCTGAGCTTCAACACTTAGTTGCCTGCCCGAAGCCTGGGAAACCCAGAAATTGGGATTTTGTGTCCCTATTGGGTTTCACTCATGGCCCCCTTTCCATCCCCCCATCCCCATTGATCACGGCTGCTGCCAGAGAATTGTGACTGGCAATCCAGACAGAAGTGAAATGACACCCTTTAAATTGATGTTTTAATCTGCTTATCCTTTCTAAGTCAGTAATTTTATTTATTGATTGATTGATTGGTGCTAAGGTTTGTACTAGTACCTGGTGCAGGTGGGGCAAAAACACTACCACTGAATTACCTTCCCATCCTACCTTATGACAAAAGGAAGATTGTCAATATATTTGCACACAAGTGCCACCAGAACACCAGGACATAATACAATCTCATAATTCAGGGCAGGTAGTAGAGAAGTGCTTACCGGACAATCTGGCTTAAGTGTGTTCCTGTTGGAAAGTTACCACCTCCATTGTTTTTACAACTGATGAACCAAGCATCAAAGTGAACTTCTCCCAGCCCAAAGTTGAGTTCCCTTTATATGTTATCACTGTGTTGCTCCACAGCTTTATGTATCTGAATCATGAGCTAGTTCAGATCTGGGCAGTGCTGTAATTCTTGGACTGGCTGTGGACACTGTGCAGGTAGAAACTTTGGAGCTTTAACCAACTTAATTCTCTCTGGAAAACAATCACACCTTTGGGTGTGTTTCCTTACTGCCCTATGTGTTTCTTAAGTTGACAGTGGAGACTTGTTATCACACCATCTGCAACTAAGTTATTATTTAAATCTCCCCAGCTGTCCTACAGAATGACTTTGTAGTTGTTTTTATACCCCAGTGTGCCTGATGCATTATTTATTTTTTTTTAAAGATTTATTTTTTATTTATTTTATGCATATGTGTGCTCTATCTGCATGTACACCTGCATTCCAGAAGAGGGCACCAGATCACATTGTGGATGGTTGTGAGCCACCATGTGGTTGCTGGGAATTGAACTCAGGACCTTTGGAAGAGCACTAGGCAGTGCTCTTAACCACTGAGCCATCTCTCCAGCCCCCGCATTATTTATTTTAACCGAATTGTTCTTACCTCTTCTGTTCCCTTGGTGACACTGACTTTTTTTTTTTTTTTCTTCTCTCATGTCTTTCCTTTTTTTCCTTATGAAGTCTCTTGTGGACTTTGGTGGATGTTTCAGGGCAACATCAACAGGTCTAAATTGTGGTGGGGAATGTTCAGTCTATTCCAGCTTCACATTGATTCCTAATCACCTGGCTGTGAATGGCACAGCTTGTGCATTGGTGCAGCACATAAACATTGAAGATGTTTGCTTCAGAAAATGTCCCTGATGGCAGGGCCTCTAAAAATCAATCTTCTGAATAATGACCTTCGTTTAAAGATAAGGTTTCACTGTGTATCCTTGGCTGTCCTGGAATGTGCTCCATAGATCAGGCTGGCCTGGAGCTCATAGAGATCTGCCTGCCTTTGCCTCCCAACTGCTGGGATCAATGGCATGCCCCACCATGTCTGGCTAATAATGAACTTCTTAATGGTGTTGTCCTTGGGCATGCACTGGGCACAGTTTGTTCAGCAAATTGGTTGCATATGGCTAAGGCCTTTTTTGCGTGTTGTTTCTTCTTTTTTGACCATCTTGGAGCCAACACCCAAAAGAGTGACAGTGTCTTCTTGGAGAACTCATATTCTAGAAGTTTTTGTCTTCACATGACATTAATTTCTTCTCTAGCTCATAAATTCTTTTTTTTTTTTTTTTTTGGTTTTTCGAGACAGGGTTTCTCTGAATATCTCTGGCTGTCCTGGACTCGCTTTGTAGACCAGGCTGGCCTCGAACTCACAAAGATCCGCCTGCCTCTGCCTCCCAAGTGCTGGGATTAAAGGCGTGCGCCACCACCGCCCGGCCGACTCATAAATTCTTAACCCTGAAGCACATTAGACTGTCCGTCCAGTCTCATTGGATTGGCCTTACAAGGGGAAGGGTAGTAACTGGATCATTCTGTTACCACTGGAAGTTTCTTAAATACAACTTGAGAAATGGAAAGAAAAATACAAACCCTGGAGTTTTACTGTAATCCATTTAAGCCAGAATCACTTGGATGAAGTTCATGCAGCCATAGTTTCAGAATTTTCTAGGTGCTTAACATGAAGTCAGCATTAAGAACCACTGCTCTGGGCCAGGCATGATGGCACCAACCTTTAATTCCAGCACTCTGGAGGCAGAGGCATGTGGATCTCCATGAGTTCCAGGTCAGTCTGATTTACATAGTTCCAGGAAAGCCAAGGGCTACATAGTGAGACGCTGTCTACAAACAAACAAATAAACAAACAAACCAACCAGCCTCCACCACAACAAAAATCCACTGCCTTATCTGCTGTAAATAGATCCTTAAGATTCGAAGTTAGAGCTAGGTTCACAGTGTCATCTATAATATTGTCAACACAAAAGATAGATGTCATTCCAGAGGGAGTAAGAGCTTCCCTCAAGTGTCATGTTGATGTGGAGGTGGTTACATGACTCAGAACCACAGAATGAGAAACAGTCATGAACCAATGCCTAAGTTGGTGAGAACTGCAGGTAAGTGTACATTACAGCAGAGTAGGAATGCTGTGTGTTTCAGGCACAAATATGATGGCCATCTTGGCTCTTGGGTTGGTGGACTCTATTGGTCTGAGAATATGTTTTGAGAATTTTGCCTTGAAGTTAAAAGGATGTTACGTCAGATACCTGGGTGATAAGTAAATGACTACTAAGAGTGCTGAAGATAGCACAAGGCAATCTTGGCTCTTGGTGGGCAACATTGAAACTCTAGAATTCATTGGTCAGTCTGTAGAATCTTTGATGTTGGTAGCTTTTTCAGGGAACTTGAGTTTACAACATCTTCCCCACCCCTTTTTCTTTTTGAGATAGTGTTGCTGTATAGCCAGACTAGCTGCAAATTTGCCATCCTTCTGCCTTAGCCTTCTCAGTTCTGGCATTATACGTGCTGTCACTATAGCTTGATTTCTGTGGTGTGTTTGTGTGTGTGTGTGTGTGTGTGTGTGTGTGTGTGTGTGTGTACACATGTATGTGGGGTACATGCATGCATTACACGTATGTGTGAAGGACAGAGATTGATACTGGATAACTCTATCAATTGCATAACATGTTAATTTTTGAGATAAAGACTCTCACTGAATCTGAGGTACTGAAATTTGACTAGATAGGCAGGCTGGCCAGCAAGCCAATAGATTCTCCCGTCTCTGGTTCCCTGCTGCTAGAATTACAGGTGTGCCCCAACTCCTGGCTTTTTGTTGTTCTTAGTGGGATTTCCAGCCTGGTTCTGTATCAGGCTGTACCTTCTGGCAGGTTCCTCCTTGCCAGAAGGTATGGGCCACACCAGTCTGGGCAGAAAAGGGTAGCTGTGTGATGGTGGGAGATCCATTCCTGGGACCAGGCCAGGTGGCCAGGCGAGTGGTGCAGAAGAGGCAGTGGGAGCTCAGTGTCTCTGGGGAGGAGCATGCACCCCAAACAGGTCTATCCTGCCAGGCAGCAGCAGCAAGGTGGGAGCTGGTGCTCAGGAGAAATGGCAGAGACCCAGTGGAGGCCACAGGGGTGGCCTAATCGAGAATATAGCCTGCCTAGGTTTCCAGTGGCAGCAATGGGGCAGAGATGAGCCCCAGCTCTGAGTGGTAGGAGACCTAGCTAGGTGGTAGTGGCCAAGCAGGAGGCTAGGGCCCTTGTGATCCTGGCTAACCAGGCAGCTGGCTGCAGCAGGCTCATGAAGTGGTTCTCCCAGCACACCCAAAATAAATAGACTCAGACATTCATCACAGGGGGAGGAGAGAGAGTTTACTTCCAGAATCAGGAGTATTACATAACTTTGGGTAGTGGGGAGGGGTTTGGGAGATGAATATGTTTGATTCATTGGATGTTGTCCAATCAGAAGAAAGAAAATGGAATGCTTAATTAATTCATGGCCAGTAGGGGTGGGGAAAACTCTGGAGAGGCTAGAGGCCTAGACTGAATGTCATTGGCTGAAAGCCAAGCCACCAACAGACTTCATTAACATGGGAAAGTCTGGGGAGGGTTAGGTGCTATGTCACATCTCAGGGGATCTAGGATCCTCAAATCAGAGGGAAGAGGGGGTTCCACCAAACAAAGGGAGCCATTCTAGCGCTGAGCTTAGAGGCTTTCTGGCCATGCCAGACTTCCACCCCATTGGCAGAAATCCCCTCAGCTTTTTCAAATGGGTTGTGGAGATCAAAATCAAGTCCTGATTCTTGCACAGCAGGCATCTTCACCAGCTGGGCTGTCAACTGAGACCCTATAGTATCTCAGTTGTACACTGAAGACACCTGGGGGTCTGGGGAACTTAAAAAATACTGGTATTTGGGCCCCACTTCATAGTTGGCAGTGAGACTGTGATATGTCCTCGGGGATTGAATGTTGTCAGGAAAACTCTGCCTTAGTTTCTGGTGCTTGCTCAATATGAGTCCTATGAGGAAGCAGAATGACCCGTTGTTCCACTATGGTTTACTTTAATATTATTTTTGTATGTGTGGTGTAAACACTTGTGTTGGTGGGTGCACATGCCCATGAATGGAACACAGAGGGGTTAGATTGAGACCCTGTATATCTGCTATCAGTCTATTTTCTTGAGACAGAGCTTCTAACTGAACCTGAAGATTGCTGTTTTAGCTAGACAGGCTGGCCAGCTAGCTCCCAGAATCTGCCTGTCTCCCCTATTCCTCCAAGCTGGCATTACAGGCATGGCTTACCAGCTTTTACACGGTGCTGGGGATTGGAACTCAGGTCCTCATGCTTGTATAGCAAACGCTTTTACTCACTGAGCCATCTTCCATGTTCTCCTATGCTAAATCTTTCATTTTTAAATTTATGTCTGTGAGTGTTTAGCCTTATGTACATGCGCCATATGCATTCCGTGCCAGAAGAAGCCTGAAGAGGGAGAGGGAGTCAGGTACCCTGCAACTAGGGTTGTGAATGGTTGTGAGCCACCATGTGGGTGCTGGGATTGGACCCAGGCCCTCTGCAAGGTCGGTATGTGCTCCTGACTGCTGAGTCATAGCTCCAGCTTTAGTTGTCTCTATTTCTACTTTTAAAATTTATTTTTGAGATTTTATTTGTTCTTATTTTATGTGTATGAGTGTTTTGCCTGCATATATCTGTGCATCACATTGTACAGTGCCCGTGGAGGCCAGAAGAGGGCATTGGATTGTCTGGAATCGGAGATGCAGACATCTGTTAGCCACCATGTGGATGCTGGGAATCAAATGTAGGTCCTCTGGAAATGCAGCTAGTGGTAAGCCATCTCTCTAGCCCTCCTCTATTTCTAATTCTAACAGATGGTTATGTGACATCTTAGACAAAATGGATGTGTCTGTGCTCTGTACCAAGGGATGACAACAGGGTGAGGGACAAATGGAAGTCACTCAGGAAGTGGGCAGGGAGGACCAGAGTGAATGAGAAAGGGCACCGGGGAAGGGTGCGTGCAGGAGATGGAGTGTAAGGACATGTTTTCTGGGCCTAGAGCGGTGACTCAGGGCACTAGGCTCACATTTATACATACTCTGAGGCAAAACACTTATACATATAAAATAAAAAGAAATAAATCTTTTAAAAAAGGAAACTGTTTCTCCTACCCTTCAGAACTTGGCTAACATAGTGGTTGCCTGTAAAAGGTATGCACCTTGTTTGAGGAGAAGCTAGACTTTTCTCCTAGGTCAGAAAGAGGTCAGGGCCCTTGACTGCAATGGGCTCAGTCGGACAGCTGTGCACACATGCTGGTTGCTGGGGCCCATATTTGGGAAGAGCTTCCCCTCAGCAGGAGAAGGCAGGCCAGGTGGTGACTTTCACTGTTTAGTGTGTAAAGGCCACGCCACCTTTACTCACCATGAGTTATGAGTCAGTTGGCAGTCGTTATGAGACAATGTAAGAATGTCATCAGCTTTTCTTCCTTGAATCCTCTGTCACCTTGAGGAGGCGAGCCTGGCAAAATAGAGGAAACCACAGAATATTAATCAACATTCAACTATGCCACAAGCCATCAGCATTAAGCAACAGAAATGCTGATTTTTGGGCATGCTTCATTTTGGGACCAACAGGCGCCCCCAATGATACTCAGTAGGGCTTTGCTATTGCCTTTTCAGAAAGGAGCTGGAGCCTTGGGGGAGGACAGGAAAGGTGAGTGAAGACCAGGGTGATGGGCAGTGGTAGCAAAGAGAAGTCAGAGAGGGTGAGACCCCAGGGTATCCCGGGTGATCGGACGGGAAGATTTTTTTCATTATCTTCATGACATTGCTTATCCATAAACATCTACTAGCAGGTTCCCCTTAACAACTGACTGAGCCACATGCTCTCCTATAGAAAGAATGAAGAGTTGATCCCAGGACAGGAGGAAAGGCATTGTGGCCCTCTCAGAATTGTGTGCTGGATGGTGTGGTCCATTTAGAATGGGCTTTGCCGAGGGCTGTAGAGAGTGGGACCATAGCATGGTCTTCTGAAGCTGGTCAGGTTTCGAACCCCAGCTTTGCTTTTGGAGTTGTGGAAAGTTGGAGCAGCAGTGTAGCTTCTCTGAACCTGGGTCTCCTTAGCTATAAAAAGGACCTGGTGACCCCTAGAGCTCCCAGGGGCTTGTGAGCATCTAATGAAGCGGTGCTGGTAAAGGTATTCAATAAATAGCTCTCATGGTTGAGATGACTTCCGGGCTGCCTTTCTGTGTGGGTACAAGAGCAGGCTTCTCAACCTTGGCTGCCCACTAGAACCACTTGGAAAGTCTCTGTCCTGTATCCCAGACCACATTAGAAGCCAGATCAGAAAAATCAGGTTGCAGCCCTGGAGCGGGGCTCAGGCCAGATTATAGTTTTATTATTTTAGGTGATTGTAAGGTACTCATTCACAATACTGTCGTCACTAACTCAGGGAAGGTGTGTACCGCCTGTCTCAGTTCAGAAGCTGTGCTGGAGAGACAGATATGTTGTAATCACATGTGTAATTCTCTTGCAGAATTAATGGGACAACGAGGTACATGTTATGAGGTGCTAGTCATAAAAAAAAAACCCACAATGTTGTAATCCTTGTTAGATCAGATAATGTGTTGGGAAATAAGCTAGTGAATAGAGTAATCACTGGTGAGGGAATTCGGTGGAGGTTCAGAGGTCTGGGAGCCCAGTGGGCATTTCAGGTTTACCAGGACAGATGGGATGTTCATAATGTATCCCTTTCTGTGCCCATGGGCATGTCACATTAGGTAAAGGTAAATTACAATCAGGAGTGGTTTGGTAAGCAGGAAGAGAACGAGAGTATCTAGTTAAATGAGTTCAATCTGCAATGACATCAGATACAAATCTTCACCACAGTGACAAAACTGCTTGGTTCTTTTCCCTAGGCCTGTCTTCAGTTGCCACAGCTATATTTTACTCTGATTTTATTTCTGCTCTTTCACATGTAAGTGAATATATTTAACTGAAGACATAGCTTTGTTTTAAACCTTGGGTCATTCTTACCCTTTCACTGAAATGAGTTTCTCTTTCTCAGAAGACAGCTTTGTTTCAATTTTTTTATTCTTTTTTATGTTTACTTATTACTTCAAATTACATCTCTATCACAGTCCCCTCCCTCCACCCCTCTCGGTCCCACTTTCCCACCCTCTCCCCCTTCTCCCACCTATCCTACTCCTCCGGTGTGGGGTGCGCTACATATCAGCCCCCATCAGTTCAGTAGTCATATGAGTGATAAGAGCTTCTTCTTGCACTGGGGGCCTACATGGCAGCTCCACTAGGGCCAAGTGTCTCATTAATAGGTAACAAAGTACATGTTCCTGTTTCTTTTGGTCTGTTGGTTGTAAGATAGTTATCCTGTACTATATGGCTAAAATCCAATTATAAGTGAATAGATGCCATGTGCATCTTTCTGGGTCTGGGTTAGCTCACTGAGGATGAGCTTGTCTAAATCCATCCATTTGGCAGCACATCACTTGATTTCCTTGTTTCTGATTGCTGAGTAGTACTCCATTGTGTAAATGTACCACAGTTTTTTATCCATTTGTCAGTTGAGGGAAATCTGGTTTGTTTCCAGTTTCTAGCTAGTACAAACAAAGCTGCTATGAACATAGTTAAGGAGGTGTCCTTGTGGTTTGGTGAGGAATCATTTAGATGTATAACCAGGAGTGGTATGGCTGGGTCTTGAGGTAGAGCTATTCCAAGTTGATCAATGGAATTGAATTGAAGACCCAGAAATAAACCCACACACCTACAGTCACTTAACTTTTGACAAAGAAGCCAAAACTGTACAATGGAAAAAGGAAGACATCTTCAACAAATGGTGCTGCTCTAACTGTATGTCAACATGTAAAAGAATGCAAATAGACCTATATTTATCACCTTTCAAAAAACTGAAGTCCAAGTGGATCAAAGACCTTAACATAAAGCCCAACACACTAAATCTAATAGAAGAGAAAGTGGGGAAAACACTCAAACTCATTGGCACAGGTGACAACTTCCTGAACAGAACACCAATAGCTCAGGCTCTAAGATCAATAATCAATAAACAGGACCTCATGAAACTGAAAAGCTTCTGTAAGGCAAAGGCATTGTCATTAAAACAAAACGGCAACCTATAGACTGGGAAAAGATCTTTACCAATCCCACATCTGACAGAGAGCTCATATCCAAAATTTGTGAAGAACTCAAGAAATTAAACACCAAGAAACCAAATAATCCAGTCAAAAAATGGGGAACAGAGCTAAACTGAGAAGTCACAGAAGAAGAATCTCTAATGGATGAGAGACACTTGAAGAAATGATCAACATCCTTAATCATCAGAGAAATGTAACTCAAGACAACTCTGAGATTCCATCTCACACCTGTCAGAATGGCTAAGATCAAAAACTCAAATGACAGCACATGCTGGCAAGGGTGTGGAGAAAGGGGAACACTCCTCCATTGCTGGTGGGAGTGTAGGCTTGTGCAACCACTATGGAGGTCAGTCTTTTTTTTTTTGAGAGACTGAGTTACACCAGGCTGGCCTGGAATTCACTTTGTAGACCAATGTAGGCCACTCAGCTGGCCTTTGGATTCCCAAAGATCCACCTGCCTCTCCCTCCTGAATGCTGGGATAAAAGGCATGCATCCCCCCTGGCTGTCTTGCTACCTTAACATTTAAGACAGGATCTCTCACTAAACATGGTTTAGTGTCTAACTAGCTGGCTAGTGGGTTCTGAGAGCTCTTTGTGTATGGTCCTCCAGTGCTGGGATGACAGACAGTGAGTGTGCCTGGATGTGTAGGTGGGATGGTGTCACCTTGACACAAGATAACACCATTGAGAGGATGGAGCCTCAACTGAGAAACTGCCTCCATAAAATTGAGTTGTGGGCAAGCCTCTAGGCATTTTCTTAATAAGTGATGGGGGAGGGTTCATCCCATTGTGGGTGGTGGTCCTGGGTTCTATAAGGAAGCAGGCTGAGCAGGCCATGAGGAGCAAGCCAGTAAGCAGCACCTCTCCATAGCTTCTGTATCAGGTCCTGCCTCCAGGTTCCTGCCTTGTCTGAGTTCCTGTCCTGACTTCCTTCAATGATGTGGAAGTACAAGTCCAGTGTGTCATCACAGCAATAGTAATTATGAGAAGTGAGTTCTGGGGATGTGAACTCAGGTCTTCATGCTTGTTCAGCAGGCGCTCTATAGGCTGAGCCATCTCCCCTGCCCAACCTTCTTCTTTCTTCCTTTTCTGTATATTATTACGGTCTCAGGTGTTGGTGTAACAGTAAATTTTTATTTATCACACATATATTTATTCTTAACAATTACCTAACATTTGTCTATGAAATTCCTAAATCCTAAACCCAAACCCTAACTCTGAAATCTAACACCTAAAACTTCTTAGTACCTATAATACAAGCATTTAACATTAACCTAAGGTTTCTCAAAAGGATATTTTTCTCTGAGTGTGGGTCCTGATGGATGGCTGGTCTTCATACAATTTTTCAGTTTTTAAGTCTCTTAAAGTCTCTGAATTTCATGTCAGATTCTAAGATAGTTTATTAAACAGGAATCTCCTCCCTGGTTTTAAGACCAATTAACATATGAAAGTTTCCCAGGTGGCTCACCTATTAAGATGCTTATGGCCTGCAAGGGCCCAAAGTCCCCGAGCTCTGAGTCTAAGTGATCCCAAATCTCAGGGAGAATCCGTCCCTATCCAGACCCGAAATGGGTCAACATCAGAGGGTGAAACTTTCCGATGATATTGAAGTGAGTTCTCCACCAGACCAAGAGGAGGTGAAACAGAAAGAGGCGCCCCACTCTCCGTCCATGTGCATCTTGACTTACATATCTTCAGCAGAGGCTTTTGAGCTCTTTTCAAGCCATGCCCCTGGGCTCAGTCTTTTTCAAAGAAACTTTTTGCCGAGGGGCATGAATTCACAGGTGGGCAGGTGCCTCAGGGCATGTCATTCAGATGCTTTTCGCAGAGGGCTGTGAAATGACTGGAGACCTCCGGAGGGCGGGCACCCCAGGGGACATGTCCTGCCCCTAGCCCTAAGATCAAAGAGGCCCTGGTTCTTGGTGAGTTCCCAAGGACATGTTTTTTTTGGAAGTAAGTCTTTTATCTTAAAGTCCACCTTATTTCTAGTTCCCTATGTTATTATATGCTAACACTAAACCTACCACATGTTGGTGCACATATTCCTTTGATTTGCAAAATAATCATATTTCATCAAACTGAAGCAGCAACTGATCATAACATGGGCCTTTATTTTATGTTTCACTGAGAAGGGAAAAATATTTCTTCAATTAACTTACAACATGCCAGTGATCACAGGACAAGTCCAATTTCTAATTTGTTAAAAATGGGAAAAATATGTACTTTAGATTATATGAAATATGACATACAGTCCCTCAGAACAATGGTGCCTACTTTTCTGTAACTGTAGACTCTTAAATTAATTGCCTGTCTCACAAAATTCTTAGTATGATATAAGTTTTGAGAACAACTCAGAGGTACAAGTTAGGCATGATCTTGCTCATCTGTGCAATCAAAAAAGTTGATCTCAGGAAAGGTGAGAGCTGAAAGGTTGTTGCCAGACCCTGGTGTGGGGGAAGGTGGATGAGCATGTGCTAAGTGGATCACTTAGGATCAAGAGGTTGTGCTGTGCTAGCATATGGTATGGGCTGTGGACAACGCTAATGTACTGTACTGGTCACAGAACAAGAATAAAGGAGGCTGGACATTTTGCTTTGAGGGAATAATTAATGTTTGAGGACACAGACATATTCAACCTGATTTCAATACTAAGGGTATCCATACATGAAAGCAATGCATACGTATTAATATGAATGATTTTTTTTATGTGTTATATAAGTAAACTTAAAAAGTTCTTATGCATGGGCTACTAAGGGTATCCATACA
Source organism: Lophiomys imhausi (assembly GCA_907164525.1). NCBI lineage: Eukaryota > Metazoa > Chordata > Mammalia > Rodentia > Muridae > Lophiomys > Lophiomys imhausi. The sequence goes on along the minus strand of CAJQZJ010001694.1, from coordinate 26,719,230 downwards.
TGAAAGCAATGCATACGTATTAATATGAATGATTTTTTTTATGTGTTATATAAGTAAACTTAAAAAGTTCTTATGCATGGGCAGAAAGAATGACAAGAACAGTACCTAGAATTGTGTGACTTTTCTGGAAAACTACTGTGTGCCAAATTATTCCTTTGAGGGAAAATTCCAGCATAAAGTGACACACATGCTTGAATCTTTTCTTCCCAGAACTTGGTAATTGGGGTAGAGTGCAAATCATTCCTTTTGGGGACAACTAGGGAAAGTGATCAAGAGTTGAGACCAGGAGAAGGAGGTGAAATCTGAAGTGGAGCATTGATGTGCCCAGTGACTGAACACCTGGGCCAGACGCATTTCACTTTGATGCACGCGATTTCATTATTCTTCACTATCAGCAATGGGTCATCCCTGCCCTCTTCCGAAATATCAGGAAATTGTGAGGCTGAGTAGGGAGTCCAGTGCAATTAGCTGCCTTGGCCCTTCAGCCAGGCTTAATTCACTTGATGACTCATTTAAATGAATTTGAAATGAAAAAAAAAATGTAAAATACATGCAATGAGAATTTTAGCACCCTTAATTATTTTTAAGTGTGCAGTTCAGTTCACATTGTTATATGGCAAATCTTCAAAACTCTCGATCTTACATAAAAGGAGTTCTGAACCTACGAAGCCTGTTCCCCAGCCCCTGAGAACCACCATTCCATGAACTGGATGACGCCAGGTAGCCATGAGTGGAATCATATGGATGTGACTTTTGTGATTGATTTCTTGCACTTAGGGTAATGACTTTGAGGTTCACAGAGGAAGTGACAGAGGAACTTTTAATTTTGCAACTATTTTCCCTTGTAGTTCCTGTTATTTTATTTGATTGTTTTTCAGATATTTCTATACCCCTTTCCTACAAATCCTATAAATGCTTTATTCTTTATCTTTGGTGTGTATTCTCCTTTTCTTTTCATGATAAGGAGTAAACATTGTATGTGTCTATAGCTAATAACAATCTATTATATTCTTTGTTTAAAGAGTTATTGTACTTTTATTTATGTATATGTTTCTCTCTCTCTCTCTCTCTCTCTGCCTACAAGCACCATAAAGACCAGAAGAGAGCGCCAGATCTCCTGGAGTTGGAGTACAAACACTTACGAGCCACTGACTTGGCTGGTGGGAACTGAACTTAGGTCCCCTACAAGAGCAATAAGAGCTCTTAATCCTGAAGCCATCTCTCTACTCCCAACTCCTGCCTTTTGTTTTGTTTTTTGAGATGGGGTTTAATTCTATACTCCAGGCTGGCTTTGAATTGGCTGTCTTCCTGCTTCAGGATACAGAATGTTAAGATTTCAGAGATCTACCATTACACATAGCTCAGTAAAATTTTAAAGTGTGCTATCATCAAATGTAGCCTTTCTTCATCCATCTTGTCTACTTCTAACCTCTAGAGTTCACTATCCTATATTTAGTGTGAGTATTTAAAAAATTCTCTATATGAGAACTTGCGATATTTGTCTTTCTTGCTTATTTCATTTAATATAATGTCTTCAAGTTGTATTCATTTTGATTTAATGACTAGAATTTTTTATTTCTTTCTTTTTTATTTCTTCAAGTTACATCTCAATCGCAGTCCCGACTCACAGCTCCCAAGGGACTGTTAAAAGTCCCAGCGTAAGGCTCTCCCCCCATCTCTCTCAGACACGGAAGCCACTAAATCCGGGATTCGGGAACTCCCATTTGGAGAGGCGCCTGGTAAGATCGACCCCAACTCACAGCAGGCAGAATCAGAGGCCACATGGCGATTGCCCACTAGCCTACTGGGCTCCCCACACCTCAGGAAGACCTTATAGCTACTTAGGAAACTTTGCAGGATAGTGGAAGTCTTAGCAAGGAAGAAACAGGGCGCTCGGCGGGTGGTCCACAGCCGCTCGAGCCGCGGAGGATCCAAGAGAGCGGGAAGCGGGCGGGCAGAGCAATCAGGGTGGGAAGCAGGCACAGGCGGGTGGGAGGGGCCGGGGCTCTGTGCACCCACAACAGAGCAGTTGGGGAGGGAGGCCGGCACAGGCGGCGGGAGGGGCCGAATCCCTGCGCACCCACGGCCGAGCAGCTGGGGAGGGAGGCCTGCACAGGTGGCGGGAGGGACTGGGGCTACGTGCACCCATGGCAGAGCAGCTGGGGAGGGACACCCGCACAGGCGGTGGGAGGGCCCGGGGCCCCGCGCACCCTCCGCTGAGCAGACAGCGAGGGAACCTGGCACAGTCGGGCGGGGCTGAGGGGCCAGGCCTGTGGCAAGAAGCCTAGTGAGAAACCAGAAGTCAGGGGACCATAGCTGTATTCTGGAAAATCCAGACATATTAGGTGTGGAGCCAGGCCCTGTCAGCCTCCGTGATGACAAACAAAGCCCACAGAATCTGTGCCTGGGCAAACAGGTACATACCATCAGAACCATTACAGGCTGATAACTCAGTGTGCAACATAGAGTAAGTCTGAATTGGGAGCAGTGAAACAATCCCGGACCATTACTCACCACCTGGGAATAGGCTGCACCAGCTCACAGTGCTTCAGGCTATTAAAACCACAGTGACCGCCGGGCGGTGGTGGCGCACGCCTTTAATCCCAGTACTTGGGAGGCAGAGGCAGGCGGATCTTTGTGAGTTCGAGGCCAGCCTGGTCTACAAAGTGAGTCCAGGACAGCCAAGCATACACAGAGAAACCCTGTCTCGAAAAACCAAAAAAAAAAAAAAACAAAAAAACAAAAAAAAAAAAACCACAGTGACCCTGAGATCCCTCTGTAAGCAACGACAGATAGCCAAGCAACTCGTCCCCTGCACCAAAGCATCCCCTGTGGATCCAAGCACAGTAAACGGCAAGAACAGATAGCAAAACGCATCCATATGGCCAAAGATCCAAGAAAAAAGAGAAATCAAGGAAATATGACTCCAACAAAATAGAATCATCCTAGCTCATCCAATTCGGATGACCTCACACCAACAGAAACACATGAAAACGATGACAATTCTGCATTATGGAAAGTGATAGAGTCCCTTCAAGAAGAACTTAAATCTATGAAGGAATTCAAAGAAGCCACAATTCTACAAGTCAAAACAAGGAACAACACCATTAAAGAACTCCAAGCCAAGGTGACAGAGCTTGAACAGGAAAAGGACAAAGCAATGAAAGATTTTCAGACAAAAACAAGCAAACTGGAGAAGGAAATGTACAAAACGAACAATACCATACAAGACATGAAAATAGAAATAGAAACAATAAAGAAAACACATTCAGAGTTAAAAGAGGAAATGGAGAACTAAGGGAAGAGAACAGGAACTACGGATGTGAGTATCAACAATAGGATGCAAGAGATGGAAGACAGGATCTCAGGCATGGAAGATTCGATGGAAGAAATCAGTACAACATCCAAAGAAAATGAGAAGACTAAAAAAATCTCTCACCCACAACATCCAAGAAATCAAGGACTCAATGAAAAGATGGAACCTAAGAATTACAGGTATAGAGGAAAGAGAAGACTCCCGACTCCAAGGTCCAGGAAATATCTTCAACAAAATCATAGAAGAAAACTTCCCAAACCTGAAAAAAGAGATGCCAATAAAAATCCAAGAGGCTTACAGAACACCGAACAGATTAGATCAGAAAAGAAACTCCTCTCGCCACATAATAACTGAAACACCAAATGTACAGAACAAAGAAAGAATATTAAAAGCTGTAAGAGAAAAAGGTCAAGTCACATACAATGGCAGACCCATCAGAATCACACCTGACTTCTCCTCAGAAACTTTAAAAGCTAGAAAGGCCTGGACAGATATCCTACAAGTCCTGAGAGATCATAGGTGCCTAGCCCAGCCAGACTACTATACCCAGCAAAACTCTCTATCAACATAGATGGAGAAAACAAGATATTCCATGACAAAATCAAATTTAAACAATATCTACCCACAAACCCAGCCCTACAGAAAATCCTAGAAGGAAAATTCCAACCCAGAGAAGAAAACTTCACCCATAAAAACAAAGGGAATAGAAAACCCCTCAGCAACTAAACCAAAAGAGGCACAGGACCACCACCTATACCAAACTAATGGGAAATAACAACCCCAGGTCACTAATATCCATCAACATCAATGGACTCAACTCCCCAATAAAAAGACACAGGTTTACAGAGTGGATCCGCAAGCAAGACCCGTCCTTTTGCTGCATACAAGAAACATATCTCACTACCAGAGATAGACACTACCTCAGAGTAAAGGGCTGGGAAAAGGTTTTCCAAGCAAATGGACCCAGGAAGCAAGCTGGAGTAGCCATCCTAATATCAAACAAAACAGACATCCAACTGAAGTTAATGAACAAAGACAAAGAAGGGCATTATATACTCATTAAAGGGAATATTCATCAAGAGGAAATCTCAATACTGAACATCTATGCCCCAAATACAAAGGCACCTACTTTCGTAAAAGAAACACTTCTAAAACTTAAATCGCACGTCGATCACAACACATTAGTAGTGGGAGACTTCAACACCCCACTCACAACAATGGACAGATCATCAAGACTGAGGCCAAACAAAGAAATATTGAGTCTAACAGAGATCATGAAACAAATGGACCGAACAGACATCTACAGAACGTTTCACCCAAACACAAAGGAATACACCTTTTTCTCAGCACCCCACGGAACCTTCTCCAAAATCGATCACATAGTTGGACACAAAGATAGTCTCAATAGATACAAGAAAATTGAAATAACATCTTGTATCTTATCAGACCACCACGGAATAAAGCATGTCTTCAACAGCAAAAGAATCAACAGAAAGCCTACACACTCATGGAAATTGAACAGCTCCTTACTGGATGACCACTGGGTCAGGGAAGAAATAAAGAAGGAAATCAAAGACTTCTTAAAATCCAACAACAAAGCCGGGCAGTGGTGGCGCACGCCTTTAATCCCAGCACTTAGGAGGCAGAGGCAGGCGGATCTTTGCGAGTTCGAGGCCAGCCTGGCCTACAAATTGAGTCCAGGACAGCCAGGGCTACACAGAGAAACCCTGTCTCGAAAAACAAAAAAAACAAAACAAAACAAAACAAAAAAAAATCCAACAACAATGAAGACACAACATACCCAAACCTATGGGATACAATGAAAGCTGTGCTACGAGGAAAGTTCATAGCACTAAGTGCTTTCTAAAAGAAAATTGTGACAGCTCATATTAGTGAATTAACAGCTAAGCTGGGTGAATTGGAAAAAAAGAAGCAAACACTCCAAGAAGAGCAGAAGGCAGGAAATCATCAAACTTAGGGCTGAAATCAACAACTTAGAATCAAAAAGAACTATACAAAGAATCAATGAAACCAAGAGTTGGTTCTTCGAGAAAATCAACAAAACAGACAGACCCCTAGCCAAATTAACTAAAAGGCAAAGGGAAAGAACACAAATCAACAAAATCAGAAATGAAAAGGGAGAAATAACAACAGACATTGAGGAGATCCAGAAAATATTTGGGTTCTACTTTAAAAATCTATATTCCACGAAATTTGAAAACCTAAGCGAAATGGACAATTTCCTCAATAAATTCCACCTACCAAAACTAAATCAAAATCAGATTAACAGCTTAAACAGCCCAATAACACCCAAGGAAATAGAAACAGTCATTAATAATCTCCCAACCAAAAAAAAGCCCAGGGCCAGATGGCTTTAGCACGGAATTCTACCGGACCTTCAAAGAGGAACTAACATCATTACTCTTCAAACTCTTCCACCACATAGAAACAGAAAGAACACTGCCAAACTCATTCTATGAGGCCACTGTCATTTTGATTCCTAAACCACACAAAGACCCAACAAAGAAAGAGAACTTCAGACCAATTTCCCTCATGAACATAGATGCAAAAATACTTAATAAAATACTAGCAAACCGAATTCAAGAACACATCAAAAATATCATACATCATGATCAAGTAGGCTTTATCCCAGGAATGCAGGGATGTTTCAATATATGAAAGTCTATCAATGTAATTCACCATATAAACAAGATCAATTGCAGTCCCCTCCCTATTCCCCCCTCCAGTCCCACCCTCCCACCCTCAACCCCCCATCCTCTTCCCTTTTTTTTTTAAGTTTAAGGTATATCTTATTTCCCCCTACAGTTTCCCCTTTCAGTCCAACAAATGGCTCTTTCTCTTATAATAATAAATACAATACAAAACAACAGAGGTAATTAGGCCACAGTTATGAGGGTTATATGGCTTAGCGTACATTCCCAATGTCCAGTCCATATGTGTTTGGCACCTGACTTTAACATTCTACTATCTAACCATCTCCATGAGTTTAAAGTTCTATATCTGACTCAACATTCATACTAACTTGCAACAAAATTTTAAAAGTATCTTCTTAGATCTATAACACTCTCTTGACTCTTAAACAACTCAAAATTTAATTATGAGACTCTAGCTATCTGTTCTTCAACCACCTCAGAGACCTGAGAGGGATAAATATATCTGATTTTATAGGAAGTACAGGGCCTGCAGTTTCCAAAACTAAGAAATGACATACCAGTGGCTGCCTGGACAGTTTCCATTTTCTCTCCATACATTACAGCATTGATCTTCAGTCGTTTGGCCCCATTTCTCTGACAGACATTGATTGTAGAGCAGGGGTTATGAAGGACTTGCCTACCCTGTCTTGGCAGAGCTAGGCTGTCGACTTACCTGCTTCCAGGTTTTGTCCTTTTTGGACAGCATTCTGTCTACAGTTGGAGCAAGGGGCTTTTCCTACCAAGAGATAGGATTGTGACTAATTCAATCATCTCCCACTGGAGATTCTTCGATGCTCATCTTCTACTTGGGGTAGAATAGGGGGTGCTGTCAGGAGTTGATATGTCTTGATATAAAAAGATCTAAAGTTACGAGAACAGAATTTTTTATTTCATTTATTTGTTTGTTTGTTTGTTTTTTCAAGATAGGGCTTCTCTGTGTAATAGTCCTGGCTGTCCTGGACTCACTTGTAGACCAGGCTGGCCTTGATCTCATAGAGATCCACCTGCCTCTGCCTCCCAAGTGCTGGGATTAAAGGTGTGTGCTGTGCCCTGCATATTTCTGCAACCCCGAGCCAGAATGTTACAGAGTTTTTAAGCCCAAAATTCACAAACATCTGTGCCAACTTACAGTTACTAATCAGGATTTAGGTATAGGGGACTTCCTTAGGAACATGTCTTTGTGACAGGCACACTTATCCTGTTCCCATTGGTTGGATTATTTAATTGTGGCAAGGCAAGTTGCCTAGCATTCATGTCTCAGTTTGCCAGCAGGATGTCAGTTACCCAGAGAGGTCTTGAGAACTTAAATTTTATTTGACTCCTATTCAAAATGGAAGTTTTATTAAAAATGGCTTCAGTTTGGTTCCTTCTTACAGAACCGCCAAAGCGAAAGCCCTTTCCAGTCACCTTGCATGGATCAGTTGGTAAGCGGGATGGCATCACTGAGATAGAATTCTGACACTTTTGGTGTTTTCTAGTTGTCAATAAGAAACATATTTCAGTTGCTCTCAAATCAAATTAGAGATTAATAAAGTGGCCAGAAAGCCTGTTGCTGCTCCTTGTTGCATGTGTGCTCTTACTCCCTTTTTCTTTATGCAGTTACCAAAGCGGGAGCAAGTCCCTTTGTAAAATGATGTTGTCCTATTAGAGCAGTCTGCTCCACTTTCAGCATTATCTATAATCTACAGACAGGCACTTAAGACGGAAATATCTCCCAGAAAAGGAATTTAAATTCTTTTTTGTTCTCAAAAGGTTGCTTGTAGGAGTAGTGAGACTTTTGTTTAATTTCAATTTAATTGTGAGTCATATGCCTACATTTATGGGATGAAGGTTCACTCTTTTTTTTCCCCCAGCCTCTTTTTTTAAAATCTCAGACTCCCAAATGCTGGGATTAAAAAGCATGTGCTACCACCACCCAGCTTGAAGGCTCATTCTTGGTCAAATCTAAAATATCTGCATTAATTAATTAATTAATTGTTTATTATTTATTTATTTGAAAGTGAGTTTCATCATGAAACTCTGACTGGCCTCACACTTGCTATATAGACCAGGCTGGCATTGAACTCACAGAGATCCTCCTGTCGGCCTCTTGAGTGCTGGGATTAAAGGCGTGTGCCATCATACCCAGTTATTCTTATTTTTTAATTTGTGTGTTTCATAATGAGTAAAATGTATTTGCATTCCTTCCCCCATCTCCTCCTGTGTCCCTCAGCCCCCCCTCAAATTCATGATCTCGTCTATATTTATTTTGTTATATGTTTCAATATAAAAATAAACATAGTTGAGCCGGGCGGTGGTGGTGCACGCCTTTAATCCCAGCACTTGGGAGGCAGAGGCAGGTGAATCTTTGTGAGTTCAAGGCCAGCCTGGTCTACAAAGTGAGTCCAGGACAGCCAAGGATACACAGAGAAACCCTGTCTCGAAAAACCAAAAAAAAAACCAAAAAAAACCATAGTTGACTTTTAAGTAAGAGACATACTTTAGAAGCATTCTTTGTTGCTGGGCAGTGGTGACACACACATTTAATCCTAGCTTGAGGCCAGCCTGGTCTATAGAGTGAGTCCAGGACAGCCAGGGCTACACAGAGAAACCCTGTCTCAAAAAACCAAAAAAAAAAAAAAAACCAAAAAAAAAACCAAAAAAAAAACTTTGTTGAAGGTATGTGTGAAATTCACTCACAGTGTACTTTACTTAAGATTATCAATCTTGTAGGGGACAGACAGCTTGGTCTTCACCCAGATCCCTTTGCTAGTGAAGTGAGGGTTGGGGAGCTGTCTCTGACATGGTCTCTGTTGCCTGTTCATCCCAGCTGGGCTGTGTTGTCTGGCCTCGGTGGAGGAGGACGCTCTTAGCCTTGATGTGACTTGATGAACTCCAGTGGGTTGATGGGAGGGGAGCTCTCCATCTGGGGAGGAGAGGAGGGTAAGGGGGAAGAGGGTGAGACTGGGTGGGGAGGAGGGGGAGGGCTGTGATCAGGATGTAACTTGAATAAATAAATAAATCAATAAAAAAGATTGTTAATCTTTGGGCTGGAAGAATAGCTCAGTAGGTAAAGTGCTCATTGTGCAAGCTTGAAGACCTGAGTTTGGATTCAAAGTATCTACTTAAAAGCCGAGTGTGGGGCAGTGAGCTGCCTGTAACCTCGGTGCTGGTGCCTGCGTGCGTGCGTATGGACAGTGATAGAAGAAGATATTCAAAGTTTACCTCTGGTCCCCATGCACAGATGGGCTTACTGTACACATAGGCACATGTGCGTGTGTGCGCATACACGTACATACACACACACACAGAAGCATGTGTACACACATACACAAAGGCATGTACACACACACAGATTATTAATTAGGTACAGTCTGGCCATTTTTTTCCTGCTTTTGTTTGTGTAGCTTATACCTGGCTAAATGATCTATTTTGAAAATAAAAATTTCAGTTCAGACTTTATCTCTGAATTAATTAAGCAGCAGTCTCCTGATTTTTCTTTAGTTGGCTTTCCCATAGTAACCATATCTGGTTTTATGTTAGTGTGCCATGATAGCCACACCTCCAGTCACCTACTATTCTTTATTTTGAGATATGTATTTGTATATATTGCAGCAGGGTCTTGTCATGTAGCCCGGGCTGCCCTCAAACTCTTGATTGTCTTTTGAGTGTCTTCAGTGCTGGGATTACAGGTGTGTACCATCGGGCCTAGCTACTTTGCTGTCTTTATGGCATGTATCAGTCTTTGCAATTATTTGTGGCATGCCTTCAAGGGCCCCACAATGAGTATACACTGAAGTTTTTTGATAGCTTGAATTGCCTTTAGGATGAGGCCCTCTATCATAGTGCCATGTGGCCCGTCTTTCCCTCTGGCCCCTCATTTAGTATTGGTTCTAGTTCCCATCTAACCATGTTCACTTCTGCGGTTCTCTTTCTCTCGCCCTTTCTCATTTCTGCATTATTTCCTTCCATAGTCGACTCCTCTTCACTGTTGACCCCTGGTAAGTACCCTTTCCAGCATGCTCCGTGAACCTTCTGGATTCCCTCAGCACATGGTTTTCTTTCAATTTACAATTGCTTTGTTTGTTTTCAGAGCCTGAAAGACAGTGTAGCATTTAGGTGCTTAACTAATGACAGAGTGAACAGAACACCCCGAAGTAACTTAGAGGTAACCCCTCTCTATAACACATTTCCTGAGTCACAATTTATGAGCTAGAAAAGGCCAACAGTCTTATCCGGGAGATCATTTCCTCAATGCTGGTTCTGCTGGTGATAAGAGAGCCAGGCCAGGTCTCCTGGATTGCTGCCTTTACTTCCTCATTCTAGATCTCTAAGCCCTGGAAAGGAGACTGTACCATGTTCCCAGGATTCAGAAATAGTACCAGCAATTCCTTTTGGGATTAAAGGCTTTGTGATTCTATACTTTTCTGATTTATGAATATCATCAATTAGACAGACCTAATTCATCTGGGCTGAGGAGAGGTGCAGCAGGCCATATCTTTTCCAGAAAGATTTATGGGCTTCCTTCTTCGGGTCAGTGAGGCAGGCAAGGAAATGTTTGCAAGGGAAGGGCTGGAGGCTGGGCCATTCCTCTGTTGCTGGGAGATGACCCTGTGACACTCTCTGCCTAAAGGAACATGTGGGAGGAGACTTTGTGTGTCATAAATAACTTGTTTTGAAGATTCTCATGTATACCCACACAACTTGGTTTTGTTATGTGTGTATATGCATGTTCAAATGTGCGAATATGTGTTGTCTCATGGTTGATCCGTATTTGTTAAAGGAGTTTTTCTCAGTTGAGTACAGTGCTACCCTGGCTAACCAGTTTGCTCCCGGAACCCCTGTCTCTGCCTCCTAAGCACTGAAGTTACAGATAGGCTGCCATGCCCACTCAGCATTTATGTGAGGACTGGAGCTCTGAATTCTGGTTCTCAGTGAGTGTCTTATCCATGGAGCCACCTTCCCAGCCCCACAACAGTTTTTACATGCCTAATGGCCACAAAAGGTTGTTAGATCCCAAATGAAATTATTTTCTTGGGTCTTTGAGTGGTAGGATCATGAATTCTGTACAGTGTTCTGGAGGGCCTTACTTTAAAGGTTGGGTACCTTTGGGTTGTGTCTATTGTTGGGACCCTAGAAGACCTGTGATGGACTAACTGGAGATAATTTCCCCATGGTGTTTATAAATAGCAGAGATTGTTGAGAAAAATTGCCATGAAGATCTCTGTAGATTCTGCTTTGCAATGGCTAGTCTTCTTCAGTCTTGCATTTACTAGAAAAGTTCAAGGGCTTCAGGGAACTGTGTAAGAACATTTTGAAGAAAGTTTAAGGTAGAAAGCTTCTTGTTTGCTGGGCATGGTGGCGCACGCCTTTAATCCCAGTACTCAGGAGGCAGAAGCAGGTGGATCTCTGTGAGTTCAAGGCCAGCCTGGTCTACAGACTGAGTTCCAGGACAGTCAGGGCTACACAGAGAAACCCTGTCTCCAAAACAAAACAAAACAAAAAAAGCTTCTTGCGTTGGCTCCCATACTTACTTTGTTTTCTGTCAGGATTCAGATTGATGGAACCTTGATTAATACCAGACTAAGGAATGGTGGAAACTGTGCTTTAAATTCTCTCTCCCTCTTCCCCCTTTGTGTGTGTGTGTGTGTGTGTGTGTGTGTGTGTGTGTGTGTGTGTGTGTGTGTGTGTGT
>CAJQZJ010001694.1:26691888-26707518 GCA_907164525.1 Lophiomys imhausi | reverse complement strand
TGTGTGTGTGTGTGTGTGTGTGTGTGTGTGTGTGTGTGTGTGTGTGTTCTGAGTTGCCAGAGGCAGTGGTTTTAGATGTGGGTCATTTTTAAAAAATCCCTTTAAGGATGGTGTTTTAGCTGGAAGAAATCATTTTGGGCTAGAATAAGGGATTTTTTTGGTTTGTTTTTTGTTTATGAAGGGGAAGGAAGATTTTTCACAGAGAGGACTATAGGGAGGTCTCTCTTGGAGGCCACTAGACAGAAGCTTTCCAGGCCCCCATATTATTTTTATGTGATTATCATCTTCAAAAAGGGAAACAGAAGTCGGTGGACTTCATGGAGGGTGTTCATAAGCCACATTCTATTCTCAAGGCTAGTAAGATTTATCAGGAACCTGTTTTGAGACTTAGGTGTCTGTGATCTCAGACTAAAACCTGAAGCCCTGGGTGGAGAAATAGGACAGTCCCTTGTATGAGTGAGATCACCACTGGTTCCCATTGGTCAGTGCCAGGGTCTGGACCTTGTCTTGCTCACCAGTGTAACAGTCACCTGTAAGTTTTAAGTCCCTTCAACTCATTCACTTTCCCCTGTTCAGGCATCTCAGGATTGCCAAAGTATGATGCTTTTGGATGTGAGTGGGGCCTCCAACCATGTTTACAAGTCTCCCAATGGTGCTTAAAGAAATGTTTAGGGGAAAGAAAAAAAAAAGGAAGTATCATTTTTAATCCATATAGTCATCAGAGAGGAGGGAGCCTCAATTGAGACATTGAGAAAATGCTTCCATAAGATTGGGCTGTAGGGAAGCCTCCTGTAGAGCATTTTCTTAATTAGTGATTGGTGGGTGAGGGCTCAGCCCATTTTGGGTGGTGGTGCTACCTCTGAGCTGGTAGTCCTGGGTTCTATAAGAAAGCAGGCTGAGCAAGCCAGTAAGTAGTATCCTTCCATGACTTCTGCATCAGCATCTATCTCTAGGTTCCTGTCCTGTTTGAGTTCTCTTCTGACTTCTTTCAATGATGAACAGTGATGTGGAAGCATAGACAAAAGAAACTATTTCCAAGCCGGGCGGTGGTGGCGCACGCCTTTAATCCCAGCACTTGGGAGGCAGAGGCAGGTGGATCTTTGTGAGTTCGAGGCCAGCCTGGTTAACAAAGTGAGTCCAGGACAGCCAGGGCTACACAGAGAAACCCTGTCTCGAAAAACCAAAGGAAAAAAAAAGAAACTATTTCCTTCCCAAGTTGCTTTGGTCATATGGTTTCATCACAGCAATAGTAACTCTAACTAAGGCAAGTTAGTACCAGAAGTGGGGTATTGCTGTGACGGACCTGATCATGTTGTTTTTAGGTTGACTGTGGAAGGAGGGTGGAACTTAGGGTGGAAAAGTCATTGGGCATTGAGAGCTCAATGGGTTATTCTGTAGGAACTTGGAAGGTAAGAATGCTGAGAGTAGTGCATGGAGTAGTAGTAATGATGGAGGTCTGGCTTGTGAAGTTTCAGAGGGAAGCAAAGACTCTACTGGGCCATTTGAGTTAAGAATCTGTGATGTCTGATCAGCGAGGGATGAAGAATCAGCTGTGGCTAAGGAGAAACTAGCATCACTGAGGTCAAATCTTCTGGGAGGTGTTTCATGAGAGTCAGCAAACAGAAGCTATGTTCTAGAGGTAGCAAAGGCTGTATCTTGTCCTGGCTGCCAAACTTGGTAGTGTAAGAGTCAGCCAGGTGGTGATGACTTTTAAAATGTAAAGAAGAAGATGGGGAGAAGGTGAGGCTTGGCACTGTGTGGCAGGGTTGGAATCCCAGAAGAGAGCCCAGGAGAGGCTATTGGCGAAAGTACAGCCTCGTTGTGGCAGGTCCCGGCATTCTGGAGATGCCAGTACCATGGGATGCACTAAGAACAGCAGCAGAGGAATGGAGTCATCAGGGGCCTAGAAGACAAGCTGTATGTGCTGCAGAGAGCAGAGCCAGAAGAGTGACCTAAGCCCTGCCTTCTGTGGCTTCTGGAAGGGAATTCGTAGCCTGGTCCAGTGAGAGGCCAGAAATGCACATTCCTCCACTGCTGCAAGGTCCAGGCTTGACTGCAGAGGCAGGAGAAAAGTTTATTTTCATTGCCAAGTGTTATAGTTCTCTTAGCTAAACAAGCAGGAGAGTTAGGGTAGTCCTAAGTCTCTCATGCATTTGGGGAAAGGTTACAAGCTCTTTCTAGCTAAACTGTTGGTGCTGGGCTAGGCGGGTGGTACAGGAGAGGCGATGGAAGCTCAGCGTGTCTTGGTGAGCTTCAGAGGCAGCCACTCGAGTGACCTGCAGCGGTGGTGATCAAGTCACAATCTTGGCTAAGTGGCTAGTGGCAGTTTGGTGGGAGCATGTGCCCCTAGCAGTCCTAGCTAGTCCTGTGGTGGTGGCACCTAATCCTTCATGGGAGGACTGAGTGTTTCCTTCCCAAGCTCAAAATAAACAGCTGAGTCTTAGTCAGTCATGGTGGAGGGATGGAGAAAGAAAATTTATTTCATGAACCAGTGGTATTATAAACATTTAGGCAGTGGGGAGGGGTTTTGGATGCGAATGTGTTTGATTTGCTGGCTGTGGTCCTATCAGAAGAAAGGAAATGTAGTACCTAATTATCCCATGGACAGCTCGGGTGGGGAAAGAGCTCCAGGTTCACTGAGTGAGTCACTGTCAGGAGAGAGTTGGGCTACGTGACACTCCTTACTTTGAGGATCTGAAGTTTCAGATGGAAGAGAGAGATTCTAATGAAAAAAAGGAGTCTGTTGTTTTAGCAATGAGCTCAGAGGTTTTCCAGAAATGCCAGACTTCAACCTTACATGCAGAAATTCCCCACAAGCCCTTTGGAAGAGCCCAGAAGACTGCAAATGAGTACCAGACATTGGACACTGAGTTATTTACACTGCTGGAGTTTGGTTTTGCTTTGCTCTGATTGCAACCATATCCTGGTTCTTTCCTCTTGAAGAAAGAAAGTAATTTATTTATTTATTTTTTTAAGATCCCACGGTTGAGAGACAGAATTTTAAAAGAGATTTTAGGTTTAAAAAAAAAATTGGGGCCGGGCGGTGGTGGCGCACACCTTTAATCCCAGCACTTGGGAGGCAGAGGCAGGCGGATCTCTGTGAGTTCGAGGCCAGCCTGGTCTACAAAGTGAGTCCAGGACAGCCAGGGCTGTTATACAGAGAAACCCTGTCTCGAAAAACCAAAAAAAAAAAAAAAAATTTGGATTTTTTTTAGGTTCTGTTTTTTTTTTTTTTTTTTTTAGTTTATTTTTATTTTATGTGTGTTGATGTTTTGCCTGTGTGTATGTCTGTGTGAGGGTGTCAGATCTTGGAGTTACAGACAGTTGTGAGCTGCCATGTGGGTGCTGGGAATTTAACCCAGGTCCTGTGAAATAGCAGTCAGTGCTCTAAACCACTAAGCCATCTCTCCAGCCCCTGGATATTTTAAATAGACTGAATTTTTAAATGTTTGAATTTGTAAAGACTGGGACTTTTAAGACTTGGAATATTATATATTGTGATGTTCATGTTAATGTGTGCTTTTGGGAGTGACCAAGAAAGGAAAAACCGTGGCTTAGCAGTGATGTGTTTCTGTGTCAAGTTGACAAGGGGTCAGGTGTGTTGGCAAGTTATCTTAATTTGACACAAGATATAGTTATCAGAGATGAAGGAGTCTCAATTGAGAAAATGCCTCTATAAACTCAGGATGTAAGCAAGCCTTTAGGGCATTTTCTTAGTGATTGATGGGGGAGGGCCCAGTCCATTGTGGGTAGGGACATACCTGGGTTGGTGGTCCTGGGTTCTATAAGAAAGCGGGTTGAGCAAGCCAACTGGAGCAAGCCAGTAAGCAGCACCCCTCCATGGCCTCTGCATCAGCTCCTGCCTCCAGGTTCCTTCTGTTTTTGAGTTCCTGTTCTGATTGCCTTCAGTGATGTATTATGTGGTGGTTTGAACAAAAATAGGCCCATAAGGAGTGGCACTATTTTAGGAGGTGTGGTCTTTTTGGAGTGGATGTGGCCTTGTTGGAGGAAGTATGTCACTGGGAGTGGACTTTGAAATTTTAGATGCTCAAGCCAGACCCAGTGTTAACTCTCTCTTCCTGCTGCCTGCCAGTCCAGATCTGGAACTCTCAGCTCCTTCTCCAGCACCATGTCTGCCTGCATGCAGCTATGCTTCTGTAAGGAGCCTGTAAGCAGCCATAAAGAATGGCTGCAGGAAGTTTAGTAAGTAATTTAAGTATTGGATTAAGTAATTTAAGTATTGGATTATAAGTAATAGCTTCTCGTTTAGCTGCAATAAACTGTCAGCCACAGCCCAGCTGAGGCCCAGCTGAAGGAGCTAGATAAGAAGATAGTGAGTGCCGCCCTATGCGTAAGGAGCCCGCAAGAAGCTGTCAGCCACAGCCCAGCTGAGGCCCAGCTGAAGGAGCCAGATAAGAAGCTAGTAAGTGCCGCCATATGCGGTTGACATAGAGATATGTTAATTAAAGCTGAGATGAAAGTATAAGAAACCAAAGGAGACAAGCAGCAAGCGGCGATCAGTCTTGTCACTGACGTCCAGCCTCTGTCTCTATCTTAGGTCTATGCCCCTTCCTTAGACCTTGTGCTGAGACCTCTCTCTCTATCCCTTGCCCATTCACTCAGGCCTTGAACTGAGACTAGAACTGGGGCTTTGCCCTGAACATCGACGCAGGGGAACAGGAGAGCCACGGTCTTCAGACAGGTCGTATGATGTGTGATGTGGGAATATTAATATAAGTATAGGATGTGGTGGTTATATATTGTAATATTAGTTATTCTAGCTTTAATGACCATTAAGTGTTTCTGTTTGATTGATGCAGCTTATCCTGATCCTGTAGAAGTAGAGACTATTTAGTATAATAAATATTATAAAGACCAGCATTGCCTAAGTGTATTCCATTTGACCCTATTGGATGGCGAGTGCCGTCACCTGGTCACACGACTCCCTTCCATAGAGAAGGAGGTGTCGGGATTTGGATGACCAAACCACGCTCTTGACAGCTTCCCACCGTAATAGACTAAATCTCTTAAACTCTAAGCCAGCCCCAATGAAATATTTTCCTTTATAAGAGTTACTGTAGTCATGGTGTCTCTTCACAGCAATAGAAACCAAAGCTAAGACTATGATATGGAAGTAAGACAAATAAACCCTTTCCTCCTCAAGTTGCTTTGGTCATGGTGTTTCATCACAGCAATAGTAACCCTGACTAAGACAAGTTCTGTCTTCCTAGGTGTTACAGTTTGAAAACCAACCTTAGCCATAACAATATCTGACCAATTAGAAGAGCCCTTATACCAAACCTCTTGCTAAAAGAAAAACTTCAGACAATTTACATTTACTAGAGTTTATTTGAGCACAGAACATTTCATGGTTTGGGCAGTATTTATAAACAGTGGAGGCTGCTGGGTAGTGGTGGTGCATTCCTTTAATAACAGCATTTGGAAGGCAGAGGCACAGGCACACAGATCTCTAAGTTCGAAGGCAGTCAGGACTACAGAGAGAAACCCTGTCTCAATGCCTCCCACTCCCTCCAGAAAAGAAACCGTGAAGGTCGGTAGGGGTTGGAGGAGTAGAGGAAGGCTCTCTGCAGAGCAGGAGTTTCTCTTTACAGGCAACTGCACTTGTCAGGTGCAAAGGAAACTTCTGGTCTCCAAACTCTAAGAGGCAGTCCAGATATCCAGAAGGGAGCTCAACCCAGAGATGTCTACACCCTTCCAAGGCATCTGCCTGGGCATGAATCTCTCAGTTCTGACCTGCTACGCCCATCTGATTATCTCTATGAAAAACACTCAACGCTTCCCTTTTCCCTGCTAGCTCATCTCTCTCTAGCTTTCTCTTACTTCCCCTAGGAACTGCAGTCCCACTACACTATCTCTCAGCTCCTCGGCTCTCCTCTCTTCCACTGGGTAAGTGTAGTCCCGAGCTGCCTCCTTTGTTTACTATTAGTATAAAAATCATACTGGTGTGCCAGGAAGCTCCTCTTGCCCTACTTGGGCCCAGTCAAGTGAGAAGGGACATTTCTCCTTCAGAACATTTGACAAGTTTCCCATTCCACTTGGGGATGCCCAAATGGAAATTCTCAGACACTTTATATTCCTCACTCAGCTAGCTTTCTCTCTCCTTCCCCCAGTGGTTCTCAATCTGGGAGTCTCAACTCCCACAAGGGGTTCCATGTCAGTATTCTGTGTATCAGGTACTTACATTATGATTCATAGCAGTAGTAAAATTACAGTTATGAAGTAGCAATGAAATAATTTTGTGGTTGGGGTAACCACAACAAGAGGAACTTTATTAATGGGTCACAGCATTAGGAAGGTTGAGAACCACTGCCTAGGGCCTTGGAACTGTAGTCCCATTATTCGATGTCTTGGATCCACTTACAGTCCTACTTACTACTCTATCTCTCAGATCCTGCCTGCAGTCCTAAAGCTTCTGTTCTCAGTCCCTCCTAAGATTGCCTCCTCCCCTTTGGAACTGGAGGCTCTATCTCTCCTTGTGCCCTCCTGGGCCTGTACATTGTGAGTTTCCTTGCTTCACCCTAGGAGCTGCCTGCTAAGTCCTGAAGTTTCCTCAAGCCTATCAGAGCCTCAGCAACCAGATCTCTGTCTCTCAGTGCCCTCCTAAAGGTTTTCTCCTCCTGCACAGCTGCCTGCTCTGTCTCTTCCTTAGCGCTCTCTTCCCTCAGGCAAAGCTCCTCCTGCAGCTTCTCTTAAACCCAAGCCCACGTGGGCCATTGCACTCTGTCTCTTGGAGCTTATAGAAATTTCCTCCAGCTGAGTTTCATTTTTCAGCCCTTTCTCTCTTCCTCCATGAACTCAGATTTTATTACTAAAAACATTTTGGCCTAAGTACAGATCAATGGCTAAAAATTGGCACACTTGATTTCCAAATTCTCACAAGTCATAACAATTGGCACAGCACAAATAAATGATCCTAAAATCTCTTACATCTAAACTTACTTGGTCTACATTTCCACTTCCCACTCTTAAAAAAATTTTTTTTCTCTCTATGACTTCTTTGCACTCTGCTTTCAAAACAAACTCTTAAGACTGTGCCGTAAACTCTATCTCAGGGTTTGTAAGTTCACTGGGTATGATTTAAAAAAAAAAAATCTGTAACAAGAGATGGCTCAGTGGTTGAGAGCACTGGCTGCTTTTTCAAAGTTCTTGAGTTCAATTCCCAGCAACCACATGGTGGTTCATAACTATCTGTAATGGGATCTGATTCCCTCTTCTGGTGTGCATGAAAACAAAGCATTCATATATATTAAATGAATCAATAAATCTTTAATAATGACAACGACAAAGAAGTCTGCAACAAAAATTTGTCTTAAACCAGGGAGTGGTGGCACAGATCTTGGAGTTGCAGACAGTTGTGAGCTGCTCATGTGGGTGCTGGGAATTGAACCTGGGTCCTCTGGAAGAGCAGCCAGTTCTCTTAACTACTGAGCCATGTCTCAAGCCCCAGGATACATCTTTAATCCCAGTGCTTGGGAGTTAGAGGAAGGAAGATCTCTAAGGTTGAGACCAGCCTAGTCTACAGAGCTAGTTCCAGAACATCTAAGGCTACACAAAGAAACCTTGTCTTGAAAAAAATTTGTCTTAAAATTGTAATAATCAAAAACTTATAATAAAAAACTTATACATGGTTAATCTTAATATGCTACAACTGTGATACACCCCGTTAGCAGCTTTCTTTGGCAGGTGTTCCATGACTCCAGCATCTCCAGCATCTTTGGATCTCCAAGGCAATCTCCAAGGCTTGACCTTCACAGCTTCACTCAATAGTCTCTCTGGGCCTCCATTGCAGGGACATCCCTGAAACAAACCTGGCCTCAGAGGCTTTCCTTAGTTGTAGAGGAAGATTCCATAGCATCTTTCTTGTATCCTTGACTCTAAAGCCAGAACCACAGCTAAAGCTGCCAAGTTCTGCTGCTTACTGGGGCTGGAATATGGCCCTTCCTTTAAATCCATTTTCACATGCTTCTGCTTTTTGTTTTTGATGGTTTCCTTCACCATCTAAGCTTGACAGTCCCGGAACTCACTCTGTAGACCAGGCTGGCCTTAAACTCAGAGATCTACCTGAGTGCTGGGATTAAGGATGTGCACCACCATGCTTAGCCCTAAACTTTTCTTTAATTCCCTTCACAAGTTGGGAATTTAGCTGGGTGGAGTTTTGCCCTGAGGTCACACTCCCTTTATTGCATTTAGTGTCAGGCTTCTCTTTAATCTGTTTACACTTCCTGTTTCTCTCTCTCCCCTCATTTTCCCCTCAAAATGTACATTTTGTATCTTTCCTTGTTCAGCTTGCTTCTTTTCATTATTGATCTGCAAAAGACTGGTCATTAGCCAGGCATGATGGTACACACCTTAAATTCCAGTGTAGAGCCTGACTAAATCCATCTTGAAAAAAGATTCCATTTTGTATTAAGTTTGACTCAGAGCTGACCTCCAGTTCCAGAACAACAACAAAATGTACCTGACCTTGCATTCCAGGGGTGTTCCCTCGTCATCACTGGACAGCTCACTCTGAGAAAGCACCCAAAAAAATCTAAGCAAACTTTTTGATGGTCAAACTGACCACAGCTGGTTAGTCAGCAACAACGAGCCAATCAGAAATGGACATGACTAGTTACCCAAATGTCATCCCAATCATATGATAGAAAATCTGTTTCTTTGTATAAGCCCCTATATTAACTCCTTATTTTTGGAGTTTGGGGCTCTCAATTTGAACTGCTGGGTCAATGAGCGTTGAGAATCCAAGCTCTGAGCTTCAAAAACAACCCTCATACATTTATATCAGAGGTGACTCCTGGGTGGTCTTTGGGGTCTCAAGAATCGGGCAGAACACCAACACTCAGGAAGGCAGAGGTAGGTAGATCTCTGAGTTTGAGGTGAGCGTGGTCTACAGAGTTTGGTACCTGTTTGGTAGTTTGAATGAAATTCAAAGTTTCATTCAAACTACCTAACTACACAGGGTGTCTTTAGGACACTCAGGGCTGCTTCATAGAAAAATACAAAGAGAGAGAGAGAGAGAGAGAGAGAGAGAGAGAGAGAGAGAGAGAGGAGAGACTGGCTACTAATAACAACACGACACATTCCATATTAGGCTATTTTGAAATTTCCTTCGCAAATGCAATTAATCTGAAACTCTTCGATTTAGCCTCAGGCAGGTTTTTTGTACAAGGGCAGAAAACAGCCATACACTTCACCAAAATATCGTAAGAACAGTCTCTAGGCCTGTCTTATTTAGGGTTCCTATTGCTGTGAAGAGACACCATGACCACAACTCTTATAAAGGAAAGCATTTAACTGGAGATGGGAAGCAGGGTGGCATGCAGGTAGACATGGTGCTAGAGAAGGAGCTGAGAGTTCTGCATCTTGATCTGTAGGCAGCACAAGGGGACTATGTGTCACACTGGGCATAGCTTGAGCATATGAGACCTCAAAGCCTCCAACAAGGCCACACCTACTGTAACAAGGCCATACCTCAAAAAAAATGTCACTCCATTTGTTAGTTGAGGGACATCTGGGTTGTTTCCAGTTTCTAGCTATTACAAATAAGGCTGCTATGAACATAGATGAGGAAATGTCTTTGTGGTTTGGTGAGGAATCATTTGGATATATATCCAGAAGTGGTATGGCTGGGTCTTGAGGTAGAGCTTTTCCAAGTTTTCTAAGATATTGCCAGACTGATTTCCATAGTGGTTGTACAAGTTTGCACTCCCACCAGCAATGGAGGAGGGTTCTCTTTCTCTACAACCTCTCCAGCATGTGCTGTCATTTGAGTTTTTGATCTTAGCCATTCTGACAGGTGTGAGATGGTACATCTACACAATGGAATACTACGCAGCTATCAGAAACAAGAAAATCATGCAATTTGCAGCCAAATGGATGGAACTAGAAAGCTGATCCTGAGTGAACTAACCCAAACTCAGAAAGATGTACATGGCATCTACTCACTTATAATTGGATTTTAGCCATATAGTACAGGATAACTATCCTACAACCAACACATCAAAAAGATCAGGAACATAGACTTTGTTACCTATCAATGGGACAATTTGCCCTAGGGGTGCTACCATGTAGGCCCCCAGTGCAAGAGGAAGCTCTTAGCCCTCATATTACTGTTGAACTGAGAGGGGCTGATACATAGGGACTCTCCACATTGGAGGAGTGGAATGGGTGGGAGAGGAAGGAGAGGGTGGGAGGGTGGAACTGAGAGGGGTGGAAAGAGGGCATTGTGATGGATATGTAACTTGATGTAATAAATAAACATTATAATAAAAAAATCACTCCCCATAGGGCAACCATTCAAACACATGAGTCTATGGGGGCCATTCCTATTTAAACTACCATAAGGCCACATACTAAAATTATTTTCTTCTGAAATCTTTTGAGTTGGCGGGGTCCCCACAGTTCAAACCACCCTCAGCACCACTGTCTTCCATGCTTCTATTAGGAAGGCTTATTAAATCCCACTTAAAATGTCCAATCATTTTTCTAATCCAAAGTCCCAAAGTGTTCCACATTCTGCCAAACAAAAACATGGTCCAGCCTATCATAGCAATACCCCACTCCCAGTACCAACTACCAACTTCTGTCTTAGTGTTTCTATTGCTGTGAAAAGTCACCATGACCATGGCAACTCTTAATAAAGAAAACATTTAATTGGAGCTGGCTTATAGTTAGAGGTTTAGTCCATTATCATCATGGTAGGAAGCATTGCAGAGTGTCGGCAGACATGGTGCTGGAGGAGCTGAGAGTTCTACATCTGGACTGGCAGGCAGCAGGAAGAGAGAGTGACACTGGGTCTGGCTTGAGCATTTGAAACCTCAAAGCCCATCCCTAGAGACACACTTCCTCCAACAAGGTCACGCCTCCTAATAGTGCCACTCTCTACGAGCCTATGGGAGCCATTTTCATCCAAACTACCAAAGGTCTCAAACTTAGAACAAATGGCTAACTGAGGTGCCTATTGAACATATCAAAATGGACCTGGGTGCCAAGTTTTCCCAGACTCCCTCAGTCCCTACCTGTTACAGGGTATGACTGACATACCCTGCTCCCTACCCTAAACTTCTCCACTCTCCCCAGCTGCCCTTTCCTATACAACCCACTCATTTTGGTTACCTGGCCTTTTCTCATCTACCCTTTATCCTCCTGGCCTCTTGGTCTGACTCTCCCTTCTTTTTTCTCCCCTCCCCCTTCTCACATGTCCCAGGTCAGGGTCCTGTTCACTCTGGACCCTCACAGATGTCTCAGCCTCTGTCTATGCTCTCTCTCATATCTATAATAAACCTTCTCCTCCATCATACCTAGGAGCAGTCATGTCGTTCCTTTCTTATCTTTTTTTATTCAGGCAGTGTCTTTACTTTACCCTCCTCACATATACATGGGAGTGCTGTAAGACTGCACTGAGATGACAGCCCAGTATTTGAACAGTTGACAGCCTGTGACAGGCTGAACTTGGCTGCCCAGTGTTGGACTGAACATGGATGCTTGTTACCCCTAAGATCAGGTTTCCAGTTTGATGAACTGATTTTAAAGTTTCAGAAAACAAAAACAAAACAAAACAAAAAATCTATAAACTCAAAGTAAAATGGAATTTTCTTTGAGACCACCAGCGGATGGAATAATGACACTGAGATCTTTCATATTTATTATAAGATTATGGCACTATAGCTGGGCAGATTCTCAGTTATTTTAACCTGACAATACTGACCTATCCTATGTCCCACCACATGGCCTGTTACCTGTCCATCTTCGTCCTGGTTCCTGCTAATTCCTCCATGTCTGGCTGTCGACTCCTCAGCAATTGACCCTTCAGCTCTTTGTTTAACAAATGAGAAGGTGAAGGAATTGTATGTTTAGAAAATATGATGCAGCCAAAGAGTGATAATACCAAAGTCCAGGCCTGTAATTAGATCTCTGCAGATACATAAATCAGCATTTAAATAGTACAAGGACAATGTTTACACAGTGCACAAAAACATCACTCCAACATCAAAATACCAAGGCAATCTTAGGCCAACATCCTTCTGTACATAGAACATTCCCCTGACACATTCTTTTGTCAGTAGATATGAAACAAAGCTGCAAAGTGTTCGGCAACTGAAAAACTGGTCGCGTGAGCAGGCATTTCCCCCTCTTATCTCTGGGAATGAACTTTCTTATCTCTGCTTCCCTCTCTCTCCTGCCATTTGTCTTGATGTATGGTCTGTAGCTGTGGCACTGTTTGGGGCAGGTGAGGCTAAGAAGAAACTCAAAAAACCCTAATTGCACACAGTTCCCTCCTGAGACAGGTTTGAACCAGTTCCAGGAAACAGCTTCTAGCCCAGGAGCATCCCGTTTCTCTCTGCTGCTATCTGGGCAAGGTATTTTCATGTGGTCCGCAGCTAACTAAGGAGACAGGACTGGGTGTAACAATCTTCAGGTGTGCAAGAGCGTGTCATTGGTTAGATCCACACGTGGGGAAAAATCACAAGGTTCACATAGACCTCATGGAGAAGTCTGTGTGCTCCAAGCTCTTCATCTGAACTTTAGCTCTCACAGTTGTAACCCCCATGTGATCATCCTTTCGAGATTTCCCTTCCAGTTAGCTGCTGAATACCACCGTCCCGCAATTCCTTGCTGAAGCCAGACCTCTCCTATTTCTTAGATCTGCCAGTTTGGACTTTCCATTTGAAGACTTAGTAAGATTGGGTATGGCTTGTCCTGCCTGCTCTCAGATTCTGTAGAAAGGAGCATAGTGTGCTGGCTGAGAGTGCGGAGTCTAGTTCAAGTCTTCACTCTACCACTGACCACGAGGGTGACTGATGGAAGGGTGAAATGAGATGGCACACGAAACACACCCTGGGTACTGTCTGTGGACTAGGCCAATGCAGGCTAGCTGTCTTAGTTTTTAAAATACTCACTCATCATTCAGTAAGCATTTTGCTCTAGACTCTTATCATAGGTGGGATCTGAGGTGACTACATCTCCCTGATTTCAAGTTCTGGGAAAACCTGCAGACAAAACCTCCACCCAGGGGAGTCACAGGGTGGCGGGGAGAAAAAGCAGCCTGAGATCGTGTGCTTTGGGCAGATCAAGTTGTCTATCCTACATCCAGCAAAGTCTTCTCTGCCTCCAGTAAGGCTAAATGCTTCGCCAACCATCGTAAACAACAACAACAACAATAGCAACAATAACAGCAGCCACAGCAACAGGAACGCAAAAGTTTGCACACTGCTGGTCCTTGCTTTCCAAATTTAAAAACTGGAATTTTTTTTTTTCTTACAGACTTGGACTTCCCTCTCTGAGCCAGTTTCACTCTTGATCTTTGCCATTTGCTGTTGGAGCAGTGGCAGAGCTTTGTGACTATAAGTCACAGGAGTAAGGTGCCCCTTTCCCACCACCGGTGGACTGGTGTGAACTTTGTAACTTATACAAGACTGAAGGTTTTCCTTTAAGCCTTTGTTACAGTGGTGTCTCTTATCTGAGGTCTTGCTTTTTATGGCTTTAGTTACTCACTGAAATTACTGGGAGAAATTCCAGACATTAAAAAACAAACCCCAAAACAAAACACTTTGTAAGTTTTCAATTGCATGATGTTCTGGTTAGATTGATGAGATCTCATGTTGTCCTATTCTCTTCTCCTTGAAATGTAGGTCATCCTTTGCTCAGCCCATCACATGTTGCATTTGTGGGGAATTTCTGCTGGTAAGGTAGAAGTCTGAGATTTCTAGAAAGCCCCTGAACTCAGTGCAAAATGACAGACTCCCCCCCCTTTTAACAGAATCCCCCTTTTCTGTCTGATCGAGGAAATTTCAGATACTCTAAGATGTGTCAGAGAGCCCAAATCTGATAAGAAACCTGTACAGTGAACCTGGAGTTCTTTCCCCATCTCTGCTGCCCATGGGATAATTAAGTACTCTATTTCCTTTCTTCTGATAGGATCATACCCACAAAATCAAGCACATGCACCTCCAACCCTTTCCCTCCCACTGCCCAAGGTTTGTAATACCCCTGATTCATGAAATAAGCTCTTTCTCCATTCTTCCATCTTGACCATCTGAGGCTTGGCTGTTCATTTTGGGCTTTGGAAGGAAATGCTCTTCTTTTCATGAAGAATCCACTGTCACCACTGCTTGGCTGGCCAGGTTTGCATGGGGCCCAGGCTCTTGCCTGGGCACTGCCGCCTAACTAGGTCTCCTACCATCAGCAGTCAGGGCTCGTCTCTGAGCACCCGGGGAACCAGCTCCCGACTCGCTGCTGCCACAGGTGCTCAGCCAAGCTCCCGTTTCTCCTGCACACATGCCAGTCCCCCACAGAGCTTACCTGCAGTGACTATTGCCTCTCGCCTCTCAAGACACCTTGAGGGTACAGATCTCCTGGTCAGTGTTCCACCCTTTTCTGCCCAGAAACTGACTGGGCTCGGACCTTCTGGCAGGAGAATGTGCGTTTCCCGCCTGACACTAGACCAGGCTGGGAATTCCCCACCCACCATAAGACACAGAACGGTAGTGTTGATCGTCTTAGTTACTAGATTTTTGAAGCACTTACTTCCGTGTCCCTTCCATAGCTGTCTGCGGCTAGCTAGGTCCCAGCGCCATTCCCTTCACCTCACGTCATTGCATCAAGCAAACATCGGATCACCTCACACTACCATGGGGATGAATAGAGCTCACTAAGTTGTTCTGAGAGACAGACCACGATCACACAGCTTCTACTATGGATGCTGTCATAATTATTCTTTTAAAATTTTTTTTAACTTTTTTTTTTTTGGAGACAGGGTTTCTCTGTGTAACAGCCTAAGCTGTCCTGCAATTCTTTGTAGACCAGGCTGGCCTCGAACTCACAGAGATGTGCATGCCTCTGCCACCCAACATAATTATTCTTTTTAAATTAGTTGTTTTAAAACTTTTACTATACCTACTTTTTAGATTAGACTTCATTCATAGGTACACATGTATAACAGGAAATTTTTATTTATCAACCTATATTTATTAATGCTTAACAATTACCTAACAGTTGCCTATAAAATTCCTAAATCCTAAACCCAAACCCTAACTCTAAAACCTAACACCTAAAACTTCTTAATACCTATAATACAAACATTTAAAATTAATCTAAAGTTTCTTTTCTTTTTTTTTAAATACTTTATTTTTTTTTCTTCAAGTTACATCTCAGTCACAAACCCCTCCCTGTTCCCCCTTCCTATCCTGCCCTTCCACCCTCTTCCCCCCAGAAGTTTCCCCTTTCAGTCCAACAGATGGTTCCTTCTCTTATAACAGTAAATACTATACAAAACAACAGATATAAATATGCCACATTTATGAGAGTTAAATGGCCCAGTATACCTTCCCAATGTCCAGTTTATACATATTTGGCCCCTGACTTTAACATTCTACTATCTAACCATCTCCATGAGTTTAAAGGTCTATATCTCACTCAACATTCATACTAACTTGCAACACACTTTTAAGAGTATCTTCTTAGATCTATAACACCCTCTTGATTTCTAAACAACTCAAAATTTAACTATGAGACTCTAGCTGTCTATTCTTCAACCACCTCAGAGACCTGAGAGGGATAAATATATCTGCTTATATAGGAAGTGCAGGGCCTGCAGCTTCCAAAACTAAGAAA
>CAJQZJ010001694.1:26651055-26674271 GCA_907164525.1 Lophiomys imhausi | reverse complement strand
TGTCTTCTGATCTTCAGCTCTTTTGCATTCTTTTTATTTGGGTAGTTGAGTTTCTTGCTAAGTATTGGTTCTTTGTGATTTTTGGATACAAGTCTTTTTATCAGCATGTGTTACAAATAATTTCTCCCAGCCCATGCTTATCTTTTTAGTTTCTTAAAGGAAATTCTAAAAAAAAAAACATAATATTTTTGTTTTTGAAACAAAACAAAAATTTTGAAACATAAAAATTAAATACAATTGAAAAAGTCTATCCTAAAACTTTTAGGCTAGTACAATATTATATAGTAAATGTAGGAGTTATATTTAAATTTTCCCTTTTATTGAAAATAGTTTTTAGGGGCTGGAGAGATGGCTCAGTGGTTAAGAGCACTGGCTGCTCTTCCAAAGGACCCGAGTTCAAATCTCAGCACCCACATGTCAGTTCACAGCTGTCTAATTGCCGGGTGTGGTGGCACATGCCTTTAATCCCAGCACTTGGGAGGCAGAGGCAGGTGGATCTCTGTGAGTTCAAGGCCAGCCTGGTCTACAAAGTGAGTCCAGGACAGCCTGGGCTACACACAGAGAAACCCTGTCTCAAAAAACAAAAACAAAAACAAAAAAAATAGTTTTTTTCTCCCCTCACATAGTATATCCTGATTATAGTTTCCCCTCCCTCCACTCCTTCCAACTTCTCCCCACCTCCCCTCACATCTGGATCCACCCCCTTTCTGTTTCATTAGAAAACAAACGGGCATCTAAGGTATCTTAGTCACTGTTCTGCTGCTGTGAAGAGACACCATGGCCATAGCAACTCTCAAAAGGAAAGCATTTAATGGTGGGCCTGCTGATAGTCTCAGGGGCTTAGTCCATTATTATCATGGCAGAGAGCATGATGTAGTGCAGACAATGGGGCAGCAGCTGAGAGGTACATCCTGATCTGCAGGCTGCAGAAAGAGAGAGAATTGGGCCTGTCATGGGCTTTTGAAACCTCAAAGCCCCAGTGACACTCTTCTTCCAACATGGCCACACTGCCTTATCCTTCTCAAATAGTGGTACTCTCTACTGACTAAACATTCAAACATAGGAGCCTACAGAGCTATTCTTATTCAAACCACCACATAAGGGATAATATTACAATAAATATAGTATAGTAAGATAAAACAAAAATGAACACACTGGAATAGGACAAAACAAACAAACAGACAGAAGGGAAAGAGTCCAAGAAAAGGCGCAGGAAACATGGACATAAGACCCAGTTGTTCTCACTCAGGACTCCCATAAAACCACTAAACTAGAAGTTATAATGTATACTCAAGGGTTCTGTAGGGTAAAAAGAAAGAAAAGGATATAAGAGAAAATTAAGCAAACAAACAGATGGAAAAGCCCATTACAAGATAAAGAACCTCCAAAGATGCCGTTGAGTTCATTTTCTGTTGGCTATCTAGTGCTGGGTGTGTGGCCTATCCCCCAATGAGGCTCCCTTGGGGGAAACTAAATTTTCATTTGCAAGTTGTTATCAACTGGAGATGGCTTCTGGGGTAGGGACAGGGCATGTGTCCACTTATCCTTTCAGCTCTCGGACTCCATGTGGTGTAGATCCGTGCTGGCCCTATGTGTGCTGCCTCAGTCTCTGAGTGTACAGATGTGCATCGGTCCTGCTGATTTAGGAGACCTGTTTCCCAGTGTCCTCCGTCTCCTCTGGCTCTTACATTCTTTCTGTCTCCTATGTGGTGGGCTGGGGGCCTTCCCTGACCCCCGGGGAGAGGTTTTGTAGAGACATTCATTTAGGGCTGTGTGTTCCAAAGTCTTTCAGTCTCTGTTTAATGTGTGGATGTGGGTCTCTGCTGTAGAAGTAAGTTTTTCTGATGGTGGCAGAGGAAGACATACCCCTGTCTGGAGTGTGTATTTAATTCTTAATCACAAAAGAAAGAAGAAACTGTCTTGACCTTTGTGCTAAAAATGAAATTAAAAATTGAAGATATGAAATTATTTTTTGAAGAAAATATCTGCAATAATTATGTGAGACATAGGTGAACAACCTCACAGTATATAAAGTTGTAAATATTCAGTAATTCAAAATTTAGACCACAGTAAAGGGCAAAGACATTAACAAAAGATTTATAGTGTCTAGCATACCTTTAAGCACACTCAACTTCAGTGATAGAAACAACCAAATTTACTATATACAATACCAACCAAACATAATGAATACAGTTCCATTTCCACACATCTTGTCTGCAAAGGTTGTACACTGAGGCTCATCTTCACCGGCTGTGATGTCCTTTCAAACACTGCCTTTTCAAACCACTAACAAAGTGATACAGCCTTTTAGGAAAACAGATAGGAAAGATGCATTAACAGCCTTGGAAAAACAAAACACAAAACCTTTACCTACAATTCTACTTCTGGGAATCTCACTTAGAGAAATAATTACAAGTGTAAATATAGATTTATTCACAATAAGGCTATTTGTGCCATTATTCATAACTAAGTAACAGAAATAACCATGAATTTTAGTTCAGACATGAAAAAGAATATGTTGCAGCTTTAAAAAATGATGTACTAGGCAAAGGAGTATGGAGAAACTTTTTGAGGTGGGTCTTAGGACTAGGGTTCTATTGCTGTGAGGAGACACCATGAACATGACAACTCTTATTAAGGAAAACATTTAATTGGGGCTGGCTAACAGTTTCAGAGATTCAGTCTGTTATTGTCATGGTGAGAAGCATGGTGGCATGCAGGCAGAGGGTGCTGGAGACGTAGCTGAGAATTCTACATCTTGATCCCCAGGCAGCAGGAGACTGTGCCATTCTTGGCATAGCTTGAGCATATGAGACCTCAAAGTGTGCCCCACAGTGACACACTTCCTCCAACAAGGCCACACCTACTCCAAAAAGGCTATGTTTTCTAATAGTGCCACTCCCTGTAGGCCAAGCATTCACACACACACACACACACACACACACACACACACACAAGTCTATGGGGGCTAATCCTATTCAAAGCTCTACAGGGTGATAAAATTATTAATGAAACATATCTTAATTTGGGGAGTGACCATCCTATATGCTTAACTTTTTTTGAGATTTATTTTTATATGTATGAGTGTTTTGCCTGCACGTGTGACTGTGCACCATGTGCAGGTAAAGCCTGTGGAGGCTAGAAGGTGTTGGATCCCCTGGAACTGGAGTTATAGATGTTTGTGAGCCACCATGTAGATGCTGGGAACCAAACCTTCTTCTTCAGGAAGAGCAGCCATCACTCTTTTTTTTTTTTTTTAAAGGTTTTTCGAGACAGGGTTTCTATGTGTATCTCTGGCTGTCCTGGACTCACTTTGTAGACCAGGCTGGCCTTGAACTCACAGAGATCCACCTGTCTCTGACTCCCTGGTGCTGGGATTAAAGGTGTTTGCCACCACACCTGGCAATTACAGACAGCCATGAACTACCATGTGGGTGCTGGGATTTGAACCCAGGTCCTTTGAAAGAGCAGTGAGTGCTCTTAACTGCTGAGCCATCACTCCAGCCCAGCAGCCACCACTCTTAACTGCTGAGCTACCTCTCCAGCCTGTTATTCTATATGTTGTCAGAGCTCTTTGCACTAACATTTAAAAATAGTGAATTTAAAGGTTTGATAAGCTGAATCCCCCAAAGTTTTCCCCGGGCCTTCCTCAGGCTTCTGTGTCTAAGAAACCCTTGACTAAAAGAAAAGCAGTTTTGGTAATGACTTCTTAGATAGCTTGCTTGCTAGTTCTGAAAACTTGATCCACATAATTATATTCAAGCTCTTGAGAGGAGTGGGGAGTTGCCGAGTTGTGTGAGGGTATGATTTTTTTTCCTCTTTCCCACAGATTTTAGAATACAGAGCTTTACTTAAAATCTTGAGTCTTGGGCCAGAGAGATGGCTCAGTGGTTAAGAGTGCTGCTCTTCCAGAGGATCTGAGTTCCATTTCCAACCCAAGCTCCCAGTTGTAACTCAGCTCCAGGCGGAACAGC
Source organism: Lophiomys imhausi (assembly GCA_907164525.1). NCBI lineage: Eukaryota > Metazoa > Chordata > Mammalia > Rodentia > Muridae > Lophiomys > Lophiomys imhausi. The sequence continues at coordinate 26,670,297 of CAJQZJ010001694.1, read as the reverse complement.
AGTGGCAAGGGAATCAGCAGCGGCATTCTTGTGGACATCCTCCACAGAAGCACAAACACGTATTCATAACTGAAAATAGTTAAAATAAATCTTGACAATTTTTTGAGTCTGCTTTTTATTTATACAATAGTGTTTTTCAAATTATGGTACTTGTATCACAAGGATGATTTCAGTTGGTTACATGGATGAAGATTTCTTATTTAATGGGATATGTTTGCACTAACAATCGTCAGGAAGATATAACTAGCATATTGAACTCATGATGTTATGGGTGTTGATGCTTGTAATGTGGTCTCTTATGTCTTTAAGTTTTATGAAGCAAATCACTTTGAAGAGGGAATATTAATAGGAACTCTATTAGGTGAATGAGGCAAGCGAGTATGGGGACTGTGGTGCGCTATTAGATGTGGCTCTCATCAAGAGAAAGGTCTGCTTACTTTGTAGATATTTTATTCTGATGAACTAAAAGAATCGAAAGCACTTCTAGGACCTGGTGCTCTTTGCCCGGATAGAGTCTGGGGCTCTGTTCACTTCACCCACTTGGAGCTGGGGTCTTGGGTACAGCCTGACCGGACCCAGGTGGGAGGAGAAGAGGGATGGAGATCAGAGAGATATGTCCCTCCTGTGCTGTTCAAGATGAACCCGGAGTCAATGCACAGGTGACACGGTGAGGAGGGTGACTCCCCTAAAGACATCTGTTCTTCATGTTGTGGAAGTCACAACCTATGAATGAAATGCACTTGGGAATCCTCCAGTGTGTCCCAAGCATACTCTGCTGGGTCAGCAGACCGAGAACAGGAAGTGGGCTCAGAGAAGTGAGCAGCAAGAGGAACTGCGGCAACATCTTACCTCAAGTCCTCAGCCTTCGGGTACACTGCCTTACTTCCATGTCTAGTGGTCAAGGATTTGCATCTAAGTCATTATTCTGCACCCTCAGGGGTGTGCTCTGTGGACGTGAAACGATGATGTGTATGTAAGCTCGCTGTGAAAAAATGTTAAAGAAATGTTAGTAAAAAGCTGGCTCATAGCTGCAGTGATGCCGGCATCGGGGCTGAGTGACAGGCCTTCGGGCTCTGGCCGCAGCTCCCATCTTCTACGTTTTGTGTGTGTGTGTTTTGTCTTTTTTTCTCTATGTAGTCTTTAAATTTTTTAAAATTATTTTTATGTTTATTTATTACTTCAAGTTACATCTCCATCACAACCCTCTCCCTCCACTCCTCCAGGTCCCACCCTTCCACCCTCTCCCCCTTCTCCTACCTATCCTATTCCTCCAGAGTGGGGTGCCCCTGCATATCAGCCCCCCTCAGTTCAGAAGTCATATGAGGGCTAAGAGCTTCTGTTGGGGTAGTGTTAAGCATTCTAAATGTTAATTAATTGGTCCTGCTTTCTGTCTGTTACTTACATTGACTCTGACTGGTTAAATAAAATGCCGAGGCCTGCGATTGGGCAAGACAGAGAAAGGTGGGACTTCCTGGGATGAGAATAGGAAGCCTGCGCTTTAGACAGAGGATTCATTCACTCTAGCCAGGAGCAGGAAGAAGACACACCCCATGGGTTAGAAAAAAGAACCTCATTCCACATGGCCAGGAACATTGGCATAACGTGGAGAATGGCAGTCCAAGGGGACATATGTATATATGGGGTCATATTTGGGTAATAGAATTAAGAGCTAGCTTAGATGGGCCAAGATTGCTCAATTCAGGCCAAGGCTTGTAGAATCCACGTGGTGTCTCTGTGTATTCATTTATAATGGTGGAATAATGGTTAATGGCTGCCGAACAAATTAATAATAATGTAAATACTCTTAAACAATTTAATTATTTCTACAAATGACACCCAACGTAATTTAAATTATTTTTTTACAAGCTTCCTCTTGCAGTAGGGGTAGGTAGGATCAACATAATAAAAATGGCCATCCTACCAAAAACAATATAGAGATTCAATGCAATTCCTATCAAAATACCAACACAATTCTTTACAGACCTTGAAAGAATAATTCTCAACTTCATATGGAATAACAAAAAACCCAGAATAGCTAAATCGATCCTGTACAATAAAAAAAATCTGGGAGTATCACCATCCCAGATTTCAAGCTGTATTACAGTAATAAAATCAGCATGTACTGGTAGAGAAACAGTCCACTTGATCAATGAATCGAATAGAAGACCCAGAAATAAACCCACACACCTATGGTTGCTTAATTATTGGCAAAGAAGCCCAAACCATACAACAGATAAAGGAAAGCATCTTCAACAAATGGTGCTGTTTAACTGGATGTCAACATGTAAAAGAATGCACATAGGACCTATATTTATCACCTTGCACAAAACTCAAGTCCAAGTGGATCAAAAACCTTAACATAAAGCCCGTCTTCTACATGCCCACTCTGGTGCTACCGGGGTCCCGGCTGCTGTGGCTTCCAGAGAGCTGCTCCGTGCAAGCCCGGAGCGCTCTGGTTGGACCATGGCAGTGCAGGGCACGGTGGCTGAGCTGACATGCTGTATGGTTTGGCCTCCTTGGCAAGCTGCTCGGTGGCCCTGGGCCACGTGTATCACCTCAAGGGCCTCAGTGAGGCCAAGCTGCTGGCAGTCTGCCTGGGGCGCATGGCCGATGTCTAAAGGCAGGCATGAAGACCTCAAGCTAGGGGTACTCCTCTGGAGTCTGTCTTCTGCCAGGACTCCAAGGAAGAGGAAGTAGAGAAGCAGGCAGACCTCATTGTGGATGCAAAGGATCCCTTTCCTGCATCTGCCTTCAGTCCAGGAAAGGTTCATCAGGGTGATCTGGAGAGGATTTGTGATCCTTTGCCTCCAGATACTGTCAGGAGTTCCAAGACCTCGGGCTTCATTTGTCTCTGATCATTGATGGGGGCCTAATTGCACATAGTCAGAGCCTTGAGTGCTGCCTCTGCTCTGCTGTGGGTGACCGATCCGTGCCTGGAAAGTTTGGCATTATTCACCTGGGCTGTGTCCTGGAAAACACTATAGCCATCCTCCAGCAGAAATAGGGGCTGCTCTCTTCACAGGAGCGGAGTTCATGAAACTTGGGAGGACTCAAGGACCGTGCTGGACACTATGTGTCTGCTTCTGGTTGGTTGGCAAGGCCTCTCTGGCAGAGGCTCCTGGAGCTACCTCTGTAGCCTGGTTTTTTAGGCAACACCCTTGTCCCTGAACAGTCTAGACTGACCAGAAGAGGCAGGTTGGCTTTGCACCTGGTGGAAGGTTATATTTACTCTGAAGATTCATATATCAGCCAAAAATTGAACGGAGGTCGGAAGGTTCTTAGAGCGGCATTATTGTAAGTGCCCCCCACCCCCCAATTAAGTAACTTGAGTACAGAGTTAGAGTGCATTAAAAGTTGTTTTTTGGTGGACACTGGCATTTGACGTCAAACCAGCTGGAAGCACTAGTGCAGTCTAGAAGTCTCAGGACCAATGGAGGAAAGTCTAGGAGCCCAGGCCAAAGCTGGGTACCAGAGTGGTCATTTTAGGGAAATTATCCAAGGAAGTCCCAAGTGAAATAATATTGGAAAATAAAATCTTGACTGTTTTCAAAAAGAGATGGCTTATAAATCAGTATACATAATACATACACATACATATACATATATGTATGTATACACACACACATATACATACTTTTTTTTGAGACAGATTCTTTCTCTACATAGGCCAGGCTGTCCTGGGACTCACTCTATAGACCAGGCTGTCCTTGAAATCACAGAGATCTGCCCACCTCTGACTCCCAAGTGCTGGGACTAAAAGCTTGTGCCAGCACACTTGGCAATTACATTTTTTCAATTGGTGAAAAACACATAATCTATAGACATATAAAAGTTCTAGAAGGAAATATACAGGCATATTGTTATTATTATCACTCGGTAAAGGGATTATGATGGCTCTGTTGCTCTTCCACTAATTTTTGAAAATAATGAACTTGTATTGCTTATGTGATCTTTTTAAAGGTTACAAAATTCTCTTTATTCACTCACAAGATTGCCTACCAGGGAACTTTCTGTTTGATTCTGGCAGGAATGGTCATCAAACTTGTGACTGAGACTTAAGAGGGGGATTCTAGCTTAGATTCAGAATTTCTAGCTGTTTTCTGGGTGGGAATCACTTAAAAATATAACTTTTCAGTAATATCAGCCACTAAATACACACATATGTAAAAGTACTTCAAATTTCAGTATTCTTTGATGATAACTTTACATATGTGTAGTCTCAAAAATCTGATGTTCGGTTTAATTAAACAAATCTTTCATGTAAATTCCCTTACCACTGCTAACATAGCCATTAATTTTGGAATACTTTAAAATTATTTTTATGAGTCAAATAAACATTGGCAGAGAATTCTATCCTTTTAGGTATTAACCCTTACCTAGCCAACTCTACCTACTTGGGAAAGTGAATTCTCAAATTGTAACTTAGATTTCCAATTATTATTAATATGCCACTTTGGTGTGAAATTATGACCAAAGTCTGTGACTCTTGGGGAGGACAAAGGACCTGGGTTCAGATCCATTCAGTAGATACGCATCAAGAATTGACAGGTTGTGAGTGCAAAGTTACCTGGGGCTGACTCAGGGCCTGGTGGATTCAGCGCCAGTATGGCTGTGGAACCCTGGGAAAGCTACTTAATCTCTCTCTCTAGGCATTAGTTTCCTTATCTGGAAAACTCAAGCAATTTATCATTATGTATAGGCATATGTGTTAGATTCCCCAAATACATTCAAGGGATTTCCAGTGCAGAAGGAGAAATAGATAAATACTTAACTCCTCATGATATGAGGCAGTATGGTGGTTTAAAAGAAAATGTTCCCCATTGGCTCATAGGGAGTAGCCCTATTGGGAGGAGTGGCCTTGCTGGAGGAAGTGTGGTTTTGTTGGGGAAAGTTTCTCACTAGAGGGGTTTGAGGTTTCAGATGCTCAAACCACACCCAGAGGCACAGTCAATTCCTGGTGACTTTGGATCTGGACATAAAAATCTCAGCTCCTTCTTCAGCATTATGTGTGCCTGAAAGCAGCCATTCTTCAAGCCGCGATTACAGACTAAAACTCTGAAACTGTTAGCCAGCCCCAATTAAAAATATCCTTATTAAGAGTTGCTGTGCTGGGGATCCAAGATGGTGCCGTCCATAGAGCATGGTATCTGAGTAGTGGGTGAGTGAGATTAGTCACTGTGGATAGAATGTGAGGTCCTGTAGTCAATTGTGAAACACAGATGGTGTTTGAATTTCTGAGGCAAACACTGAGGCTGGTCACCATGAAAAACAGTGCACGCAGACCCCAGGAACACCACCCTGAGATCAGCCAGCTCTGTCACCTGTATGAAGAGGAACACTGGCCAGAGTGGATCCAGCCTACAGCTCCAGCCACAGACGAGCAGTCCTGCCTATATTCCTGAGATCCATCCTGCACGCATACACCCAGCTGGGAAAAATAGCCAGACCACAAGAATAAAGGTAAGTAAGATTTTCTTTCCTGAGTTCCCAACATGGTGGCACCATAGTGTGCACTTTATCTGAGTGGTAGAGACCAAACCCAGCTGTAGCAAAGCAATCAGGAGTTGAGACTGACTGCAAACAGAGCCAGTGACAGTGTGTTCCCCACAAATATTGGGGCAAGTCACTCACCCAAGCACCCCAGCTTTTGAGGCAGTCAGGAACAGGCACACCAACTCTGGCACCCATGTTGGGTGGAGCTCCCTGCCTATATGGTCAGTCTAGCTGCTGAATCAGAACAAATGTGTCAGTGAAGGGAGAACACAGGCCCAAGTGGTGCAGGGGTCCAACCTTTGGTCCATAGCTCGACCTGCCTTCCTGAGGAGACCTGCCAGCAATTAGGTCCTCACAGGATAGCCTCCTCCCCAATCCAATACCCTGTATATAGGTCCAATTGGATAACAACCAGTTGAGGAGAGTGGCAGTCACTCTCCAATGACCAGTCTTTTATAGGAACCTACCCATCATTCGGACATGGACACCAGGATTTAAGGATCACCCAGCCCCCAGAACACGGAGTTTTCCTGAGAACCAAGGCCAACTGGTATCAGATACAACCAGACAACACCAGGGTCAACCAGATGACTAAAGGCCATCCCAAGAACACTATCAAAAAAACAAAAAAACAAAAACAAAAACGCAAAGCAATATGATGTCTCCAGAATCTAGCTATGATGCTACAGAAACCCTGGAAATCCTAACATAGCTGAAACAAAGGAAAATTACCTTAATCCTACACTTATAATAATAATAATTAATAATAGAAGACTTAAGGGAGGAAATCAAATACCTCAGAGAGCAACAACAAAATAGTGCAAAAGAGGTGATGGAAATGAATAAAGCTCTTAAAGAAATGGAAGGCCTGAAAAAGGAAGTTGAAGCAATAAAGAGAATCCAATCTGAGACATCCATAGAACTGGAAAACCTTAGGAAAAGAAAAGGAACTACGGACACAAGCATCACCAACAGAATACAAGAGATGGAAGAAAGAATTTCAGGCACAGAGGATAAAATCGAAGAAATTGGTACATCTGTCAAAGAAAGTGTAAAGTCCAAAAAAGTCCTGAAATAAAACCTTCAGGAAATCAAGGACACTATGAAAAGACAAAATCTCGGAATAATAGAAATAGAAGAAAGAGAAGATTTCCAGCTCTAAGGACCAGAAAATATCTTCAACAAAATCATAGAAGAGAATTTCCCAAACCTAAAGAAAGAGATGCTTATAAGTGTGCAAGAAGCCTACAGAACTCCAAATAGATTAGACGAGAAAAGAAAATCCTCCTGCCACATAATAATCAAAACACTAAATGTACAGAACAAAGAAAGAATATTAAAAGCTGCTAGGAAAATGGCCAAGTAACATATAATGGCAAACCTATCAGAATCACACCTGACTTTTCATCAGAGACACTAAAAGCCAGAAGGGCCTATACAGACATCTTTCAGACCCTAAAAAAAATCCCAAATGCCAGGCCAGACTACTATTTCCAGCAAAACTGTCAATCAATATAGATGGAGAAAGTAAGACATTCCATGACAAAACTAAATTCAAACAATATCTATGCACAAATCCAACTCTACAGAAGATGTAAACTCCTTCAGCAAGGTGGCTGGATACAAAATTAATTCAAAAAAATCAGTAGCCCTTCTTTACACAAAAGATAAATGGGCTGAGAAAGAAATTAGGGTATCAACACCCTTCACAATAGCCACAAATAATATAATATATACCTGGGGGTAACTCTAACCAAGCAAGTGAAAGACCTGTAAAACAAGAATTTCAAGTCTCTGAAGAAAGAAATTGATGAAGATATCAGAAAATGGAAAGATCTCCCTTGCTTATGGATAGGTAGGATTAATATAATAAAAATATCCATCTTACCAAAAGCAATATACAGAGTCAATACAATTCCTATCAGAATACCAACACAATCCTTTACAGACCTTTAAAGGCCAATTCTCAACTTCCTATGGAATAACAAAAATCCCAGAATAGCTAAATAAATCATGTACAATAACAGAACATCTGGAGGTATCACCATTCCGGATTTCAAGCTGTACTAAAGAGCAATAGTAATAAAAACATCATGGTACTGGCCTAGAAACAGACTGGTTAATCAATGGAATTGAATCAAAGACCCAGAAATAAACCACACACCTATGGTCACTTAATTTTTGTCAAAGAGGCCAACACTATGCAGTGGAAAAAGGACAGCATCTTCAACAAATGGTGCTGGTCTAACTGGATGTCAACATGTAGAAACATGTGAACAGACCCATACTTATCACCCTGCACAAAACTTAAGTCTAAGTGGATCAAAGACTTCAACATAAATCTGAGCACACTAAAATTAATAGAAGAGAAAGTGGGGAAAAGCCTTGAACTGATTGGCATGGGTGGCAACTTCCTGAACAGAACACCAATAGCTCAGGCTCTAATAGAAACAATAAATGGGGCCTTATGAAATTGAAAAAGCTTCTGTAAGGCAAAGGACACTGTCATTAGAACAAACAACAGCCTACAGATTTGGAAAAGATCTTCACCAACCCAACATCTGACAGAAGGCTAATATCTAAAATATATAAAAACTCAAGAAATTAAACACCAAAAAAATCAAATAACCCAATAAAAAATGGAGTATAGAGCTAAACCGAAAATTCACAAAAGAGGAATCTCTAAAGGCTAAGAGGCACTTGAAGAAATGTTAAACATCTTTGATCATCAGGGAATGCAATTCAAAACAACTCTGAGATTCCATCTCACACCTGTCAGAATGGCTAAGATCAAAAACTCAAATGATAGCACATGCTGGTGAGGATGTGGAGAATGAGGTACATTCATCCATTGCTGGTGGGTATGCAAACTTGTACAACCACTTTGGAAATCAATCTGGTGATATCTTAGAAAATTGGGAATAGCTCTACCTCAAAACCCAGTCATACCCCTCCTGCGCATATATCCAAAAGATACTTCACCAAACCACAAGGACATTGCCTCAACAATGTTCATAGCAGCTTTATTCATAATACCCAGAAACTGGAAACAATGCAGATGTCCTTCAAGTGAAGAATGGATTAAAAAACACTGTTACATTTATGCAATGGAATACTACACCAGCTATCAGAAAAAATGAAATAATTCAATTCAAAATGAAATGGATTGATCTAGAAAAGCTTATCCTAAGTGAACTGATTTAGACCCAGAAAGATAAATATGGTATGTATTCTCTTATAAGTGGATATTAACCTTATAGCACAGGACAACTATTCTATATCCCATAGACTCAAACAGATACAAACCATAAGTATCCTAGGAAAAACCCCACCCAGCAGTGAGTTGTGGTACCTGTTTCAGGTTAGTGGAACACCTTACCCTAGATGGTGGGCCATATCAAGCCCAGTACAAGCGGAAGTTCTTGGCCCTCACATGACTGATGTACTAAGGGAGTCTGATATGTGAGGGCCCACCTCATCTGAGGAGAAGGGGAGTATGGAGAAGAGGAATAGTGAGGGAGGGAGGGATAGAGGGAGCAAGGAATGAAAGGAGGAAGGGAGGGATGGGCAAAGAGGGGAGGAGGGAGGTAACTTGAAAAAAACAAATTAATAAAAAAAAAAAAAAAAAAAAAGGGTAACTAGCCGGGCATGGTGGTGCACGCCTTTAATCCCAGCACTCGGGAGGCAAAGGCAGGCAGATCTCTGTGAGTTTGAGGCCAGCCTGGTCTACCAAGTGAGTCCAGGACAGCCAGGACTATTACACAGAGAAATCCTGTCCCGAAAAACCAAAAAAAAAAAAAAAAAGGTAACTAAGATTAAAATATATAATAAAAATAAAATATAAAATTTTCAGATGATGATTTACCAAAGGAGTATTTGCCTTACTGGCATGAAAGGAAAAATGGTCTTAATTTCAGGTTAGAATGTTAGATGCAGGTTTCCACATGGCTCACACACTCTTGGATATCAGTGTATAAGTTTTTTTCCCCATATATAAAGAATATTTTCATTGTTTGGTAATAAAAATGCAGTTAAGAGGTTTAAAATGTTGTAAGTAAATTAAGGGTTACTACAGTTCAACCTGGTTTTCTAAACCTCTAAGAGTTTAAGTAATTTGAAGCTAAGAAAAAATATTTGAGAAGGGTGGTGTTAGCCCATGCCTTTAACTCCAGCAGAGACAGGAGGATCACTATAAAGTTAGTTGTTAAATTCTAGAGTTACTATGAACAGAATGGTGATGGTTCATACTTTTAATCCCATCACTTGAGAGGCATACACTTTTAATCCCATCACACTGGAGACAGAAACATGCAGATCTCTGAGTTCAAGGTCAGCCAGACACAAAGCAAGCTCCAAATAGAGAAAAACTTAGATCCAGGGGTGGTAGAGCACATCTTTAATCCCAGCATTTGGGAGGCACATGCCTTTGATCCCAATACTTGGAAGGCAGAGGCAGGCACATAGGATTTGAATGATTTAAGTTTATAAACTTTTAAAAAAATGTTTATTCACTACTTCAAGCCACATCTCTATCACAGTGCCCCTCTCCACCCCTCCCAGTCCCAACCTCCCACCCTCCCATCCTACTCCTCCAGAGTGGAGTGTCCCCACACATCAACCCTCCACCCAAGTTCAGCAGTCACATGAGGGCCAAGAGCCTCCTCATATACTGGGGGCCTACATGGCAGCACCCCTAGGACAAAGTGTCTCATCAACAAAGTCTATGTTCCTGATCCTTTGGTGTGTTGGTTGTACAATAGTTATCCTGTACTATATGGCTAAAATCCAATTGTAAGTGAATAGATCCCATGTGCATCTTTCTGAGTCTGGGTTAGTCTCTCAGGATGAGCCTTTCTAGTTCCATCCATTTGGCTGCAAATTGCATGATTGTGTTGTTTCTGTAAGTTTAAAAGCTGCTTGCAAAAGACATGCTGAAATTCAAAGTGAATTGTCCTTTGTGATCTCAAAATATATACACTTAAAGTATGTTAAGTTCCAAAATATCAAAAGAAAATTTTTCAATCTCAATTGAAAGATAATACTTTTTATATTGTCAAAAAAACCTAATTTGCTCTAGGAAAGACATTACCTGCCCACTCCCAAAGTAGTGCCCCAGAGTTAGGATTAGGGCAGGGCTCTGTTCTTATCTTTCCAGGAGATTAAAATCAAATCATCCATCTAAGGAGTCCAGTGACAACTGGACAACTGAAACTTCCGAAGAAAACAAACCAAAGAAGACAAATAGCCCAGATGATCCAGCCTCACAGACTGCCTCAATAGGTGTTTCCTCAAAAGCTACAACCATAACAACTCAAAATGGCTAAGATGGTTCAGCCCCCATAGACTGTTCTAGCCAGGACTTCAGTAAAGCCCCGAAGTTCAGCGACTGACTTCAAACTTCTTAGGACATTTAACTAGCTAAGCACAAAAGAACCGAACATCAAATGTTACTATTAAGTTGATTAACCATTTTTCCATTCTTATTTGGGTCCCTAAACAGGTTTCCCACATCCCAAATCAGCAGGAAGTAATTTTAAGAGAGTGATGTTCCATTCCCAGAAGGTGGGGTGGGTGATTTTTTTTCTTTTCCCTCTTTGGTCATTTGATGGGTTATAGATGTTTGTTGTTATTTAGGGAGAGGTTACAAGTTGTTAAATGGTCTTATTAAATAGGTTTTTGAGGTTAGACCCAGGGATTTCTCTCTTTTTCTTTTCTCTGTCCTTCTTTCTCTCCTATGTAGGGGGGGAAAGACTTGGAAAAAAAGTGGGATATAAGCCTAATATAGGAATGATAAAGAAAAAGGGATAGAGTCAGGTGTGGTGGTGCACGCCTTTATTCCCAGCACTGGGGAGGCAGAGGCAGGCGGATCTCTGTGAGTTCAAGGCCAGCCTGGTCTACAGAGTGAATCCAGGACAGCCAGGGCTGTTACACAAGGAAACTCTGTCTCGAAAAACCAAAAAAAAAAAAGAAAGAAAAAGGGATAGATTACTGAATATGTTCTTATATCTTTGTATATTGATACAAAATTAAAATTGTATTTGGCTACATTGGTATTGATCTTTGTATAATGATACAAAATTAAGATTATATTTGGCTACATCGGTATTAATCTCTGTATATTGATACAAAATTAAGGTTAACCATTTTTAAGGTATTGTACCTCTGTAACCCTTAAAAATGCAATGTGAAGTTTTGACCTTTTGATAGCAATGGTCACAAACTGTTTAGGATAATTAAGAAATGAAAACTAATAGTCATTCAAACATTTTGTTAGGTACTAGCGTAGTTTATCACAGATGTTTTCTAAGTTAATCAGAAATCAAGTTGCTAAGAGACAAGCAACATTTGTTTATCCAAATATATGGAGAAAGATAGCTGGTCTTCAAAAACCTCAAGAGATCTGTAGAATATGGCATTCAAAGATGCTTTCTTAAGATTTTTTGATATTGAGACATGTCAGCTCCTGACAGCACTCCCCATTCTACTCCAAGTAGAGGATGAGCATCAAAGAATCTCCATTTGGAGATGGTTGCCTTAGTGTCAAGCTTGTCACTGGGCAAGAGAAAGCCTTTGCTTCAACTGTAGACAGAATGCTGTCCGAAAAGGACAAAACTTGGAAGCAGGTAAGTCGACAGCCTAGCTCTGCCATGTCAGGGTAGGCAAGTCCTTCATAATTCCTGCTTTATAACTAATGTCTGCCAGAGATACTGGGCCAAAAGGCTGAAGATAGATGTTCTAAAGTATTGAGAGAAATTAGGGACTGCCCGGGTAGCCAGTTGTCTGTCATTTCTTAGTTTTAGAAGCTGCTGCCTCTGCACTTCCTGTATAATCAGATATATTTATCCTTCTCAAGTCTCTGATGTGGTTGAAGACTAGATAGTTATAGTCTCACAGTTAAATTTAAGTTGTTTAGAAATTAAAAGGCTGTTCTAGGTCTAAGAAGATGTTTTTAAGTTGGTAATGCAAGTTAGGATGGAAACTTAGTTAAGTATAGAATTTTAAATTCAATGAGATAGATAGATAATAGAATATTAATATCAGTTGCCAAATATGAATGAACTGGGCATTGGGAATGTATGTCATACCTTATAATTTCATAATTGTGGCCTAATTATTTTTATTGTTTTGTATTCTATTTATTGTCATAAGAAAAAAGACATTTATTGGACTAAAATGGGGAGCTGCTGGGGGAAAAAGATACACCTTAAATAAAAAAAAAAGCAGATATGAGGATGGGGGAAGAGGGTAGTGGGGTGGGACTTGGAGGAGGAGGGAGGAGGCTATGACTGAGATTTGACTTGAAGAAATAAATAAGTGTAATTAAAAAGAAAAAGAGTTGCTGTGGCAAAAACAAAACAAAACAAAACAAAAAAAGCCAGGCATGGTGGTGCACACCTTTAATCCCAGCACTCAGGAGGCAGAGGCAGGCAGATCTCTGTGAGTTTGAGGCCAGCCTGATCTACAATGTGAGTCCAGGACAGCCAGGGCTACACAGAGAAAACCTGTCTCAAAAACAAACAAACAAACAAACAAACAAAAACCCAAAACAAAGCAAAAGAGTTGCTGTGGTCATGGTGTCTCTTCATAGCAACAGAAAGCCTAAGACAGGCAGCCTGTATATGTGGCCTTATGGTCCAGCTTAAGGAAAGGGTGCAGTTGGACAGTGTCGTGAGCTGAGAGCACAACCTGAACTATGACAGTGAAAACCATCACCAACATCCTCTCGCTAATATCTGTAGGTTGGGAGCATCTCCTAGAGTGGTGTAAGGAAGATAACATATAATATATAGATATGTAATATCTATAAACATTCAGCACAGTGGTGGGTGGGCTCCCTGTAAGTACACAGTTGAGTGTTAGCTGTTATTATTAACATTTCTTCCATCTGGTGGAAGGAAAATTTAAACTGTGTTTTGAAAGGTAGACTAAATATTTTTTAAAATAACTTTGAAAGTAACCTAAGCAATACATAGTCACCGCAGACAAGTGGGGCTAAGAGGAAAGATGAAAGCCAAAAAAGGAAACCCACGCATGTCTGTGGCACAGAAGCCAGACGTGCTCAGCAGAGCCGGTGAGGAAGCGTTTCAGCAGAGGGCCAGGACAGGGAGGTGGAGTAGAGTGCTCATTTGATGGGCAGAAGCTGAGGGTCCTTTGGGGGCAGGTTGGAAAGTCAGGCTGGGTCACAGGGTAGAAAGCGTGAATTCTGGCCTTTATCCAGTAGCACTGGGAAAGCATGAGTTAGGTGGCATAACTAGATGAAGTTATTGGTTTTGGGACGGGATGTGCTTTTAAAGGACACAGCTGTTCACAAAGCAGACTACTGATATTACAAATCAGGTCAAAGTTTTCTGGAGAAACTTTTGTTTATACTACTCTCCTCCCATGCATTATTTGGATTTCCAAGCGAAGATAAAATCTTGCAGATTTAGTAACTCTGGTTTCCCATAGGTGTGGCTGATACCCCCATCCCTGTTGATGTTTTAAGACAGTGTCTCTTGTAACTCAGACTGGCATGTAACTCTGGATCCTCCTGTTTCCATCTCCCAGGGTTATAATCATGTACCATCACTCTCCATTCCTGGCTGAAAAGTTTAAAGTCACAATTGTAGGCAAGTGTTTTTTTTTTGCTTGGCAACAGGCTTGATACATCTCTGTAAAGATAGGAGGAATACTTTGAATAAACCCAAGAGAGCATGTGCAGTCCCAGACTCTGAATAAAACCTCTTTCTTCCACGAGGAGATCCTTAGACTCAATAGAATTCCTCTCAGGGGAGTGAACAGTGTTTGCTGTGAATGGACTGGTAAGTGTTTTTGCATATGAGGAAAACCCTAGAGAAGAAAAAGTCATCAATATGACTTATAAGAAATATGGATGCTGCAAAAAAAAAAAAAAGGTGAGAATTTCAATTTGGAACAAGAGATGAAACAGACCAGAATTACAGGTAGCAGTAAGAGAGCAAAGTACTGTGTTTAGGGCAGAGCTGGTGATGAGAGAAACATGGTTACCTGTTCAGTGTGGAGTTCCCAGAGGTGGCCAATCCAGAAAACAGGCCTTGAGAAAATGTTGTGCTGTCCTCGAGGTGAGTGAGGTAGCTCTTGTTTTTTATTATTTCCCACAAGGTTTGCCAAGCTTGATGGATTATTTTTGTTTTTTGGTGTGTGAATGTTCCTTATGGGTGATTCAGATAAATAAATATCTTCCATGTCCAGGTTTGTGTGAATGGAAACAGAGTCTTCTGAGACAGATTCAGGAACAAAAAAATCAAGGTTATAGCAGACACTGATTACATAGCCATTGCTATGCCGTGAGTTTGAGACATTTCAATTCCTACAGTATTTGGTGGGATTTAAAAAAAAAAAGTGTGTATGGGGGGATTGTCTCAGGACAATGGATCAGTTACCTCATAGGAAGGCTGAAAAATCCCTCACAAATAACTAAAAATCATTTTGCTAATTCACCAGCCATTAATACAATGAATAATTCCCCAAAGTCATAAGAAAGCCCACATCACAATAAGCACCAAAATACCTATCATACGGGTAGTTTCAAAGGCCCCACAAGCCAAGACTAAGGCAGAGCCAGACCTGGACCAGTCCTCCTGATCTCCTCTCCTCCCGTGAGCAGCATCTGGGCTCTTAAGGATCATTCAAATGTCTCCACATTGAAGTTTTCCCTCATCACAGCCCAAGTGGAAAGTACCACTCTTGCCAATGCTTTTACATGTGACACATATCTCTTCTACCCCTTATCACATTGTTTCATGATTATTAGTCCTTCTGGGCAAGGTACAGCAGTTCCCCCATGTGACGGTCCCTGTGGCCCAGTTTCACTAAGATTCACCCACTGGTTGCAGACACTGAAAGGACAGTACCACTGGGAGAGGCATTTGTTTGTCTGCTTCATGGGACACATTCTCTCAATGTGTCCCCTGTTCACCATTGCCTTACTCCCAGACTCTTCTGAAGTCAGGGCCTATTTACCTGCCCCTCATTCGTGGCCACTTCATATACACTCAGATGTCACCATTCCTTACAGCCTGGGAATAAGTGGACCCAGGGGCACAAGGTTACACGTTCACTACTCGGCCCAGCTTCACAGGCTGATGGGTGACAGACAGTCGCAGTCCTTAGAGGTGCCTGTGCTTACTTGATGCTGTTTGTTCCATATTGAAATTCTCACTCGTTGGACATTGTTTTCTGTGGATCCAACAAACTATGTAGTCAACCCGAGAGATACTCCGTGTTCCCTCATCTCTCCCCTGGGAATTTCTCTTTTCTCTTTTTGAGCTGATGTCTCCCCTCAGGTCAATCAACCGTGTAACCGACCAGTTTCAACATGGGGACATCCATACTTACCTCCAGAGTTAGGCTGATCTTGTGCTTCCAACAAGATAATTTTGTAAAAACTGATATTGGATGTTTCCTAACATGTGTGTGTGTCTGTGTGTGTTAAAATGCTTTTGATGAGAGTTTTTACTAATGCATCTTCAAATTTAGAGATGCTTCAAAGCTAATCAAGTCCTTTGGGGACATAGAAACACTTACCTATGTGCTAGAGGGAGTAGGACTTCCAACTCATTAAGTTCAGACTATCTAGAGCTGTGTGGGAAGTACTGTATTGTTCTTTTCAGCCCAGTAGTTTCCAAAGCTGAGCACATTGGGGTCTTATGAATCTCCCTGGGGTCCCTTGGTATGGTGACATAATAGGGAACTAGTGGAAGTTCATGTAGTTTGGGGATTGGGGTCTTTATTTTGACTTTGTTTTTTTTAAACATCGTCTCCCTGTATAGCCCTGACTGGCCTGAAACTCACTATGTAGACCAGGATAGACTCAAACTCATAGATATCCACCTGCCTCTGCCTCTCAAGTGCTGAGATGAAAAGTGTGTTCCATCATGCCCAGACATTATAACTTTTTAGTTTATATTTTGTCCTCATATAAAGGTTCTACTACTAGAAGGAAACCTTAGTGGCTGGGGCAATGGCTTAGCAGGTAAATGTGCTTGCCACCAAGCCTGTTGACCAGAGTTCAATCCCTCAGCACACATGGTGGAAGGAAGGAACCAATTCCCCAAAGTTATCCTTTGGCCTCCATGTACAAGCCATGGTATGTGCATGCCCCCTATTGAAAAAATAAATCAATGAAAAACAATTATAAAAACTACTGGCTCACTCATCTTTTTCTATTGCCACTTGGAGAAGAAGTCATGGAAGTTTACAGAGAATGGGTTGTCCCTGGTAACCCAGACTATTTTTTTTTGTTTGTTTTTTGAGACAGGGTTTCTCTGTTTAACAGAGCCTGGCTTTCCTGGACTCACTTTGTAGACCAGGCTGGCCTCGAACTCACAGAGATGCGCCTGCCTCTGCCTCCTGAGTGAATGTGCCACCATTCCTGGCAACCCAGACTATTAGATAGTTAGATCTTACATTTAACTCCTAGTTACATTTTGCTATTTCATTATTATGGATATGAATAGACAAATTTTATTATTTCCAGGAGAAAACCTGAATTAATTATTGGAGGTGACACCTCTGACCACATATCAGTATCTCACAAATCTGTACAGTTGCTTGCAAGAGAGTTTGGCTCTAGGTGGGAATGAATGGGACACTATTTCTGGAAAAAACAGTGCATGTTTCTGAGCAACTAGTCACAGTAGAAGAAACAGAAGTGCAAAATGAGTGCATAGAAAAATGCCCAATTTCACTAATGAGCCAAAGACATGTGAATTATAGCAATGTATTACATAAAAGGTTGATGGAGGTTTTAAAAACTGAGGTAGGTTGACTAGGTGGTCGGGGAGGGGAAGGCAAAATTAAATATTCCTACTCCGTTGCCTCCAGCATAAATTTCTACCTCCTCTTTGGAGGGTGTTGTGTTTCTAGACTTTATATAGCCCTTACCTTTGATACAGCAGTCAAATATGTGATCCTATGAGAATAGTCAAGCAGCACAAATTTAGCAAGGGCATTTAGTTTAACTGTGTGAGACGCTGGGTGGGGCAGTGGCATCTTTGTCCTCCCCTAACTTCAAATTCCCTTGTGGAGAGAATCTATCAGACTAATAAGCCTGGCATTCCCCCCATCCTCTCTCTTATATTGATCCTGAGGATGGATGACCATTTTATTTGTATATTAAAGACAAAAGTTCAGTGCTTTCTGTTCAAAAGAAAACAGTGTTTTCTTTTCATTTTCTTCCTTTTGGATGAGTCACCAGCCTTCAGTGAGGCAGTCTTCTCATCTTTGTGTGATCATAGAGGAGCTAAGCCTTAGTAGGTACATTAGTTACTCCCACTGCTGTTGGGATAAAATACCTGACAAAAGTAACTTAAGGCAGGAGGGCTTTATCAGGGTACCAGCCATGCATATGGATCACTGACACACATGCAAAACACCCCTAAACATAAGAAAATATATTATCTGGGCTCAAGGCTTTTTAATTTTTATTTCGTATCATTTTCTTTTGAGGGATTCACAGAAGTTAGAATTAAAAGATATAAATACTTTAGATTAAAGGATGTGAGTATTTTATGACATCATTTACACTTTTATGTTAAATCATTGCTGGAAATATTAATTATGGTAAATAATAATTCAGGTAATAAGAACTAGTCATTATTCACAATAATTTAATATTTCCTTTTTAATATCGTCTAGACTTACATCTGAAACAAGACACAGTGAAATAACAAATTCTTTCTACAAACAAAATAGAAAACACCACTGAAAAACAACACCCACTTATTCTTAGGAGTTTTGTTTTCAGTAATTACTGAATTAACTGAAATTAGGTAAAAGCTATAGTTGTCTGTCTCTACAGGTGAACTCTGACGTGAGCATCTTTTCTTACTGACGAATTTGCAGCTGACTGTCTGGTCTCACTGGTCTCCTGGTTTCTCAGTTCATTCTCGTCTCTTTCAGATTATTTTTATGGCTTACCACTTCCTGACGAATGTAGAAGTTAGGGGAGATAAGACAGATTTTAGTCAATTTTGCTTCTTACTACTGACTGCTTAAGAGCGAGATTGAAAAGTAAAAGGAAGTTAAAATAGCCAGAAGAGGAAGTACAACCACCTCTGGTCTCCTTATCTTTCATTCAGTCCTCAGCCATCAGATTCCCCCAGGAGCTTTAGTTATCCTGCATCCCTTTGCGGAAAGACAGCAGATGTGGCTAGTGCTCAGCAGAGCTGTTTAAATGGAATTCGGATTCTAAAGAAAGGTGGAAAGATTTGTTGGCAAGACTCTAACAAATGAAGGCCTTGCCACTCGGCTTGCTAATTAAGTACACCTCAGTCTCTGTTCACCTTTTCTCACTTTCCTTGAAAAATTACAGCGCTGCTGGCTGGCCCTTTAACAAAGACCTCTTCTTGCATTTATGGAATTGACGGGACCCATTGATAAATTGGAAGTTCTGCCCCCTTGAGAGTTGGTTGAGATTTTTCTCACATATTTCTTAAGTTTTATCTTAATCTTGGATAAAAGATAATCTTTAGAAATTCTTTCCTCTGTAGACTGCTCTGCTTCCCCATAAAATACACTTGCAAATAAGTCTGAAGATTTTTCAACACAATGCCTGCAGCCACATCCATGATAAATCCTTTCTTGGCCTCAGCTTTCTGTAACCTTCTCCATCCCTCACAATGACACACACTTTCTCTCATTCATCTTTTATTACAATTCAATATTGTGCTTGAATATCATTAGCTGGAGCTCAGCATTCCCTTCTCTCTCTCTCTCTCTCCCTCCCTC
>CAJQZJ010001694.1:26636403-26651045 GCA_907164525.1 Lophiomys imhausi | reverse complement strand
CTCTCTCTCTCTCTCTCTCTCTCTCTCTCTCTCTCCTCTAAAGGACAAACTACTATTGTTGTGCACACTTCATCTGGAAATTGACTCTGGTGTTAGAGGTTCTAATATATTTACACAACAGGTACAGAAAGGTATTGGAAAAAAGAAGAAATATTTTTAACATTGTAAACCTCTAGCAAAAATATGTGTGTAATAGAATCTGGTACTGTGGTATTACACACATTACAACTGTCACTGTGACTTACAGCCTTAGTTTAGCTGAAAGAAAATCTATAACCCCAGAAATGCAACAACGCCTGAGTCACAGTTCAGGGTAATAAATGTTTTTCACAGAGTACTGTAATCTATATTTCCAAAGCTGATGCAACAAAGGAATTTCTACTAGAAATCTTTCAATTTCATGGGTGGAGGCTCCAACGAAGAAAGGAACAGAGAGGGAAAAGTATTTATAAAAGCAAAAACTGATACACTTGAATGATGTCATGAACAGGCCAGATGTTCAGAGGCTTTAGCCATCTGCCTAGGGAATTCAGTTGTGTGGTGTTTTCACCTGTGGAAAATCAGAGAGAGAGAGAGAGAGAGAGAGAGAGAGAGAGAGAGAGAGAGAGAGAGAGAGAGAGGGAGAGAGAGATTATATTGACTCTATTTGAGCAACTTTAAGGGTGGACTGCTTTTTTCTGTATAGGGAGAGCTGCTATATGATGAGAACAGCAAACTGGGAAGAGAACTCAGACCTCAGGGCTTTCTGCAATCTGGGGTAAAGCTGCTGTCTTAGCCTAGGCATGGTTGATAGTCTGAGGAGCATTCTCAAGTGACCATGGCCACCAGTAGTGTTCTCTTTATTTAGTTAGGGGAGGTGGCAGATGGTGTGAACCTGGATGGCCAATGGCAGGTCCCATGGAAACACCGGAAAAAAAAAAACCCATAAAAACACAAACACAGTTGTTTTAATTTGTCAAGACTCCCATTTTTGATATGAGAGCAGGATAAAGAGCGTTTTTAAAAAATCCGTTTGAGGGAGTATGGGTAAGATCTCTGTCACCTTGAGTCTTCTTAGAATTTGAGGTAAGGTGGGACTGCTGCTTTCTGCTTTTACCTCTCACATGCTGACCTCCTACACGTTCCACAAGTCCCATTCGCATGCCCCTGTTAGCTCCACATGAAGAAACGACTCTCTCCCACCTGTTAGGTCCAGAGGACACTTAACTGTATTCCTTTTATAGCATTTATGATATTTTGTATTCCTTTTATAGCATTTATGATATTCTGAAGTTACTTGTTCACATGGGCAGCAGATCAATTTGCTGAAGTTCAATTCCCCAAAGTCATTTAGCCAAATTAAATTCACCAAAAGTCAATGAGGAAATCAATTTGCCTAAAGCAAATTTTTCTACTAGTCTGTGATTTATTCATCATAAGCTCCTGGTGGCAGGAGCCTTGCCTCGTTCACTCTTGGTGCTCCTGCACCACTCAGAGCATATTGCTTGGGGTATTGGAGGGGTTAGTGGATGGTTATTGCTGATTGAATTTAATTGAATATAATTATAATACAGATGAAATAGCTTTATATTATTCTTGATTTCCCACATGTTTACCTTTTCTATCTTGGTGGGAAGGTGCAGGCCACACCTTGCTGGAGTGTTGAGACCCTGAGAAGCATTCCAGCCCAGCTGTCCTGCAGGCATATAGTTTGCATACATTTATGTGAGAAATTTGTCCCTTTATTGGATTTGGACTTTCTGGGCCTCTCAGGAGCTTGTGGTCGACTTGCTCTGCTGTACTTCTTAGAAGACTCCATCTTTGTGTGCTTTCGTTTCCCATCCCTTTCATTTAGTCTCATTGTTACTTCATTACACATTCGGCATCTTTGGTTATCACCACAGACTGGAAGTTTGTGCTCACCTAAAATTCACACCTATTTTAATGCCCATGTGGCAGCATTTGTGGGTGGGACTTTTGGTAAATGAGTAGATGATAAAGGTATGGGACTTGTGATGGGATCAGTACTTAAATAAAAGAGACCCCAGAGAGCTCCCTTAGACTTTTATTATCAAAAGATGCCTATTTCCAAACCAGAACTGGATCATTAACAAACACAGAATCTGCCAGTATCTTCATGTTGCACTTCCAAGCCTCCAAACCCTGAAAAACATATTTCTGTTATGTAGAAGTTATCCAGTCTATTGTGTTATGTTATAACAGCCTGACAGACCAAGATGAGAATAAGCCCCGAGAAGTGGGCCATTGCAGTAACAAAGATCTACATATGTGGAAATAGCTTTGGAACTGGGTCATGAGTAGAGTCAAGAAGAATTTTGAGCTACATGGTAAAAATATGGGTGTTAAGAATGATTCTGGTAAGGACTCAGAAAGAAAAGAGAGCTGCGAGTCAACCTTGGTTTTAGGAGTGCCCACGTAATGATGGACAGAATGATGGAAGGATAGTGGGTTGCAGAAGACATTCTGCTGAGGTCATAGAAATGGTGAGCGTGTTACTGAACAACCAGTCAAAAAGAAACTGGCTCAATGGGATTTATTGTTTTGTGTAAGAATGAAATGGAATATTTATCTGAGGAAATCTTTACACAAAGCATTGAAAGATCAGACTAACGCATTTTGGGAAACTAGTAAATAGTAAAATTGAAGAGTAGAAAAATAAATGACTTAACGACAGAACTGTTTATCACAGAGGACTAGAACCTGGGGACTGGGGGAGGTGACTCTGAGGGTAAAGGGTTTTCTGTATAAATCATGAGGTTAGGAGTTTGGGATCCCCAGCACCCTCATAAATGCCTGGTGGGAAATGCGGTCCAGTCCACCTGCAATCTTATGCACATGAGGCAGAGACAGGATTCCCCAGAGCGGCAAGCTAGCAGTGGTAGTTAATAGGTGAGCTCTGCGTCCAAGCGAGGGACTCAGCTTCACTATATAAGGTGGAAAGCAATGTAGGACGATCCCAATGCCAGCCTCTGGGCTCCACACACAGGGGCCTGTGTGCACGTCCATCACCTACACATGGCCACGTGCATGTGAAAGTGCATGTACACACACATTCACACAACACACATATACATATGCCAAAAGGGAACAGAATGTAAAGATTTGGAGAACATTCATCTGTGCACAGTAAGATGAGATCTGTCACATTCAGGGTGGTATGGCTATCGGGAGGCCTGCACATATTGAAGAGAATAAGAATGCCTATTTAGAGAAGAGTCCCAGGGCATGGCTAAATGACCATTTGAGAAGGAGAATTTGTTAGCCCTCTTGATAAAAAGGCAGGTGTTGTTTAAGGCAATGAAAAATGCTCCTGAAGGCAATTCAGACACTTTTAGGCCTGAGCTCCTACCACTGGGCCAGTGTGCAAAGGCCCCTGAAGCAGAGTGGTTTTAATGAGCAGGTCCTCCATTCTCTGCCATGTAGTGGTCTACACACAGGACCTCATGCCTGGGACCCTCTGAGAGAGCTGTGGCATGTGCTGTACCCAGCAGACTCAGCTAGGCATGACTGTCTCCACCGATTTTTCAAAGATCAAGCTTATTTGAGAGCAAAATGAACCTAGAACCTCAGTGCCCACACCACATTGATGTGTGAATGTGGGCACATGCTTGCCAGGGGATGTATGGGAGATCAGAGGAGAACCCTGAGTGTGGGGCCTTGCCTTTTACCTTGTTTGAGACAGAGTCTCTTGTTCATTGCTGTATAAGCCTGGCTAGCTGGCCTTTGAGTTTCTCGGAAATCTCTTGACTCTGTCTTCCATTCAGCTGTAGGGACACTAGAATGGCAGATGCACAGTACCACGTCTGGTGGGGCTATGAGGATCTGAACTTTTTTCTTCATGCTTGAGTGGTAAGCATTTTATCCACCGAGCCATCTCCCCAGCCCTACACTGGGGAGATTTTGAAAGCTTGTGCCTTGTTTGATCTCACAGGTTCATACCTGGTGAGAAATTTTATCTTAGTACCATGACCTATGTAGCTTGGGTCCCAGAACCCTGGCTAGGGGAGGAGAGGGAATGAAGAAAACAGAGACACACATGCATTGAAATGGGATCAGGTGGCATTCTCTAATGCTACTACTGCAATCTGAAACCTCATCATGGGTATTAGGTACAGCATGGAGGGAGGGGTTAGCTAATTTTCTTAGGAGGGCTCTGCAGGCAAGCAGTCTGGGCTGTCAACGTTCCTGATTGACAAACCCTGACTGATCATTCATTCCACTCATCTTGGACCTTGGAGGAAAGCTTTCCCACCCATCTCGAGCCTGGGCAACAGCTTTGCCGGTTTCCCATGGGCTGATTGGCCTCAGAGTCCTCAACAGGTCATGCTTGCCCATGTCAAAGGACACGTGTACTCAGGACTTCATTCACGTGGGGCTTCCTCTACTTCCTCCGTCTCATCAAAGAACACATATTGTTCTTTGAGTTTCTCCATATCTCATTTAGATGGCACTTAGCGGAACCTAGAATTTTGAGTTGTTGGGATGAATGAAGACTGTGAAGAAAGAATGCATATAATCTCTATTTGAGAAAGCCATAGAATTTTTTTTTTTTTTTTTTTTTGTGGAAACAAATCTCCCCAGTGGTAGGAGATGGCTCAGTGGATAAAGTGCTTATCACTGAAGCAAGTGTGGAAGACTACACACTTACATGTTTATCTCTTTAAAACTCATATGGGCACCTAATGTCCAGGGTGATGGCGTTTAGATGAGGGAGGGTTGGGAGGTAATGAAGCCATGAGGGTGAAGCTCTCATCAGTGGGGTTAGTGCTTTCGTAAAAGGGACTCCAAGAAGCTCTCTTGCCATTTCTGTCACATGAGGACAGTGAGACAGCTTTGGCTTTGTTTTGAATGCAGAATTTAATTTTAATTTTTATGATGGTAAAATGTCAATCTTATGTCTTCTATCTGCAGTCTTCTATCCCAGAGCTTCCATCCAGCTGCCCTTAAAACATACGGTGCATGTCCTCTGCTGCTGTAGAAGTCCTGGAACTTTTCAGAATGAAGGGTCTACATTTGTGTGATACACAAAGTGCATTACACAGTGTGTTTAGCCAAGCAGACTTTTAGTACTTTTGTTTAAAAGGTCTCTAGTATCTAGACCCAAGCAAACAGAAATGTGGAACCGGTAGTAAAACTAACTAACTAACTAACTCACTAAAGCTGGTCCAGTCAATTCAGAGTCCATAGACATGGCCTTGGCTAAACTTGATTGTTCAGTAAGCCCCCATTTCACATCCATCTTTTACCCATAGTTAGAAAACAAAGTGATACAGAAAGCGATAAACCCCTCTGGAGCTGAGTCTACTCCATAAAATGCCCCAACTAAGGCCTTAGAATTGTTTTTTTGGAGATCTCTTATCCACTACTCTCATATCATCATGGGCTGAGAAGACTCTCATTTATGAGCCAATACTTTGATCTGTCAATATCTTGATCTTGGACTTCCCAGTCCTGAGAATTCTGAGAAATAAGTTTCTATTGTTTGTAAACCCGCCATCCTTTGTTATTCTGCTATAGGCTCCCAAGTGGACCAAGACAGGCATGAGGGAAAGGATAGGGTGACTTTTCTATTCTCTCTGAGAACCTCAAACTTGAATGTCATCAGTACCCAAATGTTCTAGTTTCATTTCTGTTGTGATAAAACATTCTGACAAAAATAAAAAGGGTTTATTTCAGAGTATGGGTCGCAATCCATCATAGAAGAAAGCCAGGACAAGAGCTCAAGCAGGAACGTGAAACAGAGACCATGGAGGGACTCTTTCTGGTTGACTGATTTGAACTTAGTTAGCTTTTTTTTTTTTTTAAGATTTTAATTATGTAGAGTGTGTGTGTGTGTGTGTGTGTGTGTGTGTGTATGTATCCTGTCTACTGTGCGCATATGTAAGTGCAGTCCCTGCAGAGGCAAGGAGAGGGTGTCAGATCTTCTGGAGCTGGAGTTATAGGTTGTCGTGGGCCACCTGATTAGTTGAGTTCTTGAATAATGAACATTGAGGATGTCCCTTGAGTTCTTTCAGCTCAGAATGGCAAGAAACCTAAATGGCATTAGGACTAATCAGACCCATGACCCAACTCCGATCTCATAATTTAATAGCTGTGTGGACTTGAACTTATTGTCTTCATTTGCAGAGTGGGGGTGACAAAAATTCCTTGCACATACACTAGTTATTTTAATGTAGATATTATCTGGGAACACTGTAAAACTGTTGAAACTGGGATATAGGCAGGATAAAGTGTGAAAAGCCAGGTTTTTTTTTTTTTTGGTGTGGTATAATCCTGTCACCAGTAGGCACAAACATTCTTGGAGGTATTAATGAAGGGAACTCTGAAATTTATTTCATCAGAGAGAAAAAGAAATAGGGCAGGCAAGCTGAAGGTCTTGATAGCTGCTTGGAGGAGGGAGTGGAAAGAAAATAAAGAGAAACGTCATATCTTTAATAAAGCAAGTAGGGCTGGTGAGATGATAAGCTGGTAAAGGAGCTTACCACCAAGCCTAGAAGCCTGAGGTTGATCCTTGGAGCCTATATGAGGAGAAAATTGATCCCCAAAGTTCTCTTCTGACTTCCACGTGTGCACATGCTCATGTACACACACATAATAAATACATACTTACATAAATAAAGTAGAATAATTTTTTGATGGTGCAAGTATAATGAAATATACTTTGGAAGATGAGAAGATTAATATTGTCAATGTGGCTGGATCTGAAACCACTTAGGAGATGCCCCTGGGCATGCCTGTGAGGGATTATCTAGATTAGGTTGATTGAGGTGGGAGACTCACTTTAACTGTGAGTGAAAACCATTCTATGGGATGTTCTCCTAGACTGAATAAAAGTGACCTCAAGCATTAATCTCTCTGCTTCCTGACTGGGGTACATACAGTGTGGCCAGTTGTCTCCTACTATTGTCACTATACCTTCCCCACCACAATGGATTGTTGCTCCGGGTGGCCTAGAACTTGAGATGTGTCTAAGGTAGGAAGTATCTATCACTGTCAGGCCATTTTCCAGTTAGCTTTGGGCCAAGCTCTTGTCAACGACACGCTGGAACAATAGTGGCACAAACATTGTAGGAGTTACTAACCACTATCTGATTGGATTTATGCCCACTCCATGAGATGGAACCCAGGCTTGACACTGCTTGAGTGGCCAAGAACCTGAGGTCAGATAGGCCATGGGTCCAGAGGAAAATGAAAAACTATTATTCTGCTAAAGGAAAATAGCAATAAAAGAACTTCTAATGACATTAGAAGTTATGTTATTACCCATATATCAGTGCCTCATTCAGCTAGCATCAGAGAGGCTTCCTCCTGCAGTATATGGGACCTAATATAGAAACCCACAACTGGACAATGCACAGAGAGTGGGAGACTTTGAACACTCGATCTTAAATGGGATGTCTTCATCAATCCCCTCCACGAGGCTTCGGAGAACTCTGTGGAGGAGGAGGCAAGCAGAGTGTGAGAGTCAGAGGGGATGGATGGCACCAAGGAAATGGCGTCTTTCAGATGCCACAGGATGATGCTCATATCAACTCATGGAGACTGTAGCAGAGTACACAGGGTTCAAGCCAGATGGGGTCCTAGTGCTGCGAGGGAGAAGTAGACATGATCTCCCATTCCTGACGAAGAAACTATCTACAACTGATGAATGCTTACAAAGGAAAAAACAGTTTTCTCCAATGGAGTCTCACTGGGTATATAAACCACACTTAAGGGCAGGCCCCAGGCCTAGCAGCAGATGGGCAACACAACATGGTCTCAATTTTATTTTTGTAGGTTTTTTTTGTTTTTTTTTTATCTCATGTTGCTTTGTTTGTTTGTTTTTTGTTGTTCTTTGTTTTTGTTTAGTCCTTAAAAATCTTATCAGCCTTTTGCTTGTAAAAAAAAAAAAAAAAGAGCTCCTGTCATTGGTCCATCTTTAACCTTGCAATTTGTTATAAGCAGTTTGGTGGATCTCTATCACTTACTGAAAGACTCGTGGCCATTTAATTTGAGTCTGGCCATGGAAGGGGCACTGGGTAATGTGCAACCAGCAGTTAGGAGATTTGCTATTATAGTGTTGAAAATTATAGCGCTTGAGATCTGCTTCTCTTGATAAAAATTTTAACTCACTTTCTACTAGGGTGTTATTGATTGCTTGCCATGCTGTTTGTCTCAGAGGAAACTGGTGTTTTGATATTCCTGTGTCTCAAGTGGTGCCTGGGAAGCAGATGGCTGAAGTAGATGTCTTCTATCCCCTTTCTTTCTGCCAAGCATTCATGCTCAAACTTATATTCTCCATGGTCAGAAACTGAGTCCCTTACGGGCTTTCACTCCATGTCTGATCCCTCTAACACCCAGGCCAAGGGTCTGGGGACGTTTGCTTTGGCTGTTTCCTCTCATTCCTGCTTCTGGGGTCATTTGAGTCAGTGCTTTTGCTGTGTCTGGAGGAGCAGACACTTTTGGTCAGGTCTGAGGAATCTTGGAGCAGAAGCAGGCACAGTGCAGGCACCACTCCCTGGGGCTGGCTAGCGTCACAGCAGGGAGCTTGGAGCTTCCTTCAGGAAGGCAGAAGAGGCCTGGCTACAGTCACGTGGTCTGAGCTGCAGGAAAGTCACGATTCCTACACATCTGTACACTACATACTTCCAGGAAATATTTTTCTCAATTCCCAGCCCTGTGCCTTAGTCTTTCTTACTACTACTTACCAGGTCAAACAGAGACCGTTATTCTTTCTCATATTATGCTGAAGGTTTGCTTCCCAACCCCACTAAGGCAATTGTGGCCTTTTGGTTGTGACACCTTTGAGGATGGATGTCAGTTCCTGTAGACAGTAAACAGGGCAGTCTGGCTTCGAGACAGCTTGGCTCTTGTGTTTACTGACACTGTTGCTTGGCAGCATTTGCCACACATGGACTTGTTCCCCTTGCTGCCATTTTCTGAAGCTAAGCCAGAGAGAACACACAGGAGTCAAAGCCAAGAACCTCTTCTGGTGCCCTGGGGTTTTCTTCACATAAATTTATAGGGGTGATTAATTCCATGTACCTTAGACTGTTTCTCCATGGGAAGATATTCTGAGTCCCAATTTCTGGTGGTATTTTGTGTGTGTGTGTGTATGTGAGGAGGGGGAATGAGTAATTATTTTGGCCTCAAAGAGAAACTGATTTTTGGCATAAAAAAGGAGGTAGTGGCTGGTGAGATGCCTCAGCTGAGCCTGATGACCTGGGTTTGGTCCTTGCAACCCACAAGGGTAGATGAGGAGAACAGATTCCTGCAAATTGTCTTCTGCCAATGGTATGTCTCCATAACCCACAAAATAATAAAATATTTATAGAGTAGATATATTAATATGTTCCATGATAGTAAAATGAAAGTCCCATGGTCTTTTATTAAAATTAGTATCGATGGGGATGCAAATGTGTTCATATACATCTACATTTATCAACGTGTTCACAAAAAAGACAGAGAAATGACAATCAAGCCCTTAAATGGCACCAGTGATTTCTTTGGCCCATATTTTGATCTCCAGATTCCATTTCTCTCTGAAAGGAATTAGAGAGGACTTTGAAGGAATGGCAGGTTCCAGACCTATGGCTGAGATTAGACAAATTGAGTGTCCCAGGAAAAGTGGGAGGCAGCTGGTCACATCACTTCCACATCAGGGAGCAGAGGGAGATACACATTGATCCTCAGCTCACTTTCTCCTCTAATTTGGTCCAGGACCCCAGCCCATGGGATGGTGCCGCCCACAGCCAGGGTACGCAATCTAGAAACTCCTTCAAACATGCCAAGGCTTGTCTCCTAGGTGAGTCTAGGGCCCGTCAAGGTGACAATCAATATTAACCATTACAGTAGATGTCAAGGGTGTGAGCAGAGTTAGGGACGTTTCAAAGGAACTCATAGATTACCTTGAAGAGATTCCCACTGGTGAAAGGTAGGATGAATTGAGCATCAATAGGGATAGTTATTGCAATAGTTTAAAAATAGAATTATATTTAAATCCATCAGCACAAAAAGTTACTTAAGGGAAATTCCTGAATAATCCTTTTTAAAGTGCTAGGGAACAAACTCATTATTTGAAATCAGGTAAGTAGCTGGAATTAATCAAATACTTATCTTATTCTGCTTTTATGTTCTGCACATTCAGGGTAAGATTCTCTTTATACAGGTATTCTAGCTAATACATGAAGGCAGAAAAATAGAATCAGAATATTTGCTTTTGTGACTTCTAATGGATTAAGGAATGCTAGCAACAATCATCACTGGCTGCTAATATTACAGACACAGAACAAACCAGGCATATCACCATCTGTAAGATGAATTTATTTTTGAGACAAAGCCTTGCTGTGTAGCCTCCACTTGATGGTCTGGTACTTGCTATATAACCTAGGCTAGCCTCAAAACTCTTAGCAACCCTCTAGCCTCAGTCTTCAAAGTACTAGAATAACAGGTATAAGTTATCATACTTGGTTCAAAGTGTTCTTGATTCTAAAAAATATCAAATACAGATTGGGTCAAATATAAATCTATCTGCTAAAACAAGCAGATAAAGGAACATGCCAAATAATAGCATGCCGATACAGTCAGCAGAATTCATACTGGAAATGCTGCAGGGCATGCTGGTTTCCTCAGCAATGCCTCACAGGGTCCAAAAGATGGAGGAGGGCTTATACATTAAATGGACTTAGTAGACGCTTGGTTACTAGGATCTTGGCTCAAACTTAGAGATCTTTGTTTTTGTTTTTGATTTTTGAGACAGAGTTTCTCTGTGTAGCAAGCCCTGGCTGTCCTGGGCTCACTTTGTAGACCAGGCTACAAAGACAGAGATCCACCCGCCTCTGCCTCCCAAGTGCTGGGATTAAAGGGTGTGCCACCATGCCCAGATAAACAGAAACTTTTTGTTAGCTAGCTGGATACTGACTGGATATTAAATGACAATAAGAAGTTATTGTTAATTTTTTAGGTGTCATAACAATGTTGTCTTAAAAGAAAAAGAATTCTTTTAGGGGCTGGAGAGATGGCTTAGTGGTTAAGAGCACGTATTTCTCTTTCAGAGCACCCATGTTGTATTGATCATAACTATTTGTGACTCTACCTACAGAGACTCTAACACTCTCTTCTGGCCTCTGCCAGCACCTGCACTTACCTGCGCGTGCACACACACACACACACACACACACACACACACACACACACTTACACATGCATGCACTCACATACATACACACAACTGTGGTAAGAGTTTGGAGCTGTTGGGGGAAAATATATACCTTAAAATTAAAAAAAGGGAAGAGGTTGGGGAGGCAAAGGGGGAAGAGGTTGGGAGGGTGGGACTGGAGGGGGGACTAGGGAGGGGATTGTGATTGAGATGTAACTTGAAGAAATAAAAAATAAATAAAAAAACCCAGTTATGTTATGAGAATGTTTTTATTTCAGTCCCAGGTGTGGGATATGGGGCTGCTTCAGTTTGTCCACAGTTGTTCACTATTATTGTCTTGTGCTCTAGCAGGGGTGTGGTTTAGCCAGCTGCAGAAAGTTTAATTCTGTCGACTCTGGAGAAGGGCTGTCAGAATTATAGGTATAAATATTAGAGCCCAGAGAGGGGCAGGAAGTGCTCTGAAGAAGGAGGAGGCTGCTGCTGGTGCTCACCTGCTGTTGCTGGTTTGTTCTGTCTGCTACTATGTTTGTTGTTGCTGGTTTGCTGACTGCTGGATATCCTGACAACTGAGATTGGTATAGCCTCAAAGAAGCCAATGACCTTTGTCAGCAGGAAGTAGCTCAAAGAGACCTACGTCACTTTGAGTTGAAAATTATAGAAGCAGATTGACAGGTACTTGAATGTTAATTATATCACCCATCCTAATTTTAAATATACATCTAAAATGTCCATAATCAAAAGTAAATAGAAAGAAGCTCACATTAACTGAACATCTGTTCCTTTGTTTTAAGCACTAGGAATTCAACTTATCCTTGGAAGGGGTCTAGAAAATGCAATGTGGCGTAAGGATTATTTTGAATTGAAGACAGTGGGAAGCCAGCCAACACTTTTTTTAGAGGCTCCTGTGTACCTGTCCAGAAACAGACTTGTCAAGGCTTCTCGGGATCCAGTGACTTATAGGGGTCAAGGTTGCAGTTCCTGGGGACCTGACTTGTCCCCAGGCTGGGGTTTCTAGTCCTTAGGCAGCTGTGTCTGAGGTGTCACACGTTCTCTTTGCCAACACCGACTTAGCTCTCTGCTGACCTTGGCTGTTTCCCCTTGCAAATAGTGAAGATGATTCTGTGCTTCTTCACAAACTTGCTTGGCATAAGTCATCAGTTTATGCAGGACCTCCTGGTCTCAGATATTGCTTTTTTGTCTTCTTTATTCTCTTTCTTCATCTTCCACTCAACACCTTGCCATTGGGAACCCTTATTCCTATTGGTGTGGGTCAGGGGGCATTTGTCAGCAAGCATAGGAAAAGCCTTTATCTGAATTCCTCTTATTTACCTAAGCAGAGGTTTGAGAGAGAAATTAGCTGATACAAATCCCATTTTATGGAGCTTCTTATTCAGCAGTATATTATTTATTCTTGTTGTTGCTGTGACAAAGCACCTGGTGAAAAGCAATTTAAGAAGAAAGGTTTATCTTGGCTCCTTGGTTAAGAGGAGATACGATCTGTTATGGCAGGGACACCTGGTAGCAAAAGTGTGAGGCACACGATCACACTGCTTCACAGTTAGGAGCAGAGAATGGACAGGAAGTGGGCCTGGTTATCAAATTTGAAGGTCTACCCTAGGGACCGATCACTCCTGTAGTAAGTAAGTCTTTACCTCCTGAAGGTTTTACGATTTTCCAAAACAGCATTACCATCCTAGGGACCAAGTGTTCAAATACATAACTCTATGGAGGATATTGAAGAGGGTGGCTTTGGTCTGGAAGACAGAAATTCAGGAAGGGATGAGACATAAAATCTCCTGTCCATTCATTCCCCATATATATATGTCTCAGTTATTTCCCACTATTTATTTCTTGAAATCCTATTTCATTTCTCCTTGTTAGATGACACATAAACCTCAAATCTCAGGTAATTCTTTTAGCCATGTTTTTTTATGTGAACAACACACAACACACAAATAAAAACCACTAGGAAAAGATAATACTCAGGATTTATTTATATACATCAGAGCTAAAAATTTCATGTCTTGTTTACAGCAAGGGGGAAACATTCAAGTATGTCATTACATTTGTTTGGTGTTTTAGTTTCCAAAGTGCTTTTCCACATTCATCTTCTCTTTTGATCTTCTTTCTGACTCAGAGATGGAAGAGGCAGTGTTATTATCTCCATTTGTTCATAAAGCAACAGAGGCTAAAAAAAAAAAACTTCAAATCACTCAAAACAAAAATAGAAATAGAGGATCAAGAAGGTTATATGTCTTGTCTAGAATCACGTGAATTAAATTAGACATAGAGCTGGAGTTCAGATGCCTTGAGTCACTGTGTTCTTCCACTCTAGCCTCAGACCAACCTGTGAGTGGGGCAAGATAGAGAATGGATACAGAGGCCTTTGTTACCTCTCTTGCTGATGTTTTAACCATCATGGAAGGTCCATGCCCAAGGACTCTTGTTTCCAAGACAACAAGATTCAAATGCAAAACCCCAGTTGCTCCAGAGGAGGCAGATTCAGTGTCATTTCCATTCTTTTGAAGAATTGCACACTTTGATGGGCGAAGTGCTGGAAATCATGAAGCCAGATGGTTCCTAAGGACAAAGGAAAGAAACATGTGCATGTGTACAGATGTGGAGTGGCATTTCTGGTGTCTGTCAACAGAAATTATTATAATCCAGGAAAGCCAGGGCTCAATGCTTCGTAGAGTAAGATAGTGAAGAAAGGAAGAAGTGATAAGATGGGAATTGGGGGAAGTAAGGGATGGGAAAGAGTCAGGAACAGTTTTTGTTTCAGAGTCCTTTCCCCAATATACAGAGGAAGAAGTACTGGGTGGTGCTGTAGTATGGATTCTTACCTTGGAGGAAATGGTCTGGAGTATTGCTTTTGATTCTATTTGCTTTTCTTGAGATATTCATTCTGGCTCCACTCTCCAATGTCTGAGAAGATTAAGAGATTTTGAGCAGAGTAGGGAGAGAATGCATTCTCTCTTTTTTTCTTTTCTTGGAGGTACAGACAATTGTAATCTGCCAGTGGGTGCTGGGAATTGAACCCCGATCCTCTGGAAGATCAGTCAGTGCCCTTAATTACTGAGCCATCTTTCCAGCCCTGAGAATGCATTGTTTGTACTGGCTGTATGCAAACTTTTTACTATAGTTTTAAAGCCAACCTATCTTATTACAGGCTGGAAAATTGAAGGCTCCCTTTGATTTCTTGCAGTCTGATACTTAATTCTTTCAACATTTATTGACTGAGTATTCTATAGAATCGGGGATTCAGATCTGAATAAGGCACAACATTTAATGTACTCCATTGTCTGGTCTTCATAGCTAAATAATGGAAACATCATGACCCTGTTGTGAGCTCTGGAGTGATTGTCCAAATGGCTTTTAGGTCCCATTCATTTAGTCACACAGTTAGCAAATACTGGATCTGCTTAAGAGTCCAACAATCTTCAGCCTTTGGGTCCTGATTCTCTGACAGACATTTGTTGTAGAGCAGGGATTATGAAGGACTTAC
>CAJQZJ010001694.1:26604966-26616403 GCA_907164525.1 Lophiomys imhausi | reverse complement strand
CTCTACAACAAATGTCTGTCAGAGAAACAGGACCCAAAGGCTGAAGATTGATGCTGGAATGTATGGAGAGAAAATGGGAACTGTCCAGGCAGTCATTGGGATGTTCTTTCTTAGTTTTGGAAGCTGCAGGCCCTGCACTTCCTGTATAAGCAAATATATTTATCTCTCTCAGGTCTCTGAGGTGGTTGAAGAATAGACAGCTAGAGTCTCATAGTTAAATTTTGAATTGTTTAGGAATCAAGAGGGTGTTATAGATCTAAGAAGATACTCTTAAAAGTGTGTTGCAAGATAGTATGAATGTTGAGTCACATATAGACCTTTAAACTCATGGAGTTGGTTAGATAGTAGAATGTTAAAGTCAGGAGCCAAATATGTATAAACTGGACATTAGGAAGGTATACTGGGCCATTTAACTCTCATAAATTTGGTATATTTATATCTATTGTTTTGTATAATACTTACTGTTATAAGAGAAGGAACCATCTGTTGGACTGAAAGGGGAAACTTCTGGGGGGAAGAGGGTGGAAGGGTGGGATAGGAAGGGGGAATAGGGAGGGGTTTGTTACTGAGATGTAACTTGAAGAAAAAAAATAAAGTATTAAATAAAAAAAAAAGCTGCTATGAACATAGCTGAGGAGATGTCTTTGTGGTTTGGTGAGGAATCTTTTGGATATATGCCCAGGAGTGATATGGCTGGGTCCTGAAGTAGAGATATTCCAAATTTTCTAAGATATCGCCAGACTGATCTCCGTAGTGGTTGCACAAGTCTGCACTCCCACCAGCAATGGAGGAGGGTTCCCCTTTCTCCACACCCTCGCCAGCATGTGGTGTCATTTGAGTTTTTGATCTTAGTCATTCTGACAGGTGTGAGATGGAATCTCAATATTTGTTTATTTATTTATAATGTGCATGGTGCATGTATACATGCAGGTGTGTGTGTGTGTGTGTGTGTGTGCTTGCATACTCACATGCATGCAAGTAGAATCCTGACATCAGTACAGGAAGTCTTCTTTAACCCTTTTCCACTTTATTTTTTAAACAAGGTTTTTTCTTGAGCCTGAATCTTACTAATTTGGCTAGACTGGCAGGCCAACAAGTTCCAAGGGTCTGGCCACCTCAGCCTTCCCAGCTCTAGTATCACAGGTTATGTAGATATCATGCCTGGCTTTTTATATGGGTAGAAGGAGATTCGAACTCAGGTCCTCATGCTTGTGTGGTGGGCACTTTACTGATTGAGCCATGCCATCAGCCCCCATGATTTCATATTTTTAAAATGCTGCTATCCTCCCCAAATCAAAACAAGATGATAGAAGGAAAAGAACACATGGCAGAGATTTGTTGCGTCCCACAGAGCCTAGCATGTTTGCTTTTTACAAGACAAGTGGTTGATCTTGGCAATGAAGGCTGGAGATCTAGGGAGGCCTCTGCCATGGTAGAACTGTGACTTGTTTCTCTCTCTTGGCTTGGGTTTACTGGAAGTAAGAAGGCGAGCACAGCCTACCTTACTGCAGAGAGCCTTCTGTTGTAGGTTATAGAGGTGTGATGCCTGGCTTTGTAGATGTAGGAGCTATTGTGTGTGCTTGACGGACAGAGAGTAGCTTCCCTCTGTGCAAGTGGGCCAGGGAGCATGATTGTCTTCGCTGGGGTCTGAAGACACAGGGTGTGTGCTTGACAGTGGACCATTTCCCCTGCTGCGAAAAGCAGGCCAGTGTGGAACCATCTCTGCTAAGGAAGAGGGTTTACACAGTCAAAGAAGCAGAGTTCTCTCCTTTCTCTGCCATCCGTCCAATGGACAAGACCTGCGTTAGTGCGAAGACAGCATGTGTGTGCCATTTTCCTGCTGGGTGATCCTTTGAGTCCCCTCCCAGCCTTTGGGATGCCCCTTCCGTGTGGTGGCATGTTTTATGTTAGGTGTTCGTCATGAGCAGTGCCATTCATTATCTACGTGGCTTTCAGACTGTCTGTCAGCCTTCCTATGGCAATAAATAAGTGCCCGTGGATCTCTGGAGATCGAAAGTCTTCTCCTTTTGTGTAATGGCCTGGGGTAAGGGGACTAAAATATAGCTCTCTCCTGGCATTCCTTTATCATCCTGCTGTTCCATATTTAAGTCCTATTATCTGGAAGTCATTCTTCTCAGCAATAATTTGAAAGAAAGTTGCTTACAAAGGCATCAAGCAGAGGGGACAACTTGGATAGAATCAAAATGGGAGAGAGATTGAATTCTAGGTTAAATCACCAGTCAGTCCCTTGAAACTGAGGTGTGCAGATAAGAATGCAAACAGAAAACAGAGAGTAAACACATAGAGTGTACAGTGGGTAATGGATATTGAGGGATGATCTTGACATGCATGCTAAACAGATATTTTTATGAGTTTAAATTTAATTAGCATCTGGACATTAACAATGCTAGAAAGAAGGGCAATGTGTTTTTAAGTGATGGCGATGGATAGGTACTGTTTGGAGCATATAGATAAATGAAGATTTAATTTGTAATGCATAATGAGCCAGGTGCCTATAAAACAATT
Source organism: Lophiomys imhausi (assembly GCA_907164525.1). NCBI lineage: Eukaryota > Metazoa > Chordata > Mammalia > Rodentia > Muridae > Lophiomys > Lophiomys imhausi. Next base: position 26,613,877 of record CAJQZJ010001694.1, on the reverse strand, counting down.
TGTTTTTCAAGTTGTGATCACAGAACAAAACAATGGAACTCTCCAAAGTCAGACGATTACTGTTATGACTGCTTTTCTTTGGTTAAATGCTAAAATCAGCTTTGTAAAGTGGATATTGATTTATATTGCTGAAATTAGACAATGTAATTTTTGTGACACTCTCATTTCTTTAAATGGGGAGGTATAACAATAATGTTTTGGGTCTTACATCTTTTGGACATTGACCTTGAGTGTATATGTGAACCACAGGAGGCTCCTGGAACAAATGGGCTCTTTTTGTTTGTTCCCTCCCCTTCTTCCTTCCTTATTATTTCATGACAGGGCCTTAGTATACATCCCATGCTGACTCCAGCTCACCAGCCTCCTGAGTGCTGGAACTATAGACGTGCACCACCATGCCTGAATGAATCTTCTATTCTGGGATATTTGCTTATTTACAGCATTTGGGTTTTGGTGAAGGGTCTCTTAAGTGAACTTGAGCCAGAGAGTAAAAGAAAAGGTCCAATTTGGGTTTGAAAAATGTATTACTAATTGCTGTTATTCCTTGGTACAGATCATTTTAAGTCATAAATTGAGTCTACTCTGTGCACCTCAAATGTTGATGATTGTGGGTTGGTCTCAGGATCTGTGGCAGGTGAACCATGCATATGTGGGTTAAAGTCAGAGGCCATTCCATCAGTGGAGTTGTTCTGAGGCCAGCCCTTGTGTTCAATGCAGTGTGTGTGTGTGTGTGTGTGTGTGTGTGTGTGTGTGTGTGTGTGTGTACTGAGTATATCCTTCACTTCCTAGCATGAAGAAGGTAAGAGGGCAATGATGTTTTTTTTGCACTTAATTGGTAGTTAAGCAGTTGGGAGTTATATGGTGCACCCATGTAGATAATAGCTCATGGGGAAGGGGGCACATTTAATGGCATGGGTCTATGGAGTGGAACTAGTTTTAAGCATCAATCTTGCAGCTAACTCCCTTTCTCTTTGCTCAACATTGTACAATAAGGGCTGGGACAAGAGTTGCCTCAGACAGAAGTAGATGCCAGGATTGTAGTGTTGTTCCTTATTTTGGGGGATGAATTTTTGTCTGTCTTATCATTTTCTTTCTCTTACTTATTCCCAAGGGATTGCACTTTTGTGTGGGTATCTGGGAACATTCTAACCATCCATACACTCCATGGGCACTAAGGGCTCGTATAGCTCTGGGGCTGTAGAAAGATACAAAGGGTGGGTGAAGGTCATCTAGGGCAACCATTTCCAAACCAAGCTCTGGAACTACTCCTTCCCAGGGAGTTTGAAAAGCTTCAAATTCCAGGCTCCACTTCTGGAAGTTCTGATTTTAGTCATCCTGAAGTTCTGGGAACTAAATCAGTCTGGTGAACACTAACAGGTAGCCAGGCATTGCTTCTGAGCAGTGCCTCCTCTAGTTCTCGAGAGGAGAACCTAAATCTTCCCAGTGGAGAGAGGCTATAAAACCCAGATGCTACACAAGATTATGGATGTTGACATTGGCACCATATTGCCACCTGTGGACCTATATTCTCTTTTTTAGGCTCTTCTAAAACCACAAACTCTAAGCCCCTTTCTGCTTCCAGTACTGGGAAACCTCCCATTGAGCTAGGTGTGAGGAATGGAAGTCCCCCCAGGGCTCCAAAGTTCTGGGGCCAGGTCTATTGGCAAGCAACATGTCCAAGGGTTCCTCAGTAATTTGCACAAGACTTTGTGTAGCTTCCTATGCTGGGTCCTGAGATGCTGTAGGGAATCCAGGCAGCTTTCCTGCCAGCATGAGGTGACAAAGTTAGTATAGCAAAGGATCCATACCGGGAAGGGGACAACCTGAGAATGGTGGGTTAGATACAGACACCCGAAAGAAATACATTTAGTAACTCTGCTTTTATCATTGTGTCTAAAACTTCAGAAAGAAGAATTAGGGGCTAGCTTCTACAGTAAGGTGCTGTTGGAGCTCTTGGATGTTTTGAAGTAAGGTTTCTGAAGGCTGAGGGCACACAGCCGGAGGGCTGGAAGGGCATATCGGCTGTCTCTTGGTGAGCAGGAGGAATAAGACCTGAAAGATGTCCATGCTGTGTGTGTGAAGCTGAGGTGGGTAAGCAGTCCAACCTTTTGTTTCTGGATAATTTAAACAGCGGCACAAAGAGAGCTTCGTGTCTGTACAAGAGACTTTTACAAACAATAGCTTCCATTTATTTAGTAATGACCTTGGCCCTCTTGTAAGAACAGCACATTTCTCAATCTGTCCTGGCTGTGCTGAGCGTCAGTTACACTTCCTGTCCCTTTAATCTCTTCTTCCATCTGGGCAGCACCCGGCTCTCCGGAAGACACCTGTTTTCTCGCCTGTTATTTCAGGCCTCTGTTGGTTTTGAGTTGTGAGTAAGGAGAAAGGGGGTGAAGGGAGAGGCCTGTTTGTCTGGAGAGACAGAAATGCTGATTTGTCTTTGAAAGAACCTGGTACCTCGGAGTGTGACTCTGAATTCCCAAGCGAGGCTGGGCATTGATTATGTGGTCTTGTTCTCAGTAAAAGTGATGTGAATCCATTCCATAAGAGCTGAATTCATGGAGAATGGGAAAGGAAGATTTTTAAACCATTAAAGTCAATCTTAGGGAAAAATACACATACCGAGTTGGGAGAGAACAATATTCACTTCAGAAGAATCCTATGTGTCTTTGAGAGTCTGACACTTACGATTTGGAGGATTGTCATGGTTAGGCCCATGAGTGGATTTCTTGGTATTTGGTAGAGACAGTGAGGCTTAAATGAACAAAGGAACAGCTATGTTTTAACTGAATATATCCCATGATCATGGAATGTGGACTCTGCTCATGTCTGAGGACATGGTGATTTTGTGTTAATTTTCTGGCTTTTTCTCAGTCCTTGTGTGACAGTTTGGCAGAGGTTAGTGATGCGATGGCCTTAGGAAACCTTCAGGAAGAGTTTACTGGCTGCATCAGCCTTTCTTGGTGGCGGAACTCACTTCCCAACACTGGCAATTCTCATCTAGGCAACTTTCCACCAGAGTCTAGGTGGCCATTCCGCCCATTTCTCCACAAAAAGAGGCCTGTGGACAATGATACCTTTATACATTCAGAACTCACTGCATTGTGGCATGGGCTTGGGGGACAGCAGTGAGATGGTACAGGAAACACTAGAGCAAACAGCAGACAGCCTGTGTACATGAATATTTACATGAAAAAGAGTTAATAATGTTTTGTTAGGAAAATTTAAAATGAAAGACTCTTAAAATATCAAAAACAAAACAAGCTAGGCATGGCAACATAAACCTGTAATTTCAATACTCCTGGAAGCCCAGTACTCTCCAGAAGGCTTGTTTGTGGGTAGCTAAGCACTTCAGGGAGAGACCTTGCCACAAAGGAGTAGGTGAGGGATATCTGACTCTCTTTTGGCTTCCACATGTGCACGCAGGTGTGTACATATACTCACTGTGGTAGTCTGAATAAGAGTGGGCTCATAGGCTCATATGTCTGAATGATTGATTGTCAGGGAGTGGCACTATTTGAAAGGATTAGGAGGTGTGGCCTTGTGGAGGAAGTGTGTCACTGGGGTTGGGCTATGAGGTTTCCCAGAGCCCAAGCCAGGCCCAGTAGGTCTCTCTTCCAGTTGCCTGGGGATTCAGATGTAGAGCTCTCAGGTCTGCCTTTGTGCTGCCATGTTCTCTGCCATGATGACAATGGACTAACCTTTTCAAACTGTTAAGTAAACCCCAATTAAATGCTTTCCTTTGTAAGAGTTGCTGTGGTCATGGTGTCTCTTCACAGCAATAGAACACTAAGATACTCATAGCTGCAGATATAAATAGATAATAAATCTTCTAGAATATCTGATTGCTATTGTAACCAAGGGAAGTACACGTTCACAAGTACTTAATCACCCACAGACAGGACTTTTGGAAAGTACTGAATTCTATACAGATATCCTTATTTATACAGTGATGATTAATCACAGTGAGAGGCAATTTTACATAATCTTAAAAATTGTATTGATAAGGAAATAGTCTAAGGGTGGGGTGGGTGGGGTGTTGTCTCCCCACCTGAACATGTCTGGAAGGAACTGCCCTGCTGTTTGTTGGTGGCATCTATGGCGCAGAGCCACAGTGTTGTCTGCATCGTGAGGATGTGAGAGCCAAGTGTCAACGACTGAATATGTGCTCAGTTTCTGGTACCATGCTAAGAATTTGGGCTTCAAAGATGAATCAAGCACCGCTTAAAATGACACCTCTATTTGACATCTAGAGACCGTGTAGATCCTCAGAGGACATTTTCATTCTTGTAGGTGACACTTGACACATGATATACAATGACATGACTTTGGGCTTGTTCCGTCCAGGAGATGGAGACCTTCCCTTCAGACGTCCCTAAAGAGACAGCTCATGGAATGACTGAACAATGAGCAAGCTCATAAAAGGTGGTTGTCTGTCACACAGAGAATAGAAAGGGAAAGGCCCAGATGAATCAGAACCTAGAGGGGAAATGATGGCTTTTAGATGGACAAGATGTTTGTTACCTGCACCTGTGTTCAGCTTCTGTCACTGAATTTGGTCACCCACTTGTTCCCATCCATATAGAGCTGATTCTTGTAAATAGGCAGCTACATTTAAGTCACCTTAAAATGGAGGAACGATTCCTGAAAGGCTGAAATCAGAATGAACAGGCTTTGGGAAAGCTGTTGGGTTTCTGACATCATATAGTAGACCAGTTCATTATTCTATTTCTCATAAGATTTGACCTTCCCCACTGCAAAAAAATCTGATATTCAATATTTCCTTCATAAAACAAGTGCAAAACTTGTCCTTTGAGATCTCAAAATATATACACTAAAGGTTTGTTTAGCTCCAAAATATCAAAATAATTTCTTCGTTAATCCGGATTGAAAGGTAATACTTTATATATTGTCAAAAAACCAAATTTGCTCCAGGAAAAATATTACCTGACCCCCCCCCCCAAAAAAAAAGGTAATTGTCCCAGAGTTAGGATTAGGGGAGGGCTCTGTTCTTATCTTTCCAGGAGATTTAAAGCATCCATTCAAGGAATCGAGGGACAACTGGACAACGGAAACCTCAGCAGAAAACAGATCAGACACCAAAGAAGACGAGTGGCCCGGATGATCCAGCCTTGCAGATTTCCTCAATAGCAGTTTCCTCAAAAGTCTACAACCACAACAACTCAAAATCGCTAAGATCGTTCAGCTCCACAGACTGCTCCAGCCAGAACTTCAGTAAAGCTCTGAAGATCAGCTTCTGTCTATGAACTTCTTAGGACATCTAAATAGCTGAGCACAAAAGGACTGAACATCAAATGATTCTATTAACATTTTTAACCATTTTTCCATTCTTATTTGGGCCCCAAACAGGTTTAGTACATCCCAAATCAGCAGGAAGTAATTTTAAGAGAACAACGTCCCATCCCCAGAAGGTGGGGAGGGTGTCCCCCCCTTTGGTTATTTGATGGATAATAGAAAATTTTGTTATTTAGGGGAAAAGACTACAAGCTGTTAAATGGTCTTGTTAAATGGGTTTTGGAGGTTAGACCCAGGGACTTTTCTCTTTTTCTTTTTTGTATCCTTCTTTCTCTTCTTTGTAGGAGTGAACACACCTTAGAAAAATGGGACATAGACATAGTATAGGAAAGATCAAGAAAAAAGGACAGATTATTGAATATGGCCTTTTACCTTTGTATACTGATACAAAATTAATATTATATTTGGCTAAATTGGTATTGATCATTGTATATTAATGCAAAATTAAGATTGTATTGGGCTACATCGGTATTGATCTTTGTATATTGATACAAAATTAAGATAATATTTGGCCACAATGGTATTGACCCTTGTATATTGATGTAAAATTAAGATTGTATTGGGCTACATCAGTATTGATCTTTGTATATTGATACAAAATTAAGATTATATTTGGGCACATTGGTATTGATCTTTGTATATTGATACAAAATTAAGGGTAACGCTTCTTAAAGATATTGTTCCTAGTAATGCTTAAAAATGAAATGTAAAGTTTTGGCCTCTTGCTACCAACCATCATAAATTGTTTAAGATAATTAAGAAATGCAAACTAATAGTCATGAAAACGTGTCATTTTGTTAGTTACTATGACAGTCTATCACAGTTATTTTCTAAGCTACTCAGAAATCAAGTTGCTAAGAGACAAGCAATATTTGCTTATCTAAATATAAGAGATAGATAGGGCATCTTCAAAAACCTCAAGAGATCTGCAGAATATGGCATTCAAAGATGTTTTCTTAAGATTTTTTGATATCGAGACATGTGAGCTCCTGACAGCACCCCCTATTCTACTCCAAGTAGAAGATGAACATCGAAGAATCTCCAGTGGGAGATGATTGTATTGGTGGTAAGCCTTTCTCTTGATAAGAAAAACCCCTTGCTTCAACTGTAGACAGACTTCTGTCCAAAAAGGACAAAACTTGGAAGCAGGTAAGTGGACAGCCTAGCTCTGCCAAGACAGGGTAGGCAAGTCCTTCATAATTCCTGCTCTACAATCAATGTCTGTCAGAGAAACGGGGCCAAATGGCTGAAGATTGATGCTGTAATGTATGGAGAGAAAATGGGAACTGTCCAGGCAGCCACTGGTATGTCATTTCTTAGTTTTGGAAGCTGCAGGCCCTGCACTCCCTATATAATCAGATATATTTATCCCTCTCAGGTCTCTGAGGTGGTTGAAGAATAGATAGCTAGAGTCTCATAGTAAATTTTGAGTTGTTTTGGAATCAAGAGGGTGTTCTGGATCTAAGAAGATATTCTTAAAATTGTGAGGCAAGTTAGTATGAAAGCTGAGTTAGATGTAGAACTTTAAACTCATGGAGATGGTTAGATAGTAGAATGTTAAAGTCAGGTGCCAAATACATATGGACTGGACATTGGGAATGTATGCTAAGCCATATAACGCTCATAATTGTGGCCTATTTATTTCTGTTGTTTTGTATTGTATTTATAGTTATAAGAAAAAGAACCATTTTTTGGACTGAAAGGGAGAGCTGTTGGGGGAAAAAAGAAATACCTTAAACTAAAAAAAAAAAGGGGAAGAGGATGGGAGGTTGAGGGTGAGGAGGGTGGAAGGGTGGGACTGGAGGGGGGAGTAGGGAGGGGATTGTGATGGAGATGTAACTTGAAGAAATAAAAAGTAAATTATTAAAAAAAAAAAACAAGTGCAAAACTTATGTAAAGAACCCAAACAGACTTTTTTGTTTCTGTTTTTGTTCAAGACTCTGGTCTTGGGCACAACAGTTAGCTCTGGGTGCCTGTCTTCCTTTTCTTCCAAGGAGTGGAGGTTTTGGACTGTGTTTGGACAGTGGGTGCCAAAAATAAAGTCTGTGTTTCTCAGTCTTCTACCAGCTCTGTTGTGCTGCAGAATTCTGGTTAATGGGTGTTAGGGGGTGTGTGGAGACTGATTTGCAAGTGATGTCCTTATAGGAAAAGGCATGTGTCTTCTTCGCCTTTCTCTTCTTCTTCCTGTTGGCCAGAGTGTAGATATGAGTGAGTCATATCTACTGCTGTTCATCATGGGGCAGGAGATGACTTTGTGAATGTGTGGTGCTCATAGGGGAACATCAAGATGAGAAGCATGGCTCCCCGGGAGTGTGGGAGTAAACTAACTTTGTTGTAAACTAACAAATCCGTCCTGTATTTTCTTAAAGCTTACCATATAGCTTATCCGCTGAAGTTTTGGGGTAGGAAAAAGAACATAGTATAATAAGAAGGTGTGTGTCTGGAGTCAGAGGGACTTGGGCTGAAACATGATTTGTGCTTGTCAATGATTTGTGCTTTGATGGATGATTTCTGTGGTTGTTAGAATCAGATATTGAAAGCATGTTCAGTAACTGATGTGTAACAGACAGTAAGACTGCTGCTATTGTAGTTAAAGTACATGAGGTATTAGTAGGTCCCTTTATAGCCAACCATATAAAGTTCTTGCTTATGATTAAAAGTAACATCAAGTACTAGCCACATGAACCCCCACAAACAGAAATGTAAGAGAATCACAAGACAAAACCTTCCCTTAAAATTTTCTTTTATTATTTGAGATATTTTGGCTCAACAATAATTATAAAGTACTGACTTTTCCCTAAGAAACTAAAAATAAATCACTATTATTGAATGAGACTTTAAACAACTATATTGTTGTTGTTTTTAATTCAAGACAGGGTTTCTCTGTGTAGCTTTAGCTGTCCTGGAACTCATTCTGTAGATCAGGCTGGCCTTGAACCCAAAGATCTGCCTGCCTCTGCCTCCACCTCCAGAGTGCTGGGATTAAAGGGATGCACCATCAAACACACAGTCAAGAGGTAAAGATTCTTAGTCTCAGAAGATAGACCCAAGAATCCTAATTTAAAAAATTTTTTTATTAATCTTTTTTTTTTTAGTATTTATTTATTACTTCAGGTTACATCTCCATCACAGTGTCCTTTTTCCACCCCTCCCAGTCCCGCCCTCCCATGCTCTACCCCCTATCCCTTCCATCCCACTCCTCCAGAGGGAGTGGAGTGTCCCTACATAACAGTCTCCAGCCCCAGTTCAGCAGTCATATGAGGGCCAAGAGCCTCCTCATACACTGGGGGCATACAAGGCAGCACCACTAGGGCAAAGTGTCTTATTGACAGGAAACAAAGTCTATGTTCATGTTCCCTTTGGTGCATTGGTTGTAGTATAGTTATTCTGTACTATATGGCTAAAATCTGATTATAAGTGAATAGATGCCATATGCATCCTTCTGAGACTTGGTTAGCTCACTCAGGGTGAGCTTCTCTAGTTCCATCCATTTGGCTGCAAATTGCATGATTTTATTGTTTCTGATGGCTGAGTAGTATTCCATTGTGTAGATGTACCATAGTTTTTTTTTTTTTTTTTTTTTTTTTTTTTCCCT
>CAJQZJ010001694.1:26579102-26593599 GCA_907164525.1 Lophiomys imhausi | reverse complement strand
CCCTCTCTCTCTCTCTCTTTCTCCCCCTCTCCCTCTCTCCCTCTCCCTCTCTCTCTCCCTCCCCCCCCAATCTGCTGTTTGAGGTCTGCTATGCTGTGTCACACCTTCATTGCCATGATGGAACGAAACCTCTGAAAGTATGATCCCAAACAAACCCTTCCCCCTGGAAGTTGTCACAATGGCTAGGAGCCTCACCAATGCAGGAAGCCATCTGGGTAGTCTAGAGAGCTTCAAAGCTGCATTTCTTTTTCCTCTTTAGTGTGTGGCAGTGCCCTCTGAGTGTCACACAACACTTTTGCCACATGTAGTGGGTGATGATCCAAGAAAACATATCCTGCCCAGAGCAGCATAGCTCAGAGTGGACCCGACTATATCAGATAATCATTGTTTTGGTGGAAACTTCATGTAAGTTCTGCCACCCCTCTTGACACCTGTGAGCTGGGGACCAGAGACTAGATGTCCCCCTTCTGAAGCCATGCCCATGTCAGGAGAATCTTGTCAGCTTCACTGGAAGGCTTTTTAGGTTAGATATTTCTATTCCATGCCTATATACTCATTTATGGAAAGGGTCTGTTCTGAACATCTCCAAGGTTTTATTTTCAAATCAGAGACAGTGTGACAATTATAGACCTTGTGCTCATGGTTAATAGCCACAGAGTTCGGATAACTTTCCTCAACAACAGTTTAAATTTAGCCTCCTTGTTCCTGTGACCTCATTTGCTCCCACTTTGCTCCCTGGCCATTTCTGTCTTAGGTTCTAAGCAGAGAACTGCTCTTTGAAGGACATATTTTGTGCTCACAAGTCCTCAGAGTATTTAGTTTGTTAGAGTTGTTTACCACAGACTCCCTTCAATATTGTCACGTTTGAGCATCTGGTCCAGCAAATAGCAGGTGTGTTTGTTGTTTATAAGAATAGTGTGTAGGCTCAAACCTAGTTAGTAGATACTATTCATCTTGAAGAATTCTTTTCTTAAAATTTTTTCCTTTATTGAAAATAGATTTTTTTATACAATATATTCTGATTATGGTTTTCCTTCCCTACACTCCTCTCAGTCCCCCACTTTCTCTTCTATCCAGACCTACACCCTTTCTGTCTGCCATTAGGAACAAACAGACAGGCATCTAAGAAATAAAATAAAATAGTATTAAGCAAAAACAAACAAATCAGAATAGGACAAAACAACCAACCAGACTAACAAACAAAAGAGCCAAAGAAAAAGCACAAGAAATGCACACAGATGCAGAAATATACCAGGATTCTCATAAAAACATAAAACCAGAAGCCATAATATATACACAAAAGACCCGGAAGATTAAAACAAACAAACAGCAACAAAAAAGAAGGCCCTGACACAACACTGAGAGGCAAGGAACCTCCAAAGATGGCATTGAGTTAATTTTCTGTTGGCCATCTACAGCGGGGCTTGTGGCCCTACCCTTAAAAGTGGTTTGTTTCCCCAGCGAGAAAATTAATTTTTTATTTGCAAGTGGCTATCAGTTGGAGAGAGCTTCTGGGTTAGGGATGGAGGCGTGTGCCCACTTCCCTGGGCATTCTTGCAGGAATGCCAACTGTTCCTTATCAAGTTGGCCTCAGCCCTGGTCTGTGCATCTCGAAGTGAAAAGGGATCATTTGAGTTATTGTCCCCTGGGCAAGGGTGAAAAGTCAGAGTGAGACTGATGTTGGATTCTCTACCTTTATTTTTTTTTTCTTCGATTGAATTCATGAACAAGCCATTAATCTGTAGTGAGAAATTTTCTCATAAAAATTCTGCAAAGTAATTCTATCACATGACAGCCTTTTAAGGCTGTCCCTCTCTCCGTCACCTAAACAGTGTTTGACAAATAGTATAGGACAAACCAAGTCCTTAACAACCATACAGATACACCCTGCACCAGGAGTTAAACTGGCCATAGAGTTGTGGCAAGATTAGATGTTTGCTCATAGGACATACAGTGAGGGAGAAAGGTAAATTTTAAGTGCCATAGCAGTGCCAGCCCCATCTGAGGAGTCACTAAAAGCTTAATGATGGTGTGGTGTCCTTTGAGATCTTCAGAATTATCTCCCAGGAGGCACAGGGGGTGGGGTGTGCAGATGTGGGTGGATTAAATAATGTCTACTCCCTCTTTAGGAAGTTCCAACGACAAACCAAAGTTTGATTCCACCAAAGTTCACTGTGGGGAACCCATGAGCTTCCTTACAGAGCAGAGGTGAGGAGCTATGGGCGGGAGCGTGGGTGCCCTAAGGCGGCTGCATTGGAAAATTTTTCCCCCATCCCCCGTAGATGATGGCTTTCTTATGGGTGTGCAGCTGGAGCCCCTCTTCCATATGCTCTTCAAGCTATGTATCCCACCCTCCCTGAGTCCATGTACCAGTAGGGGAGAATTTCATACAACTGGCTAGAAGGAGTGGCTGGACACTTGGGTAAGGGTACAATGACTCCACCTGTCCCCTCCTGTGGGGGAACAAACATAGCTGTGATGTTCTCTTGCAAGCAGCTCATGTTATGAGATGGTGACTGTCTTACTCAAAGGACTGGTGCTATCGAGCATGGTGTTTTAGTAGATTAAGCGTGGAAGAGTGACAAGGACTTTGTTAAGGGAACATGGAAAATTATGTTTAAATATTGGTAAGATCTGGCCATTCAATAATATGAAGCCTTGTGATATCCCAAATTAATTGTGTCAAAGGCAATTGATTAAATTAATTAAATTGGCCAATGAGGTGGCTTGGTGAGTAGAGGTGCTTGCTGCCCAGCCTGATGACCTGAGTTTGATTCCAGAGGCTTACACGGTAGAAAGAGAGAAGTAATTCTCACAGACTGTTGTCTGAGTTTCACATGCGTACCATGGCATACCCCACCTGTGTAAAATAAGTCAATACAAATGTCATAGGTTTTAAAAAGGCATAAAATGGTTACAGCCAGTGGGACGATGGTGGCGCATGCCTTTAATCCCAGCACTGGGGAGGCAGAGGCAGGCAGATCTCTGAGTTCTGAGTTCAAGGCCAACCTGGTCTACAGAGTGAGTTCCAGGACAGCCAGGGCCACACAGAGAAACCCTGTCTCAGAAAAACTAAGGGGAAAAAAGGTAAAGCCAGATTTTAAGGGATACAGGCACATATGGCATCTTCCTATAGTAAATCTCCATTCTCTGGCTATCAGTCACGCTCTCTTCTTAACCACATGGTCCTGTTGGCGACCATGGTTTGTGACAAGCTGTATTGGTTAATTTAGGAAAGAGCGTTTGGCCAAGCTCATGAGTCAGAACCTCCCTGGAGAGAACTTGGTTTGCAAGTGAGAAATGCACCAGAGACAAAATGAGCATGAAGTAAGTCATGGAGGAGAAGCTATAAAACGTCTGGAAATCACAGAAAGGAATCTCTGTGGGTTTGGATTTGGAAACAAAAGAACTAAGTTGTGTAAGTGAATGTATGCACGTTCACATGTGTGTGCACATATGTACATGGGGGATGTGATGTTGACATTGGGAGTGTTTCTCAGCCACTTTCCGCTTTCTTCATTGAGGCAAAGTATCTCAGTTGAATCCAGAACTTGGTGATATGGTTACTCTAACCCAGATCACTCTGGGGATCCACCTCCTGCACACTCGATCTACGAGTGCGCTCTGAATATCCAAGCTCCAGTCTCCAAACTTGGGCAGCAAGTACATTTGCACCATTTCTTACTTCCCCCTCCTTGTTGTGTGTGTTGTGTGTATGTGTGTATGTGTAGCATGAGAATGCCTGCCAGAGTTCGTGCATGCCCCAGCATTATTGTGGTGGTCAGAGGACAACTTATGGGAGTTGGTTCTCTCTTTCTACCATGTAGATTCCAAGGATGAATTCAGGTTGCTGGGCTTGTGGCAAGTGCTTTTATCTTCTCAGTCATTTTTATATGTCGGTACATGCACATACTTTTGCCTGCAAACAGAGAGCAGAGAAGGACATTGGGTTATCTGTGATCTGGAATTACAGGCACTTGTGCGTCTCCCTGTGTGGGCACTGGGAGCTCACCTCTGATCCTCTGCAAGACCACCAAGTGGTCTTGACCACCTTTTCAGCTCCTCGATTCTTTTGGATAGGATTCAAAAAGGATTCCTAGGAGTTCTAGGAGAAAAAAAGTGAATAAATTTGAATTCTTAAAAATTAAAAGCTACTGACCCAGGCATGGTGTTACATATCTTTAATCCCAGCACTCGAGAGGCAGAGGCAGGCAGATCTCTGTGATTTTGAGGCCAGCCTTGTCTACAAAGAGAGTCTAGGACAGTCAGGGCTGTTATACAGAGAAACCCCGACTTGAAAAAGAAAAAAAATGTAAAAGCTGCTCTTTGAAATGTAAGAAAAACAAAAGGCAAACAGCCACCTTGGGGGAAAGTGTTCGTAGAGTGTCGGATGAAAGGCTCATATCTAGAACATAGAGAAAGTTCTCTTTTAAAAGTTGTGGTGCTATGCAGAAGGATGCTCATGGCATCTATTCACTTATAGTCAGATTTTAGCTATATAGTACAGGATAACTATACTACGATGAATGCACCAAAGGGAACATGGACATAGAATTTTTTTTTCTGTCATTGAGACACTTTGCCCTAATGGTGCTGCCTTGTAGGCCCCCAGTGTATGAGGAGGCTCTTAGCCCTCATATGACTGCTGAATTGGGGCAGGGGACTATTATGTAGGGACACTCCACTCCGGAGGAGTGGGATGGAAGGGATAGGGGGTAGAGCGTGGGAAGGCGGGACTGGGAGGGGTGAAAAGAGGGTACTGTGATGGAGATGTAACCTGAAGCAAAAAAAAAAAAAAAAAAAAAAAAAAGTTGTGGTGCTATGCAGAAGGATGCACATGGCATCTATTCACTTATAATCGGATTTTAGCCATATAGTATAGGATAACTGTGCTACAGCCAATGCACCAAAGGCAACAGGAACATAGACTTTGTTACCTGTCAATGAGACACTTTTCCCTGGTGGTACTGCCTTGTAGGCCCCCAGTTTATGAGCGAGGCTCTTGGCCCTCATATGACGGCTGAACTGGGGCAGGGGACTGATATGTAGAGACACTCCACTCAGGAGGAGTGGGATGGAAGGGATAAGGGGTAGAGGGTGGGAGGGCGGTACTGGGAGGGGTGGAAAGAGGACACTGTGATGGAGAGGTAACCTGAAGTAATAAATAAACATTAAAAAAAAGTTGTGGTGCTGGGGACAAATCCAGAGCCTTGAATATGCTACGTAAGCACTCTGTCACCAAGCTACACCAGTCTCTAGATGCACGGGAATTCTTAACAATAAGGTAAGCTTTCAAAAGTCAACAAGAGTCAAACTGTTCACCAAAGAAGGATCCTGAACAGAAAACAAACAGAGGTGATATTAAACAGCATTTAATAGGAAAATGTGAATCAAAGCTACAGTTTTGGAATAGCCCCGCTTTCCTACTTGAACATCTGAAACAGACAAGGTTGTCCCTACCAGGTACTTGAGGGGATGCGAAGTCATTGGAATGCTGATTTGTTGCTGTGGAGACAGATAGGGAAAAATGTCTCCACTTTGGAAAGCACTTTGAGTTTCTTAGAAATGAAGTATACATTTAAAGTATGGCCCAACAATCCCATTTGTAAGTATTTATTTATCCAAGAGAAATGAAAACCTGTTTCTACACAAATTCCTGTGTATGGATTTTCGTAGCAGCTTGATTCATCCCAGCCCCCAAATGGAAACAATCCATATGTCTATCAACATTTGAGAAACAAATTGGCATTTGTTTGAACAATGTCATGGTACTAAGTAGCAAAAGGGAACTAACCACCAGTAATCAGAACTGTAATCTCCAAAACCGCTGCTGAATGAGAAAAGTCATCCTCTGTACAGTACGACTTATAATTTCATAATAAGTCTTACTTATAATAAGTCTTACTTATATGAAATTCAAGAAAAGCCAATCCTTGGCCATAGAAAGTGGATCAGTAATTCTAGTGTTGAGTAGGGTGGACTGAGGTGAGGGTTGTGGATCCATTGGTAAGATGCAAAGGGAATTTGTGGAATGACAGAAATCTTCACCTGATGCTGGTCACCTGTTATCATTCACTTCTGTGGGAACTCCTGAGTTACACACTCAACAAAGAATGCTTTTTATATTCCAAATAGTAATATACTACAATTTGAAAAAAAAAGGAGTGGAGCCACAAGCCTCAGAGATAAAACTTGGGGGCTGGTAGGACTGTCTTCTGCCATGAGATGGCACAGTAGCTTAGTAGACAAATGCAGTGTGCTGAAAGCTGGAGAAATGAAATGGCTTCAGAAAAGCCAAGGATAAAGAGAGAGAGGGACTTTTACAGCTCTTTGAGTCCCTGGTTCTACTTGTCCCTGCCCAGTCATGCATAGCTTGGCTCTCTGACCCTCTTACCAAAGTCTCTCTTTTTGTTCTGCCATGTCCCATTGACTTTTTATCACTTGCAATGAAAAGGAGCTCCAACCAATGAAGAAATGGACACCTTTGCATAATATTTCTTCTGGATGCCTTTTTTTGGGAATAGAGAATTTCTTGGCATTTTCCAAGTAAGCCATACACTCAAGAAACTATTTTATCAAGAGTTTCTGAGGACAGTGTAATGCTGTTGAGAATCCCAAGTTCTAAGCCACTCTCTGTGACACAGTAGTTGTGCAATCTTGTCCCGCTGAATTTCTCCTTTTTCACACGTAAAAGAATGAAGTGATACTTGGCTTACGAACTTCGTATTCAAGTTGGCACCATACTTAAAACAGACACAAGTAGCACTTCTCTGACTGATACAGGAGGAGGGCTCCTTGAACTCACTTGGAGGTCAGGAGGGCATAGAAGTGCGTTATTGTGTTTGAAGATTACAGAACGGGAAGAAGTCATCTGTATCCAGAAGAATATAAATATAGGGACAAAGAATGTAAGCACAGCTCTAACATGACCTCTAACAGTTGAGGAAGATGGACCTAAAAGTAAATGTTTGGAGCTGAAATCTTAGCAGGGCAGCTGAGACAGCACCCAGAGCAAGAGATCTGCCATCCTTCACCCTGCATCTCTCTTCTGCCACTTGCTGTTCAGCTTCTAAAGGATCCCTGAGTTTGGTGATCATTTTCTTCATCTGTCCTCCAACCCCCCAGTTCACCCCAAATTTCCACTGCAGCATTCCTGTCACCAACAGTTTATTTAAGAAGGCAGGGTACTGGATATTCTGACACCTGCAGGGAACCCCTTCCTCTCAGGAGCGCCAAGCTCTTCTGACTAGTTTCCCAGATCTGATGGAATCATTTATATCCATTTCCTGTTGTTCTTGGATCTGTTCTGCATGAGCCTCGTGATGATGGAACTGTTAGGTGGGTTGAGAATCTATTCAAATCTAAGTGACGCAAGGATGGCTACTTGTCTACTAACAGTGTGTGGTCTTTCTTCAGTGTCCCAAACAAGTATATTTCCTAGAACTCCTTGCATCTCGGTGTTGTCTGAGAATGAATCTTTGCAGATGAAATGTGAACAAATGTGATATTATTAGTTGTGTCTCTTTGCTAAATTGCCCTCTGATCCACATCCTTGTCTCCTCCCTGCTCTGCTCATTTGTGTTGGGTTGGCCCTAGTTGGGTTGGACAGAGAGGCACTGGTAGGGGATGAGAAGAAGCGAGCGAAATTAAAGATATATTTTAGACCTTATGTTTTGGCTTCAGGAAATACCTCTGTGATCTCAGATAAAATATTCTAAGTTTCTATGACTCCAAGTCTGTAAATATACATATATCTAGAAAGACAGTATTGTAAGCACTTATCAGTTATTTAGGTCATGAAAACAAAGCAGGAAGGGTCACCCCACTACAAAGACTCTCTGAGAAGCCATTGAGGTGACAGTAATGCTAAAAAGGAGTATGGAGAAGTCCCTCCTATGTGCAGGACTGAATGAGCTGCCTTCTCACTTTCCTCATCACATGCCTACCCTTCTTACTTCTGGGGAAACACTCCATCCTACTCTTTAAACAGCCATAGCCCACACAGTTCAGTCATTCAAACTGCAGGATTAGTATTGTTCAGCACATCCCCAGGGCTGAACAATCATCACCATAGACAACTGTAGAGTCTTCCAATCACCCTCAAAAGAAATCTGAGTCCCCCAGCCATTAATTATCTCTCACCTTATCCCCACCACACTCAATTTTATAAAACTAAAATCTTTTGTTTCTGTCCTAAAGGGAGAAAATTAACTTGCATTAGATATAAAGGAGTCATTCAATGTACAATTCATTACTGTGCCTGGCTTGTTTTACTTAGCATAATGTTCTCGGGTTACTTTTGGTGGGGTAGTGTGTCAGGACTTCATGACTTTCTGAGGACCGAGGAAGAGGCTATTCTAGCTTATGGAGTCTTCAGCCCGTCGTCCAACCATAGATCTTTGTTTCCACATCTTGGCTTCCATGAATCATTTTGCTGTAATATCCACATATGAATTTTTGTTTAGATGTAGGTTTTCATTTCCCTTGGGTATGTACCTAGGAGTTTGCCTCTGTGTCTGACCTGCCCAGCACTGCTTATAAAGTCCCTGGCATTGGAAGGATACTCCTTGTTCCCACTTTACCATTAAAGACTTGGCTTCAAATCATGTGTATTGGTTTTGTTTTTTGTTTTTGTTGTTGTTGTTTTAATTATGAACTTTTATTCAGAAGTTCCAGTCATATGTGTTTGTTTTGGCCGGTGTCAGTGAAACTCCATCCTGTTTTTGTATGTTGTTACCACAAGTCTTTCTCATTCTTCCTTTTCCCCCCCATTTTGTTCACTGCAGGTTATTTTTCTCCCTTTGAAACAATGTTTTGATTTTGGGAGGAATCTTATGGGTTATAGAAATAGCCAGAGGGATTTCCCAATTTCTGTCACACTAAAGACTGGGTGGCTACAAGAGGGGAGGGGGAGGCTTGAGGGAAGAACTCAAATCCCTGGAAGCCAGAGCCACACAGGGCTGGCCTCCCCTGGGCCTGTGCCCTGGGCGGCTCCCCTGGCCTCCACCCAGCTCACCCTGGCTCTTTTTTTTTAGTAAAACTAGGCACATTTTTTTTTTTTTAAATTGAGGCTAGACAAGGAAGCCTGGTTAGGGGAAAGAGATCCAATGGCAGGCAATGTAGTCAGAGACAGTCCCTTCTTCTGCTGTTAGGAATGCTACATAAAGACCCAGGTGCACAACCCTTGCATATGTGCAGAAAGCCTAGGTTCATCTCTCTAGTTGGCCGTTCAGTCTGTATGAGTCTCTATGGGCCCAGGTTTGCTGATTCTGTAGGTTTTCTTGTGGTGTCTTTGACTCCTCAGGTTCCTTCAATCCTTCCTGCTCCTCTTCCTCAGGATCAGCCTAATGTTTGGCTACGGGTCTCTGCATCAGTTCCCATCAGTCTCTGGGTGACTCCTCTCTGCTGACAGTTATGCTAGGCTCCTGTCTGCAAGTACAGCAGGATATCATTAATAGTCAGAGGTGGGCTCCTTCTCATGGCATGGCTCTCAAGCTGGGCCAGTCACTGGTTGCCCCTTCCCTCAAATTCTGGTCCATCTTTTACCCCTGCACATCTTATAGGCAGGACAAATTGTGGGTCTAACATTTTGTGGCTTGGTTGGTGTCACAGTCCCTCTATTGGAAGTCTTGCCTGGTTATAGGAGATGGCTGGTTCAGGCTCCATATCCCCCATTGCTTAACTAGGGTCACTCTCAGATTCCTGGGTATTTTTGTTGCCCTTGGTGTCTACCTATTCCCAGAGATGCACCCGCTAGTCCAGTTGTCTCTCCCAGTGGATCTTGACAGTGGGATGTTTTCTTCAATCACTGTTAATCTCACTTGCTGAGAGAGGGTGTCTTCATTGAATCTGGGAACTTGCCTGGTTCCACTCTCTTGCCAAGAGGTTACAGATGCAAATGGCCATTCCTGTCTTTTTACATGAGTGCTAGGGATCTGAACTCAGGTCTTTGTGCTTGTGTAGCAAGCACTGTACTTACAGAGCCATCTACCTAGCCTCCGACCCAAATCAGCAGGAAGTCATTTTAAGAGAGCGACGTCCCATACCCAGAGGGTGGGGAGGGTGTTTCTCCGTCCCCCCTTTTTTCGGTTATTTGAAGGACAACTGAAAACACTGTTATTTAGGGGAAGAGATTACAAGTTGTTAAATGGTCCTGTTTAATGGGTTTTGGAGGTTAGACCCAGGGTATTCCTTCTTTCCCTTTTCTGTATCCTTCTTTATCTCCTATGTAGGAATGCATGGACTTGAGAAAAATCGAGACACAGCACAGGAAGGATCAAGAAGAATGGTCATATTATTGAATATGCCCTTATACCCTTGTATATTGATACAAAATTAATAGTATATTTGGCTAAAGTGGTATTGACCATTGTTTATTGTGCAAAAATAAGATTGTATTGGTCTACATCAGTATTGATATTTGTATATTGATACAAAACTAAGATTATAGTTGGCCACAATGGTATTGACCCTTGTATATGGACGCAATATTAAGATTGTATTGGGCCGCATAGGCATTGATCTTTGTATATTGATACAAAATTAAGAGTATATTTAGCCACATTTGAATAGATCTTTGTATATTGATGCAAAATTTAAGGTAACGCTTCCTAATGGTATCGTACTTAGAGATACTTAGAAATGAAATGTGAGGTTCTGGCCTCTTGATACCAACCGTCTTAAACTGTTTAGGATAGTTAAGAAAAACAAACTCCTAGTCATGCATGCATGTCACCTTGTTAGCTACTAAGACAGTCTATCACAGATATTCTCTAAGCTACTCAGTAATCAAGTTGTTAAGAGACAAGCAACATTTGCTTATCTAAATACAAGAGATAGATAGGGCATCTTCAAAAACCCCAAGAGATCTGCAGAATATGGCATTCAAAGATGTTATCTTAAATTAAGATTTTCTTTTTTTTTTGATATCGAGACATATCAGCTCCTGACAGCACCCCCTATTCTACTCCAAGTAGAAGAAAAGCATCGAAGAAGCTCCAATGTGAGATGGTTGAATTAGTGGCAAGCCTATCTCTTGACATGTAAAAACTCCTTGCTTCAACTGCAGACAGACTGCTGTCCAAAAAGGACAAAACTTGGTAGCAGGGAAGTCGACAGCCTTACTCTGCCAAGACAGGGTAGGTTAGTCCTTCACAATCCCTGCTCTACAATAAATGTCTGTCAGAGAAACAGGACCAAAAGGCTGAAGACTGATGCTGGAATGTATGGAGAGAAAATGGGAACTGTCCAGGTAGTCACTGGTTTGTCATTTCTTAGTATTGGAAGCTGCAGGCCCTGCACTTCCTATACAATCAGATATATTTATCCTTCTCAGCTCTCTGAGGTGGTTGAAGAATAGACAGCTTGAGTCTCATAGCTCAATTTTGAGTTGTTTAGGAATCAAGAGGGCGTTCTAGATCTAAGAAGATGGTTATAATAGTGATGCAAGTTAGTATAAAAACTAAGTCAGTTATAGAACTTTAAACTCATGGAGATGGTTAGAAGGTAGAAGGTTAAAGTCAGGGGCCAAATATGTATGAACTGGACATTGGGAAGGTATACTGGGCCATTTAACTCTCATAAATGTGGCATATTTAATTCTGCTGTTTTGTATAGAATTTACTGTTATAAGAGAAAGAACCATTTGTTGGAATGAAAAGAGAAGCTGTTGGGGGGGGGAAGAGGGTGGAAGAGTAGGACAGGAAGGGGGAATAGGGAAGGGTTTGCGACTGAGATGTAACTTGAAAAAAAAAATAAAGTACTTATAAAAAAAAAGAACAAGAAAGCATAGATCAATGAAATAGAAGTGAGATACAGAACTAAGTCGATGAGTTAATTATTAACCAATATTTTGTGAATGGGAAAAGATAATGTAATGGAGAAAGTCTTTCTAATAATGTTACTGGAAAATTAATATCTATGTGTGGGGCAGAAGGATAACTCCAGTAAAAGAATGAAGCTATACCTCTACTTGACACTGTGCAAAAATTAATTCCAAATGGATCAAATACTCAAATGTAAGATGTAACCTTATAAACACCTGGAAGTACATTTGGGAATATTTATTCATATCCTTGGGTTGAATACAAAAGTACAAACAATAAGAAAAATATTGAACTTCGCCCTGGCTCTTTGCACAATACGTGCTGCTTGGCATTTGCGTGAAACACCTGCTCATGGCGATTGCCAAGGGCCCAGGAGCTGTTGGGAGACTCTGTATCCTGTTTGGGAATTGTTTCAGATGAAATCAGTGACTCTTCCCTGCATCAAGACGAATGTTTTTAAGGGCGAAAAAGAAACAGAAGGGAACCAACAAGGACTGTGCTTCAGGGAAGTGGTGTGTGGACTGCTGTCTCATTCTGACCACAGACCTTCCCCTGTCTGCAGGTTCCCAGGGGCTGGAGGACAGCCCCAAGCTGCTGTGGGAAGGTCAGGGGAACCTGGGTAAAGAAGCTTCCTGGGCATCTTCTCCCACCTTGCTCCTGTGTCTACTTCCCTTCTTTGTGTTATTCGTTCAGTTAACATGTGCTGAGTGTCCTGAGCCTAGTGCAGCTCCCGCCCCTGGGACGCAGGTCTGTGCTCTGATTTCCTGGAATTTACAGCCTTTGATTTCCTTCCTCCCACCCACAGTCTTCTCTAGCCTCTATTTATTCCTTTCTTATACTTTCCTGTACTTATGTGTTAAAGGGACACATTTAAGAATGTATCTCCACACCAGTATTTCATTTTCTGTATTTACACAGAGAGGATTTAGATCTGGGAGGCTTTGGCACAGCCTAAGGTTAGGTAACCTGAGTTTGCAGTGGCCTCATATCTCCAAGAGGATGAAGCAGGTTCAAAGTCTATGTCAAGAAATGTGGTAGTTGCCACGTGTGGTGGTGCACTGCTGTTATCCTAACACAGTGGTTCTCAATCTTTAATACAGTTCCTCATGTCCTGGTGAGTCCCAACCATAAAATTATTTTGTTGCTATTTCATAACTATAATTTTGCTACTGTTACGAATCATAATGTAAATATCTGATATGCAAGATATCTGATATGTAACCCTCAAATGGGTCACAACCCACAGGTTGAGAAACATTGTACTAGCACTAAGGAGGTAGAAGCTGGCAGACCTCTGTGAGTTCTAGGCCAGCCAGGGCTACACAGTGAGACCCATTTAAAAAATATTATATATTCCATACCCACCCAACCAACCAATCAAAAAAAAAAAAGCAGCAGCCATATATGCTCTTCTAACCTATACTCTGGTGGCCATGCTGCTCAGAGAAATTAAGCTCCAGGGAGGGATAATGTGATAGTGTGTGTGTGTGTGTGTGTGTGTGTGTGTGTGTGTGTGTGTGTGTGTGTACAGGACTATTCTCCTAGCCAAACAACTGTTATCTTGGGGAGTCAACTGTTCTTACTTGTAAAAGATTATCCCAACTGCTGGGATTGTCAACGGTTTCATCCCCTCATAGAGGGGTGGGAAGGGTCAGGGCCTGTGAAGGTCATCTGACTATCTAGAGGCTTTCAGTCACCTGCTGTTTGTAGCCCTTCGCCAACTGCACTTGGCTTCAAGAAGGATCTAGAGTCTGTAGTCTGGGAAAGGCTGGGGAAAGGGAACTCCACTTAGGTGATTATAGGAAAGTCCTCATCCCTACTGGGTAAAGACTTTCCAGTGTGGTCTCTGAGGGGAGAAGCACCCTCACCCATGTAAGTAACCCCTCATCTGTGCTCTGTAAGTTAGCCCAATAAAGGTATTGGTTTGTCTGTAGGACTTTAGGAGAGAGGGTAGATGCTGTCTGTGCCTTCTCTTGGGATGGCATTTCAGAAACAAGCGTGTGAAGAATGTCTGGAGGGGCTGGACGGCACCGAGCAGCACTGACTGGAGGCACTAGGAGGCTCACAGGCCTCACAGAACCCTTTGGCTCACCTCTGGATACAGTTCCAGAGTTTCCTCTTGGAAGTGGCTTCTGATTTGTATGGAATACTTGCTCTACACTCCGTCTGGGTTGTGGGCCCGCAGTCCTTCCTATGCTCACGTGTTTGGCATGACTGAACTCTGGGGTGCTACCTCTGACCTGACTGATCCCAGACTTGGCCCAGTCTCCTTCACAGTCAGATGCAAGCCAGATATTTTGCATTTGATCTGCTCACCACTTTTCTGGGGAGATGATCCAATTATCTCTAACATCCAAGACTTCATAGGCAGAAATTTGACTACTAAGGTACTAGTTATTTCAGTTGAGTTTGGGCACAGGACCCATGGAACTCAGACAAGCCACACTGGTAGGCCTAGAAAACAGACAAGCCAGGGGAGTCCCAGGGAGCCCAGCAGACAAAATTCATGAACCTTTACTTAGGGTCCCGTCATCAGCATGCCTCATGTCTTAGCTCCCTCAATCTTCAAACTTAAGGTATGTGAATTCCTTCCACCCTAATCCATTTAATGTTAGGCCGAGACCAGCCCCCCCCCCCCCCCCCCCCCCCCCCCCCCCCCCCCCCCCCCCCCC